>OX328126.1:88314784-88914784 GCA_946811695.1 Gonocerus acuteangulatus
CATAAATCAGAAAATCACAAATCGCGGCCATGCTCTTAAAAATCATAATTAGTAACAAATGTCACATTTTTATTTATAACTAGCTGTGCCCGCGACTTCGTCCGCGTGGATAGTGACTTATGGCAGAATTTGTGGATAATTATTTTGGATTATAAACACCGTCGTATGGGTATTTTAAAAAAAGTCTACTTTATAGTAATGCTTCTCTACGCACGATATAAGACATATAGCCATCAGCGATCAAGCGTACAGGTTGCTAGGATTTCTAACACGTGACAGGGCCACTAAGCTGACCCCTTAGGGATTGTTAAACCCTAGTGTGTATAGAGTGTCTGACAGATAGCAGGCATACAGACAAACAGATCAAAATTCTAAAAATCATTGTTTTGGGTACTACTGCGTTGATAAAGGCCCCCAATAGTATTTGTTCCCATATATCTTCCATCTAGTGACAGCGATCCATTAGAATTGTATTATATATGTAGATTTTAAAGACATTAATTTATTTTTCTTCACTCATTGTTCTTATTTTTTGCGATAATTTATAATTTTATTTATTTATTTGTTTCAGACCCGTAACTTAGGCGATGGTCTCTTTTCAGATGTATAATATTAAAAATCAGTCACAGTCTGGAAAAAAAATAAGTAAAAAAAAAAAAAATAAATAAATAAATAAAGAAAAAATAATAATAATGAGACGAAAGAAAAATAATAATAATAATTAAAAAAAAAAAATAATAAAATATATAATCAACAATATGAAAAAATAAACAAAAATGTGTGAGATAAAACAATAAGCAATAAGATAATATAACAAAGTTAAAAAATAAGTGACTAAAAATAAATAATATAAATACAAATTTTACTTCTGTTCAGGACAAATGTTAATTTAAAGCATGTTGTTGAATTTAAGATTTAAATCGAGATTTTATTATATTTAAATTGAGGTTTTTTAAATTCGAGAGTAAATGTTGTTAGTCTTTAAATGTTGGAGTATTGTGTAGATGTGAGGGCTACTTGGTGATAATATGTCAATTAGGTTATGTGGTATTTGCAAATTGTTTCTCAATAATTTATAATTTAGCAATCCAGTTTTAATTCCATATTAAATCACAGCTAAAAAAACCTATAGTGGTTTCTAATCTGCCTACTTTAGACATAATTTGTCAGAACATTATCTGACTGAGACTGACAATTACTAGCCTTGAAGAGAGCTCCAGTGAAGCAGAACTCAACACAAATAAAATAATACAAAATAATAAAAGCAAAATGACTTTAACACAGAATTCCAAGAAATAAATGGTTTTGCAAACGAGGGCCAGCAGATTATGCAATTAAAATATCCTAAAACTACTAATTGGAGCTGTTAAGTAATTTCAACATTCGTATCAGCCATTTCTCAATTGCTGACTGCACCGGGCAGAGCAGAGAACAATAACATTAGCTTTGTTTTCCCGGGGAAAAATAACAAACCCCGCCAAACAAGGAACATGGCGTTCATTCAGAACTCTCTCGCACTTATTTCCAGATAGAGTATGTATTTGATGACATTTTCTCAATAAATATTTTCATTTGTACATATATATGTGTATATATATATATATATATATATATATATATATATATATATTTCTTGACATTGATTTGGCTGGACGGTGGTGGTACTGCATCATAATAGGAAAACCAACAAACTCCAAGGTCTCCACCACAAATGATTTATTTTATTCACCCAAAGCAAGCTTTCGGAGTCTACAGCTCCATCCTCAGTGCTTCTACAGCATAGAAAAACAAAACATATATAATCTTTAACACCGGAGAATAAGCTTATCAAATAAATTTGCATTGTCAGAAACCATTTAAAAACAATCAATGCAATCATAAAAACCAATTAAATCCTAAAACACAAAACGTGATTAAGTGTTTTGTGTTTTAGGATTTAATTGTTTTTATGATTGCATTGATTGTTTTTAAATGGTTCCTGACAATTCAAATTTATTTGATAAGCTTATTCTCCGGTGTTAAAGATTATATATGTTTTGTTTTTCTATGATGTAGAAGCACTGAGGATGGAGCTGTAGACTCCGAAAGCTTGCTTTGGGTGAATAAAATAAATCATTTGTGGTGGAGACCTTGGAGTTTGTTGGTTTTCCTATTTTATATATATATATATATATATATATATATATATATATATATATATATATATATATATATCAGGCCACAAGGGCCCAGAGGGGCAGATACTCAAACGACGACACTAGAACATAAAAATCTTTTGGGCGCGCTCGTGTTTTGAACTGGGGTCCTCCAGTTCATTAGTCGAGTGCACTAGCACTGAGCTAACCTCGCGTGTATATATATATATATATATATATATATATATATATATATATATATGTGTGTATATTATTTTCTTTTATTTATCTTGTATTGAGTTTTGTTTGGTGAACGTTTCCCTAGACGTATTGTATTTCATTTTAGACGGATTAGATTCTTATAACAATATATATTATAGATTTTAATCCGTTGAGATTTATTATAAGCGTTATTTTATAAGATGAGAATTTTTTAAGCAATATTTGTGATTCTGCAGCCATGGTTGGTGGAAGGTTTAGCCCCATGGGCTCTCTATAAGTCTTACTGATGTGACAAGATATATTTTCAGTTATAAGCTCCTGAAGAGGTGCCAAAAGAGCATGAAACATGTACAGCATTGAATAAAGTATTGAAAATATCAATACGATTTTTTATTTCTGTAAATCTGTATTAAGGTCGTTTCGATACGTGATCGACCAAAGTTAACAGTTAAGTGACCTTGGTGAAAATATAGGAAATTTCGTTAATACTGATTTTTACAAAATTCGTATTTATGTTTTCCTAGCCGAATCCCAACTATTCCCTGACTGCTTATCGCCTCGACGACTAACTATCTACACATCACTATCAATTAATTATGTGTTTATTATTGACCTTACCCTACATTTAAGATAATTTAATATTTAATCAGGCTTGTGACAAATCACTTTTGTGAGGCATGTCTGATCAAAATTACGGCCATTCGAAGCAGAAAAGGTATAAAACACTGCATGCCACAGGATAATGAGAAATCTTCCAAAAACAAATAGGAATTTGAGCTGCACAATTGAATCGATCCATCCAAAAAAAGTTTCCAATACGAGTTAGTGATGGATTCATAGCCTTTGAAGGTAACTTCACATTTTATGTTAAAAGGACTTCAGTCCAATACATAGTTGCCATAGAAACATAGTCCTAATTTTATTATTCCATGCAAAAAAGGTTTCAAAAACTACTGATTTTGGACTGAAGCCCTTTTTGATGGATCTATTCAATTATTGACATAGCTTCTGGATATAAATGCATGAAAAGAATATTTATTCCTAAATCTTAATGAGTTTGTACAAAGATAACGGAAATTCTTTTCAGAGAGCAATAAACAGTATTTACAATACTCAAACACAATCAGTAGAAATGCTCTATCAATGTGAGAGCAAAGATTGGAAAATGTAGAGCAAAATGTGTTTATACAACACAATTTGCAGAAAAATTTAGAGGCAAGCTTCAAAACCTACATTGCAACGAGATTTGCCAAATTGAAACACATATCCTGAAGTGATTAATATCAAATCCCACAAAAAAATACATATGAGGAGCTTGGTATCAAAGTTGGACAACTCCATTTTTTTCAATTTTGAGATTTTAGTGGATTCTTAATTGGATTTTTATGCGGCATTTGGTTTTACAAGTTTTCTACATTACAAAGCAGAACGAACTCAATGAAATAGCGTGTATTTGATCAGTTTAGAATCAGAATATGGACAATTCCAACATAGTTCAGTTTCAAAAAATGACAACTCCTTCAGTAGCCAATGAGAAGCTTGCATTCATGCAATCTGCTCCCAACATGCACTGCAAATCCATCATGGCTGAATGCCAAGAACCTCGGAGGAAATTGGGAAGAAATAGATGGTTTACATTATTTTAAAACACCCTCATGCATTAGAGTGTAGACGAAGAAAATATAAATGTATTGATAACGAGTTCATAATTGTTTGCTTTCAAAAAAGGACAGATTACATTTAAAATGGTTCCCTTTGGCTTAAAAAACATGGACTTGGTTTCAAACATGGACAACTCCACTATTTTAAGTGTAATTAAGGTCTTAATACTCATATTATTTTGTAATGCGTTTATAAAAATGTTTCTGGGGCCTATAAGAATGACATATAAACAAATCACCATGATACTGACATCAATATAGTAGATATAGTTTTTTGCCTCTCCTGTAAAAAAAGCAAAAGTGGAGTTGTCCAACTTTGATACCAGGCTCCTCATATATTAAATTAAATTAATAAAATGATGATTATTAAAATTTAATAAAAAAAAAATACAAATACCTAGAAAAAGTCAGTATAAATATTAGAGCAATGGTACCTTACAGAACCAAAGTTACAAATTAATTTACAATATTTTCTTTTATTAGGTCGACCTAATAAGAGGATTTCTTTCCTATGGAGAAAGGGAGGAGACGCGCTGGAATGTTCCAGAACTTACGTGAGTACCGGGATACGACGGGATAGTAGGAAATGAACATTAGAGCAACACTTTCAAGGCGCTGTACCCTTTAAGGCGCTGGCTTACAGCTTTGCCTTTTAAGTAAATAAATGGCTGTGAGAAAAAAAAGATTAAGATGCTGTGGAATTCCAGGAAAGGCTTGAAGCAGGAAATGGTTATTTCAAAGAAAACGGCAAAATATAACCTCAAACCGGCAAGATCAGCCCTAACATGGATAGCAACCTTACAGGAAAACGTAAAAACACATATATATATATATATATATATATATATATATATATATATATATATATATATATATATATATTTACGCCATAAAATGGAGTCAAAAACCTAGGAAATTTTCATTTAACTGATACCAAAGTGTGAAAGGACGACCTATATGTTTGTCTGTTCCGTCTCATACAAATATATAAGCATATATAAGTATACATTTCTACCAATTGTACTTCTGTTTGCCGACTCCCATCTAAAAAAAGCGATCCGATTTAAAATGTCATCAAGAACACACCTTTAGCCGTTTTTGAGAAAACTAGGCGAAAAAGGCGAATGAATATGAACTTTTTCGCACGTCAGAAATTCATCCAAACTGGGGTATAATCATTATTTTATTTTCCGTTTAGAATGGCAAATGTGTTAATACAAATAAAAACAGACGTGAGATTTTTGAATCGTGGTAAGTGAAAGATAACCGTTCGAAGCCTGATAAATTTAATATAAAATAGTTTTAGTGGTAAAATTCAATGGGACCATTTCAGCCGGAGAAGATATTGCATAATGTTTCGGAATTGTTGGTTCAGTTATGTTTAAAAGTGAAATATTAATAGTTGTTATTGTAAACATTCCAAGTACACCAGGAGCAAGATTTACATGAAAACACGCTAATTTGTACCAGTTTCTGCGAGCCAGACTTTTTTTTGTTTTTTTTTTTTTTTTACCAAAGAGAAATATAATTATGAATTACAGATAGAGAGATAGCCATATTTAGTTTTATTACAATATAAATCTATTTTAAGATTATAATTACATTTATAACTTTCAAAAGTCAAAATAAAACTCTTGCCCCCTCCCAAAACCATTTATGGGAAAGTAGAATTAAATGTAGTTACGTATTTTAGATATATCTAGTTGTGTTATAAGAAAGATCTGTTTTAAAAATATAATTACATTTCTGTACTCCGGAGGTAAAGGACACCAAGTCACATAATGGCAATTGTTCAGGAGAGCCAATTTTCAAAAACTTTGAACTATTAAGATTTGTTTTTTCATTACTTATAATAACAGGTTATAGAAAATTAAATTGTTATTGGCATTGATGGGTAATTGTAAGTATTGATCATAGTAAAAAAAAAAAACCAAGTCCCCCAAATGGCCTCTAATGAAAACGGACATCTTTGTTATTTATAGGAGCAGGAAATAGTGCCCTATGTCTGTATATGGGTCGAAAAATCACGACTGAAGGGCTCTGTGCCAAAGGTGACTAACCCAGAATTAAAAATAAATGAGAAAATCATGTTTAAAGTTAGGAAGAATATGAAACAAATTATTGTTGGTGACAGAAATTATTTTAATTGGTCCCACTGAAATATTTTCTGTCATTATCACTAATTTTTTTGAGATTCATCCTACCTTTAAAGCCAATTTTCGCCGTAATTTCTAATGAAGGGTTAGTCACCTTCGGCACCGAGCCCTTCAATTATGAACTTGTTGTTAAGTCATTTTAATAAAAAAATGGACATGTTGTCCTTTACCTCCGGGGTACAGATTTCTAACTAAGTCATACCAAACTCTTGAACCCTCCCAAAACTCTGGAAAGTTTAATTAAAACTGTTCTTATTGTTGTATATATCCTTGCAATTTATCATAATCTCCTTGTAATGTGTCATACCTGAACGAGGATGAGAGAAAGAATAGAGAGAAGAGCTATGTACTGCATCTTGAAGTGATGATCGTCAACTGACCAGACCTAGCTTCGTAGTGTCTTTATCACTGGGGGTCAGCCTCTGGGTCACTGATTCCTATCTAGATGGACTTGGGACTGTACGCTTTCTGCTGAGGTTTCTTGTGGAACCCAAAAATTGACAAATACATTATTATTTCCGTCCTACAACAAGCTAACGCCCGATGTTATCGTAACAACAGACAGAGATACGTTTGTTTGTATTATTAACGCATTCATTCCCGTGAAAACACATTAAAATGGTTATAGTTTTTATGAGACTCTTTTATAAGAATATCATTTTAATTTTGTTACAATGCCTTTTTTTGTTGTTGTTTTATTATATTTTGAATTTTATAATCACTAATTATATCTTAACATAGTATAAGCATAATTATATCATTTTTAGTACTTTTTTTTTAATATTTATTTATGTGCTTCCGTAACCAAAGAGATTTCATAATTACATAAATAATATATACATACATTCAAAATATATATATTAAAAAAAAAATCAGTCCCGTAACAGGCCTCGAGGACCTCTAGGGAGATAGTGTGGTCAGTACTATGCTCCGGCCGCCTGATTTCCCCCTTGGCTGCTTCGACTGCGCCCAAGGTACCCATTATTAAATTAATTAAAGGCTGGGTTGGCCTAGGGACGGTCAGGGAGGCCGAATTCAACCCATGAACGATGACACTAGAAGAAAACATCTTTAGTGCTTGCACGGGATTTGAACTCCAGGTCCTCCAACTTATTAGTCCAGTGCTCTACCACTGAGCTAACCTCGCCCCCATATATATATATATATATATATATATATATATATATATATATATATATATATATATATATATAATGAAGATTTTGACTCGGATTTAACGTCCACTCTGAGAGCTCAAAATGTACGGACCTTAATATGAAAGTTAAAAATTATAGACATGTTAGGAATTATCCACAAAGATTTTCTGAGGTATAAATTATTTCCATATATAGTTTATTTATTGATCCTCAACCTCAGCCAAATATATTGATGAACTAGTTACAATTCCTCATTTTTAAACGTTTCGGCCTCAGGGCCATCCTCATTAACTTCCTTTCTTAATCCACATATACATATATGTGGATTAAGAAAGGAAGTTAATGAGGATGGCCCTGAGGCCGAAACGTTTAAAAATGAGGAATTGTAACTAGTTCATCAATATATTTGGCTGAGGTTGAGGATCAATAAATAAAGCATATATGGTTAAAAATTATAATAGACCTTAACACGACTTAATATAAGATGCCTGATGATGAGCATAAACAGGTTCGAAACTTCGCAAATATATGTTAATGTTTTAAACAATTTTTGTGGGGCAACTCCTGCCAGTTACTTCAATAATTATTATTATTAGTTATTTATTTATTATACACGTAATCATTTCTCTAATATCATTTAACACTAGATTTACCAGACCAGTCATTTTGACTGGTCGTGCAATTTCAATTCTAAATTCCTACTAAATATAACATTTGCTTTCCTAAATGATGTTATGACTTTTGTAGCTATAAGTAGAGAATACATTTAATGAACTAAATGTTACTTTATATAGTAAAGATGGAGATAGTTAGCCGTTGCAGAGATACGATGACAAGGTATAGTTGGGATTCGGCTAGGAGAAAAACGTCAGACTTTCAGGAAGAAATCTGTATTTGGACGTTTCGGCTGCACATTGTCAGCCTTCTTCAGCAGAGAATGCCTAGGGGGAAGGGAGGAAGACCTCGAGGACAACTTAGGTAACCATGGTTGAATGTATGTTACATACAAGAATGTTACGTTGGTTCAAGAGCTTCTTTCCGAGCAGGGCAATGTAGTGTGGTCTCTGAATGATGGTTGTACGGTAAAGGACTCAATGCTCAATGCACTTTGCTCCAAGAGGCCAGGTAGAAATGAGCCGTCTGTTAAGAGATTGATCGAATTTTTAGAATACATCAACATTTACCACATCATATCGTCGATACAAATGCAAAGTAACGAATGTGAAAAATTGCATCTTTCATTGTCAATCTTTACTAATTTCTGCTGGACTTATGTACGGCAAATTCTTGAATCTTAGATCACTCTATTAAAGGGAAAGTATTCCACTATCAAAAGGTCAAATCTGCCGAATATTTGACTGTCCAAAAAAAAAGTTATGAATAAATGCTTTTCCACTCTGAAAAGTACTAATTTTCACATTCGATACTTTGCATTTGTAGCGACGATATGTCGCCGCCCTTTTAAGTTAGTGAGAATGTATTGTAAAATAAAGTTATTATCGAATGTATGTATTGTTTGTGTCGGTATTTATTGAGTGAGTGCGTTAGAGTGAATTTAAATATGTAAATAATATTGCAAATTTGTGCTTAGGTGTAGGTTTAATGGTCCTTCAGTTATATGTATAATAGGAAGAACCATAGGGGTCTCCCGTGGTCTAGTGGCTAGCGCCTTGGATTCATAAGCGGGAGATGGTGGGTTCGATTCCCAACCTCCGGCAGGAATTTTATCATCCCACGGCTCGCTGGTAAAATTCCTCGCTACAACCTGGATGTCGGCGCTAATGACCTAGATGTAGATGCGCCGTAAAAAAAAAAAAAAAAAAAAAAAAAAAAAAAAAAAAAAAAAAAAAAAAAAAAAAAAAAAAAAAAAATAGGAAGAACCAATGTAAATACATATAATCATTTTATCATAAGCAGTTATAAATCGTTTTTGCCACATCGTTTTTTCCATAAAATAAAATTAAAATTAAGAACGGTGTTCATGACCCTGGCAATTAAAGCATTGGGGGGGGGGCAGCCTACACTTCCCATTTTGCTGAGAGAAGTGGATATTCGTCCTAGATATGCTTTCCAGACTATGTTGATTCAATGAGCAAGGTACAATACATTCCTAGATTTCTGGTCGCTATCTAGCTGTCCGAAAAAAATTAGTTGAAAATTGTTCCAGAGGTTTTACATAACCAAACTAAAATATTTAAATTTTCGAACTAAGGAAGTAAGAAAATATTAAAAGAAATAAGAAATTTTGGGGATTTTGTACACTTTCTTTAAAATCTCGAAAATGGTTAGAAAATCGTGGTAAGTGTAAAGTAATATTCCGAAAGTTTTCTTATTGCCCTACCAAAACAATTCTAATGTAATTTTCGGTTTTGTTTTGAACTGTGGTTTGTGTTAGTCTTCCATCGTTTTATGTTGCGTGTTGTTAGCGCGGTTCCTCCCTCCACCATAGGGAGGAACCCCGCTTATAGGGTTGATACAATGAAACAATCCGGAAGTGCCGACTAGAAAATTTCGCGTTTCATAACCCCTAGAGACCGAAAATAACGGTGGTTCAAATTTGTATATATATATATATATATATATATATATATATATATATATATATATATATATGTATATATTTATTTATATATATATATATATATATATTTGTCTGTTCGCTCATTTCTGGCTTCCCTGATGGTCCGATTTTGATGAAATTTGGTACAAAAATCTGTCGTCCAATTTGAAAGGTCAAGTTCGTTAACCAGCAAAATCCGCCCACTGGAAGATGGCGTTTGGGGCGAAATTCGCGCAGAAAAAATCGTAACGCTTACGTTTTTGAGTTCATAAGCTTGTAAGTACTCTTTTTATAGGCTTCTTGGGCTAGGAAAACGAATGAAACCATTTTCAAGGCGATAGATTTAACCTTTGTCGAGAAAATTGGAAAAATAGTTAATTATGGGATTCAGTTGAAACATTTTCTGCATGTTCTACATTCATTAAAACTAATATGTTGAAATTTTTGTTACGTTTGGAGTTTAGGAAGGGTTAGAATAAAATATTTTATTAACATACATAAAAAGTTTTGGTAACTTTGTATACTTTCCTTAATATCTCGAAAAAGGTTGAGAATCTTGGGAAACGGAAGATGACCATTAGAAAGCTCACTAAATGCTCTACAAAAATGATTCTGATGAAAGTTTTGATTAGGCGATGTCAATCGGAGAAATAAGTGCTTAAAACTTTAAAGTAATTGATTTCGCTTATTCGAACTGTTCTTTTTGTCTGTCTTTTATTCCTTGTTATTTATAAATTGCTTATAGTCAGATAATGTATTTGACAATAAAACAGATTAAGTAAAATAAGAAGATCAATTTATTGTTAGAAATGTAGCGTTCAAAGAGAGAGATCCCAAGGCTTTCCAAATGCCTCTGAGCGGAGGCCTTTCTGCCCGACTTATGGTATAGCTGACCCATACAGGTAAGATTGTAAATCAAGACCATTCAAGACTGGTTTGTTTGAGATTTCATTTGGATAGCTGTTTCGCTATTGATCTAAACAAAGTAATAACTGTTTCTATTCTATGCCTTCATAAACACTAGAGATAAGAACGGAACCGCGCTAAGATGACGCAGTTCCTGCGAATCGGACTTTTTTTTAGTTCCTTCTAGCAGTAAAATTACTTTTTCTGTAAACAAATTTAAGGAACAATCATAGATCTTTCAAATAAGTCGAAGAGCCAGTGCATGATTTCACCTGAAATATCACCATTCTTCGAAATGTCATTGTATTAGGTTCTTACATTATATTGCTTACAAAATACTAATTACCCCTAATCTAAGCTTTCCAAATGACACTAGGGATAAGATCGTCAAGGAACCACGCTAAGATGGCGCAGTTCCTGCGAGTCAGACTTTTTTTCATTCGCAATAGATCGCGCCACAAAACGTTACGCCCTGTTGTTGACCAGCGAGGCCATTGATCTCATAAACCCGCTATTGTTTGGGTAGAACCATTAAACAATAAAATTCAAAACAATAACAATTATATAATCTTTTGTCAATTCGATGATCCTAAATATTTTAAATGGTGTACTCCTGTGTTCATTCTTTCCTGTCGTTCTTCATGTTTGTAATAGAAATCTAACCCAATTTATATTCCTCGTATTTCCGCCTGGGAAACCGTGATTTATTATACAATATCCTAAGATATTTGTGTTTTCATCAGCTGCTCAATTTTTAAGAGAACCATCTCTATTTCGTTCTGCCATAAGAACCAAGAGCTCCCATAAGCCTTGCCATCGCCGCTGATAACATATGGACTATCTATGTGCAAAATATGTAAACAGGGTGTCACTCATTGAGATGTCACAAGTTTATGGGTTTGTTCTACATTACATTTGTAGTTCAGGGGCGCAGAAATGAACGTCCTATCTCAACATGTAACAGAGATATTCAACATATTGTCTATTTTCAGAACTGTTGGTTATTGTTATTAAATCTGTGTTTTCGGGCTTTTAGAATATTGTACCGTAAATAACTACATATTTAACTCGTAGGTTTCCACGGTCCGAGTCATTACAAATATTATAGTCTTCTGGTATTGACTGTGTCACAAACTTCTTTGCCGACGTTTCGCTAGTCATACAGATTCTCAGACTAAGCCCTGAGGAAGCTGGCAGTATGACTAGCGAAACGTCGGCAAAGAAGTTTGTGACACGGTCAAGACCAGAAGACTGTAATATTTGTACAACATATTTATTGAATAATTTAAGAAGGCCCTATCCTGGCTAGAAAAGTCCGTCACGCAGGAGCTGCATAACTAAGCACTTTCCTCAGAATTTGGGTAGTGTAGACTGCTTTCGAGAACAATTTGCTTAAAATATCCTACATAAATAAAATAAAAACGTGAATAGTTCTCATTTTGTAATGAGTAACTGATCAACTACGTAATAAATACAAAAATCCTCATATTATCGTATTTTGATCTAACGCAGGAACAGGATACAGTCACTCTAGTGGTAGAAAGCGCTCCTTGCGGCGGCTTTGTGAACCTACGTCTGCCGGCTTTTCTATTCAAATATATTACAAATTAAACCCCCGCTTTCCGATTGACCGATTCAGCTCATTTTTACAACACTTCTTTCTCATGAGTTACCCACGACGTATACCGCGTTTCGTTACAATACAGCAGAAATTACGACCGGTATGAGTTTATTAGGAATTTGGGTCCGGAGTAAACCCCCCCTTCTAATGAACCAATTTAGTTTATTTTTACAACACATATTTACCTGTGGATTAGCACTACGAATACCGAGTTTCGTCGAAATATACCAAAAATCACGGCTGGTAGTGGCGAATTGGTATTGTGGGTCCGGAGTAAACCCCCCCCCCCTTCTAATGAACCGATTTAGTTCATTTTTATATCTCACTTTTCTCTCTATATTACCACTACAACCAATACCAAGTTTCGTTGAAATATAACAAATATTACGGCTGACATAGTCAAATAAGTGTTTTGGGTTCGGGGTAAACCCCCCCTTCCGGTGGACCGACTTTAGTGGTTAACGAACTCGTTCAATCGTTTGCTAATTGAATGCTATATACCAAGTTTCGTGACGAATAAACAAGAACTCTGGCCGCTATCGTGTTAACAGACATATATATATATATATATATATATATATATATATATGCATATATATATATATATATATATATATATATATATATATATAAATTTTAACGGGGGTCATTTTCGGTGTCTACTAGGTAGGATCGATAATGATTTGAAGAAATTTTTCAAAAATTCCGTCATGAGTCCAACCTCAATAGCTACTTTCCTTCGGAGGAAAGTGCTAAAAGGATGGTAACCTATACATAACCAGTCCTAAAATTCGTTGTCAATAATAAATGGACGTTGAAATTTAAATAAATGAATTTAAGAAAACAACGACCGAACCCTGACAATTTCTACAGCCTTATGATATTAGTGTTTTCTTAAATTTATTTATTTAAATTTCAACGTCCATTTATTATTGACAACGAATTTTAGGACTGGTTATCTATAGGTTACCATCCTTTTCTAGCCAGGATAGGGCCTTCTTAAATTATTCAATAAATATGTTGTGTTAAAATTTATTTTCAGAATAAAACTAAATTTTACAAGTGAAAATGAGTTTTATTTTTTGCCGACGTTTCAGCTTGAACTTCAAGCCTTCATCAGGGCTGCAAAAACAAACAGGACAGAGTTAATACTAGCATATATATATATATATATATATATATATATATGTGTGCAAAAAACATGTGGTTTTATTAAGAAACAACGACCAAACCCTGACAATGTCTACCTTCGCAACACCAACGGTCAACAAAATCCTTTCAACTGATAACATAAGTTGGGTCTTGTTTAGAACAGGCCCGCCAGTGATAAATTGCTAAATAAAAAAATATGGGTTTAAAGGAACATATGATTTATTTAATAAAAACTTTTTACACATAACCAAAAACATTATCATACTTTTAATCAGTTCCTCCAAGTACATCCGGAGGCCAAAATTCTACTATGTCCTTAAGGATTTTATCAAAAACATCTTCATTTGAGTTTCTCTGCCTCCACATGTACTCACATAAATAGGAGTCTATCATAGAGCGATGTGTCCCACATTCCTTTTTGTTTCTCCTTTTGGCCTTCGCCCACATAGACTCAACTCTTTGAGTGTGAACACCGGTCCTTTGATCAACGAAATTTTTGGAGTGATTTACAGTAAAATGCCTGTAATCCTTTCCAATCATCTGTATTACATAGTAACAGTTACTAAATATCATTATAAAATCACTGGCGGGCCTGTTCTAAACAAGACCCCATAAGTTTACATCCTTTTAGTATAGCTCTTAATTTACATGGTAATATCTCAATAACGGGTGCTTCTTATAGGAAATTAAATCTAGATTATAAAAGTGTTGCGTTTGTTTACGATACAATAATCTAAAAGCCCGTTTTTTTTAAAAAAAAAAAACCAATACTTTTGAAAACAGACAAACGTTTCATGCTACATGTTGAGAAAGAACGTCCATTTCTGCGTCCCTAAAATACAAATGTGGTACAGAATACAACTCTTGAAGCGGAGGCAAACTAACTCTACAAATAGCTGATTAAGAAAATATTGAATAATTTATTAAAACACTAATATCAAACATTCTCACCTATGTGGATTTTAATATACCTCTTAATTTACGTGGTAATATTTCAACAACGGGTGTTTTTTATTGGAACTTTAATGTAGACCCTGAAAATGTATTCGTTGTTTACGACAAATTGATCGGAAATCCCGAAAAAAACGGTTTTTCTTTTAAAAAGTCCGACTCGCAGGAACTGCCTCATCTTAGCGCGGTTCCGTTCTTATCCCTAGTCTAATTTCGAAAGATTAAAATAGAAGCAGTTATTATTTTGTTGAGAGGAGATCGTTGACCGTTGATGATGCAAGGTAGGGATTGTCCGGGTTAGGTCACTGCTACTTAATAATACATACCCCATATGTGTATGTATGTGAGCATATATATGTACATATGTGTGCGTGTATTTGTGTATGTGTATATGCATATATATAAATATATATATATATATTATATATGTATATATATATATATATATATATATATATATATATATGTTAGGTATATTTACATAGATATGTGCATATATTAGTGGGTAAATATGTCCTACTTGTATTTACAGCCCTGATGAAGGCTTGAAGTTCAAGCCGAAACGTCGGCACAATAAAACCATTTTTACGATAAAATGTAGTTTTATTAAGTAGCAGTGACCGAACCCTGACAGTTATATTTTGGTTCCACCAGTCTTGAAAGGTAGGATTTACAATCTTACCTGGAAGGGTCGGCAACACTAGAAACCGTCCCGCTAGTTACAAGGTCTTGGAATCTTGGAACTCTATATTTCTAACAATAAATTGTTTTTGTTATTTTACTTAACCTGTTTTATTTTCGAATACATTATCCAACTATAAGCAATTAAAAAATAACAAGGAATAAAATACAGACAAAAAGAACACTTCGAATAAGCGAAATCAATTACTTTAAAGCTTTAAGCTCCTATTTCTCCGATTGACATCGCCTAATCAAAACTTTCATTAGAACCTTTTATATAGAGCATTTAATAAGCTTTCTAATGGTATTCTTCCGTTTACCAAAATTCTCAACAGTTTTCGAGATATTAATGAAAGTTCCCAAACTTTATATTATTTCTAGCAACAGAAAATTGGCCTCATTTTTCATATCCTGTTTTACGCACAAAATTTTCGCAACATAAGAAATTACAAAAATAAAAAGCAATAAAAAACGAAGGGAAAGAGACAAAAATTACAACAAGAACGACAAAAACCCGTTCATAAGAACAAAACAGACGTATTTGAAGTTTTAAGCACTTATTTCTCCGATTGACATAACCTAATCAAAAATAGTTTTAGAATCTTTTTTGTAGAGAATTTAGTAAGCTTTGAAATAGTTTCTATCCACTTACCACGATTTCTCAACCGTGTTCGAGATATTAATGAAAGTATACGAACTTCCCAATTTGGCGCGAATTTCGCCCCAAACGCCATCTTCCAGTAGGCGGATTTTGCTGGTTAACGAACTTGACCTTTCAAATTGGACGACGGATTTTTGTACCAAATTTCATCAGAATCGGACCTTTCGTCTTCTACCTAGAGAGCGAACAGACAAATATATATATATATATATATATATATATATATATATATATATATATATATATATATATAAATAAATATATACATATATATACATATATACAAATTTGAACCACCGTTATTTTCGGTCTCTAGGGGTTCTGAAACGCGAAATTTTCTAGTCGGCACTTCCGGATTGTTTCATTGTATCAACCCTATAAGCGGGGTTCCTCCCTATGGGGGAGGGAGGAACCGCGCTAAAAACCAGTAGTTTTTAAAATATGCAAAAGTTTGAATAGCTCTGCTACATGTTTAGATAGAACGCCCATTTCTGCGAAATGAACTACAAATGGGGTGCAGAATAAACCCCTGAAGTTATGTCATCTCAATGCGTGACACCCTGTATATAAAATAAAATTCCTTTTTAAACGATTCTATTAGATGAAAATCATTTTTTAAATGTTGGGAAATAGATTGTGCTAAGGAGGTTTTAGAATGAAGTAAGACTATGTTCTAACAACTCATTGACAAACTCGTTATGAATGAAACATCTTCTCACCTTGAATCAACGGTTACTAGATCGTCCTTACTCTATTTTAATAGAGATAGATTTAAACAGACTAGATTTAACTTCTTTAGTCAAATTATCCTGGGGCAGTAATATAATTCCTAACTACAACTTTATGAAAAAATATTACTTCGGAAATCCGCTTACGAGGTTGACCTCATGACCCAATCCGGAAGTGCCGACTAGAACATTTTACGTTTCAGAATCCCTATACATATATATAGGGGAAGGTGTTGTACCTTTGACCATTTTGCAAAATTGAATTTTTTTTAGCTTAAATATTAAGACTAAGTTCATTTTTAGCGCGGTTCCTCCCTCCCCGATAGGGAGGAACCCCGCTTATAAGGTTGATACAATGAAACAATCCGGAAGTGCCGACTAGAAAATTTCGCGTTTCAGAACCCCTAGAGAACGAAAATAACGGTGGTTAAAATTTGTATATATATATATATATATATATATATGTATATATATATATATACATATATATATATATATATATATATATATATATATATATATATTTGTCTGTTCGCGGATTTCTGGCCTCCCTAATGGTCCGATTTTGATGAAATTTGGTACAAAAATCTGTCGCCCGATTTGAAAGGTCAAGTTCGTTAACCAGCAAAATCCGCCCACTGGAAGATGGCGTTTGGGGCGAAATTCGCGCAAAAAAATCGTAACGCTTACGTTATTGAGTTCATAAGCTTGTAAGTACTCGTTTTATAGGCTTCTTTGGCTAGGAAAACGAATGAAACCATTTTCAAGGCGATAGCTTTAACCGTTTTTGAGAAAATTGGAAAAATAGTTTTTGAAAACCGTTTCTCGTTTGGGTACTTAGAATCATGGGATTCAGTTGAAACATTTTCTGCATGTTTTACTATCATTAAAACTAATATGTTGAAATTTTGGTTACGTTTGGAGTTAAGGAAGGGTTAGAATAAAATATTTTATTAACAGACATAAAAAGTTTTGGTAACTTTGTATATTTTCCTTAATATCTCGAAAAAGGTTGAGAATCTTGGTAAACGAAAGAATACCATTAAAAAGCTTACTAAATGCTCTACAAAAAAGGTTCTGATGAAAGTTTTGATTAGGCGATGTAAATCGGAGAAATAAGTGCTTAAAACATTAAAGTAATTGATTTTGCTTATTCGAACTGGTCTTTTTGTCTGTTTTTATTCCTTGTTATTTTTTAATTGCTTATAGTTGGATAATGTATTTTACAATAAAACAGATTAGGCAAAATAAGAAAAACAATTCATTGTTAGAAATATAGCTTGCCAAGAGAAAAAGATTCGATGACGTCTTTTGAATATTTTCAATTGCCTTTATGCTGTTGGTTTTTTTATTTTATTTTTTAATTGATTTTATCTGTAGAATTATTACTATAGTAAAAGAACACAGGAATAAGTGAAAAGTTTTGATATTTTCCAATTCATTGAAACGCATGAAATGAAGTATCGGTAGAAGAGGTTTCTAGGGTCTTGCGGACCCGACCCCAGGTATAGCCATAAAACCCTTTGAACAAAGGCCGAGGAAAATATTATCTGTTTCTATTCTATGCTTTTCAAATGAGAATAGGGATATGAACAGGAACCGGGGTCTCCCGTGGTCTAATGGCTAGCGCCTTGGATTCATAAGCGGGAGATAGTGGGTTCGATTCCCAACCTCCGGCTGGAATCCCTGCTCGCTGGTAAAATTCCTCGCTAAACCCTGGATGTCGGCGCAAATGACCTAGATGTAGATGAGCCGTTAAAAAAAAAAAAAATAAATAAAAATAAAAATAAAAATAAAAAAAATGAACTGGAACCGCGCTAAGATGACGCAGTTCCTGCGAGTCGGACTTCTTTTTTTAGCGCGGTTCCTCCCTCCCCCATAGGGAGGAACCCCGCTTATAAGGTTGATACAATGAAACAATCCGGAAGTGCCGACTAGAAAATTTTGCGTTTCAGAACCCCTAGAGACCGAAAATGATGGTGGTTCAAATTTGTATATATATATATATATGTATATATTTATTTATATATATATATATATATATATATATATATATATATATATATATATATATTTGTCTGTTCGCTCTCTAGCTCGAAGACGAATGGTCCGATTTTGATGAAATTTGGTACAAAAATCCGTCGTCCAATTTGAAAGGTCAAGTTCGTTAACCAGCGAAATCCGCCTACCGGAAGATGGCGTTTGGGGCGAAATTCGCGCAAAAAAAATCGTAACGCTTACGTTTTTGAGTTCATAAGCTTCTAAGTACTCGTTTTATATGATTCCTGGGCTAGGAAAACGAATGAAACCATTTTCAAGGCGATAGCTTTAACCGGTTTTGAGAAAATTGGAAAAATATTTTTTGAATACCGTTTTTGGTTTGGGTACTTAGAATCATGGGATTCAGTTGAAACTTTATCTGCATGTTCTACTTTCATTAAAACTAATATGTTGAAAGTTTTGTTACGTTTGGAGTTAAGGAAGGGTTAGAATAAAATATTTTATGAACAGACATGAAAAGTTTTGGGAAGTTCGTATACTTTCATTAATATCTCGAACACGGTTGGGAAATCGTGGTAAGTGGATAGAAACTATTTGAAAGCTTACTAAATTCTCTACAAAAAAAGATTCTAAAACTATTTTTGATTAGGTTATGTCAATCGGAGAAATAAGTGCTTAAAACTTCAAATACGTCTGTTTTGTTCTTATGAACGGGTTTTTGTCGTTCTTGTTGTAATTTTTGTCTCTTTCCCTTCGTTTTTTATTGCTTTTTAGTTTTGTAATTTCTTATGTTGCGAAAATTTTGTGTGTAAAACAGGATATGAAAAATGAGGCCAATTTTCTGTTGCTAGAAATAATATAAATTTTGGGAACTTTCTTTAATATCTCGAAAACTGTTGAGAATTTTGGTAAACGGAAGAATACCATTAGAAAGCTTATTAAATGCTCTACATAAAAGGTTCTAATGAAAGTTTTGATTAGGCGATGTCAATCGGAGAAATAAGAGCTTAAAGCTTTAAAGTAATTGATTTCGCTTATTCAAAGTGTTCTTTTCGCCTGTATTTTATTCCTTGTTATTTTTTAATTGCTTATAGTTGGATAATGTATTCGAAAATAAAACAGGTTAAGTAAAATAACAAAAACAATTTATTGTTAGAAATATAGATTTCCAAGATTCCAAGACCTTGCAACTAGCGGGACGGTTTCTTGTGTTGCCGACCCTTCCAGGTCAGATTGTAAATCCTACCTTTCAAGACTGGTGGAACCAAAATATAACTGTCAGGGTTCGGTCACTGCTACTTAATAAAACTACATTTTATCGTAAAAATGGTTTTATTGTGCCGACGTTTCGGCTTGAACTTCAAGCCTTCATCAGGGCTGTAAATACAAGTAGGACATATTTAACACTAATATATGCACATATCTATGTAAATATATATATATATATATATATATATATATATATATATATATACATATATAATATATATATATTTATATATATGCATATACACATACACATATACACGCACACATATGTACATATATATGCCCACATACCTACACATATGGGGTATGTATTATTAAGTAGCAGTGACCTAACCCGGACAATCCCTACCTTGCATCATCAACGGTCAACGATCTCCTCTCAACAAAATAATAACTGCTTCTATTTTAATCTTTCGAAATTAGACTAGGGATAAGAACGGAACCGCGCTAAGATGAGGCAGTTCCTGCGAGTCGGACTTTTTATTTCATTGTAATTAGTATTCTATTGTTTATCATATATAATTTTTTCAAGGTTCTAGCTTTACATTTAATATTTTTTATTAATTTTTAAAAAAATAATCGTACAGTGGTCAAAGGTACAACATGTAGTTGTACCTTTGACCACGGGGTGTTGTACCTCTGACCACGTAAAACCAAAACAGCAGTGCAGAAAAAAAATTGTATTCAGTAATATTGTAATTAATTGTAAGTTTAATAAATACAGGACATGGATGTAAGCATAATAAAAAAGTCCGACTCGCAGGAACTGCGTCATCTTAGCGCGGTTCCAGTTTTTTTTTTTTTTTTTTTTTTTTCTTTTTTTTAAGGCACATCTACATCTAGGTCATTAGCGCCGACATCCAGGGTGTAGCGAGGAATTTCACCAGCGAGCGGTGGGATGATAAAATTCCTGCCGGAGGTTGGGAATCGAACCCACCATCTCCCGCTTATGAATCCAAGGCGCTAGCCATTAGACCACGGGAGACCCCGGTTCCTGTTCATATCCCTATTCTCATTTGAAAAGCATAGAATAGAAACAGATAATATTTTCCTGGGCCTTTGTTCAAAGGGTTTTATGGCTATACCTGGGGTCAGGTCCGCAAGACCCTAGAATCCTCTTCTACCGATACTTCATTTCATACGTTTCAATGAATTGGAAAATATCAAATATTTTCACACATTCCTGTGTTCTTTTACTATAGTAATAATTCTACAGATAAAATCAGTTAAAAAATAAAATAAAAAAACCAACAGCATAAAGGCAATTGAAAATATTCAAAAGACGTCATCGAATCTTTTTCTCTTGGCAAGCTATATTTCTAACAATGAATTGTTTTTCTTATTTTGCCTAATCTGTTTTATTGTAAAATACATTATCCAACTATAAGCAATTAAAAAATAACAAGGAATAAAAACAGACAAAAAGAACAGTTCGAATAAGCAAAATCAATTACTTTAATGTTTTAAGCACTTATTTCTCCGATTGACATCGTCTAATCAAAACTTTCATCAGAACCTTTTTGTAGAGCATTTAGTAAGCTTTCTAATGGTATTCTTTCGTTTACCAAATTCTTAACCTTTTTCGAGATATTAAAGAAAATATACAAAGTTACCAAAACTTTTTATGTCTGTTAATAAAATATTTTATTCTAACCCTTCCTTAACTCCAAACGTAAACAAAATTTCAACATATTAGTTTTCATAATCAAAAACGTAAGCGTTACGATTTTTTCTGCGCGAATTTCGCCCCAAACTCCATCTGCCAGTGGGCGGATTTTGCTGGTTAACGAACTTGACCTTTCATATTGGACGACTGATTTTTGTACCAAATTTCATCAAAATCGGACCATTCGTCTTCGACCTAGAGAGCGAACAGACAAATATATATATATATATATATATATATATATATATATATATATATATAAATATATACATATATAAATATATATATATATACAAATTTGAACCACCGTTATTTTCGGTCTCTAGGGGTTCTGAAACGCGAAATTTTCTTGTCGGCACTTCCGGATTGTTTCATTGTATCAACCTTATAAGCGGGGTTCCTCCCTATGGGGGAGGGAGGAACCGCGCTAAAACTGTTATTGATATTATGTTATGCTTAATATGCTGAAAAATCCAGTCCAATTAATAAACGTTTTAACTGTCAAGCAGATCCACTAGCAATAGTAGGGTATGGAAGTTTAGCCACAATGTCTTCAACATCAATATCATACAAATTTTCATCTTCTTACGTAAACTTGTCACTTAAAGTTTGTTTTTTCAAATATTGGACCTTAATTGGATTGATAAAGTCAGTTTGAAATTATTTCATTAATTATTTTTTATATTCTTTTAACTATTGAAGCAACCAATATTAATTATTTTTTAAAAACTTGTAGCAAAAGAACAGAAAAGTCGAATTATGAAAAAATTACTCAGTTGTGTTGTACCTTTGACCTGGTCAAGGGAACAACAAATAGTCGTGGTCAGAGGTACAACACCCTGGTAGTGCAAATTAAAAAGCCTGCTAAGAATTGTAGGGTTGAGATAAATCAATTCCAGAAGCTACACCATGTTTCTTACTGTAATTTTGTCAAATGATTTCCATCTAAAAAGACATGATACAAAAAATATTATGAGGCAAAACGTCTTCAATAAATAACTTACATTTTTATGATAGAAATGGATAAGTATTTTTTGCAAGAATCCTCTTTGACTTGAATAATCCAAAGTAGTTTACACAAGGCCTCTAGGGAAGGAGCTAAACACTAATTACACCAAAATTTATAAAATGTTGCTACATACCGCCACAGCCTCGGTGGTCAAAGGTACAGTATGGTCAGAGGTACAACACCTTCCCCTATATATATATATATATATATATATATATATATATATATATATATATATATATATATATATGTTACGGTGAAAACCGAAATCTGGTGAATGTCAACAAACACATACTCGCTTGGTGTATGTCCGAAATATTTGTTAAATATCCTTATTTCTGACTTTCCTCGCAAAATCCAGTTTCCTAACGTTCCATTCGAAATTGTCATCCCATCCAAATCCTAGAGGTCAATCCCTTTCCACTCGGACCCATCCTAAAGACCTTCCCAAAAGGCTTAAAAGACTTCGGCCCCGTGACCAGCTACAGTCAAAATATAAATGTTAGCATACATTAGGAAGTGCCAATAATGATTGGCTCCTTTCATGTACTTTTCATTGTGATGTAATTAAGACGAGCACAATTAATTATTGTACTATATAAATTGTACAGATTTTAAATAAAAAAATAAAAAAATAAATAAAAAAATTCTGACTTCCACCGGTGAATGTCAACGAACACCATGCACTAATGGTGAATGTCAACGAACACCATGCACTAATGGTGAATGTCAACGAACACCATGCACTAATGGTGAATGTCAACGAACACCATGCACTAATGGTGAATGTCAACGAACACCATGCACTAATGGTGAATGTCAACGAACACCATGCACTAATGGTGAATGTCAACGAACACCATGCACTAATGGTGAATGTCAACGAACACCATGCACTAATGGTGAATGTCAACGAACACCATACACTAATGGTGATTGTTGAGCTTTTCTTAAATTTATATTTTCTTCTCCGTAATTCAGTCACGATACTTTTTTCGCCGCTCTTTCTGAGAGGAATGACTAAGAACGTAAAACACGCAGTACATTCAAAACGAGAAAGGAAAATAATACTAATAAAAAACTTATTAAATGATGTGATTTAAATCTTATTTATTGCAACAACTTAAACTATTATGACATTTGGAATTGCACAAAAGGCCCTTGTTTTTACAACTGAATTTTTTTGTGGAACACTTCCTTTTGCAATGACAGCTCGTCGTAACCTGTCGCTTACGGGCAAACGTGCTATGCGTTTCCGCTCGCTACGCTCGCTCAAGAAGATATCAAAACTCTAGTCAATCCAGCGGAAACGCATAGCACGTATGCCCATAAGCGACAGCTTACGACGGACGAGGAGGAAAACAATAACAAAACGTTGCTGTCACCATCAAACCTGGCATAAGACTGACAAAGCTGACTGAATCCAAGCAGAGAAAAGGATTTGGCGGAAAACAGCCTGTTGCCTCCTAATGGACTCCTCTCTTTTGGACATTCACCAGAGCATGTCTGTGATTGTCGAAATATACCGGTGAGGGACCGAATCTACAAGAATGTAATGAAATATTCGATCTTTCACCGATTTATTTGGTGTTTGTTGACATTCACCGGTGAATATATATATATATATATATATATATATATATATATATATATATATTCACCGGTGAATATATATATATATATATATATATATATATATATATATATATATATATATATATATTCACCGGTGAATGTCAACAAACACTAAATACGTCGGTGAAAGATCGAATATTTCATAACATTCTATATATATATATATAAAATCATGAATTTTCAACAATGTGACATTAACTCTTTGTTAAGAATTGTCTTTTATATAAGTTACAGACACCATAGACACATGTGACAACAACATTGTACACAAGTGACGAACATATGGTAAACGAGTGATTGTAACAATCTACATAACATTGTAAGTGCCGAGAAAATAAAAATCAAAAGACACGTGTTTAAAAGATTGAAGTTGAAAATAATAAAACAATAAAATTCAATTGCGCTTATAAAAGTACTGTATATTTACAGGATACGAACCTGCGTAAAAAAGTTTCCATCAGGAATTTAAAAATAATGTCAAATCCAAATAAGGAAATTACCTTGAGCCTAAAGATTTAATATTACATAAGTTCGACATTACGCAAACAGCCAATGGTTAAGTGGTGCAATGTCTGGAGTTGTAATATTTCGCTGATTCGCTTTTAATTATACATTTAAAAACTATATAATAAATAAACTATATATATATATATATATATATATATATATATATATATATATATATGTACAGGGTGTCCCAGTATATGTGTCCACCCCCTTTTCCTCCTAGAGTTGTTGGAATTTTGATATGAAACTTGGTAGGTCTTAGTTATGTTGCATGAGGTTTCTTCTGAAGGTTTAGTTGACTTTGTAACATTCTCCAGTTTTTCTCCAGCGCATCTAACTCTTGATTTTCCAATGGCAGCAGGTCTTTTTTATGACGAATTCTGATAGAAAATTTAATTTTAAGGCTAATTTATTCCGAGTCATCATTTGATCCGACGCACCGCTTGCGCGTAAAACGCAAAAAACTGAAACATATCGCCCTTTTGTAGACAAATTCCTATTTATCACTGAAATCAAGCCTTGTACGTAAAAACACCTCGATACAAACGTTGTAGCCCATTAATTTTCCTTTCAGAAGATACCAAGATCAAAGTTGTAGATTGAATATTTAACGGGATATTATGAATAAAAACAAAGGCAAACATTTTTTTTTAGTTTATGTATATATATATATATATATATATATATATATATATATATATATATATATGAGGAGCCTGGTATCAAAGTTGGACAACTCCACTTTTTCTTTTTTTACAGGAGAGGCAAAAAACCATATCTACTATATTTATGTCAGTATCATGGTGATTTTTTTATATGTCGTTCTTATATATATATATATATATATATATATATATATTTCACTTTTTCTTGTTTGTTTTTCTGGCAGGGGGTCGATAAAGCAGTACACTCTTTGTTCCGCTTTATTTGTTATGTTTCGCCCGACATGTTTCGTGCCTTTTCGCACCTCTTCAGGGGCTTTCCTATGTAACAATATTTTTTTGTAAATCCTAAACTTTAAATTGTTTACACTAATATACATATCCTGTCCCTAAATAATTTACATTTCAACATATAATTTTTAAACTTAATCTTAATCCTACCTTATCAAGAAGTCCTCTCGTCATGTTGTCTAGCTTGAGTCAGGCGTAGTACTGAAAAGTCATCTGTGGTAATTAATATGGCTGTTTGTATCGTTTCTTTAGCTATTTTCATGGTATCGATTATTGGTGAAATTTGTTTTGTGAGGTTTAATTTATTATACTATGGAAAATTTGGTGCACATTCTTTAAATCTGTTTTTTTATTTATAGCAGTGTTGGAATTTTTAATTATGTAAATATTTTCTTTGATTTTTCTTTTTAAAGTGTTCCTCTCTTTATTTAAAATGTGAACGTCCTTAAAGTTAAAGTTATGTTTTAAAGTTAGTGCGTGTTCTGTCAATGTTGTCCTGTTTTCGTTTGTGTCTATGCTTTTTGCGTGTTGCACAATTCTCTTTTGCAATAGCTGTGCCGATTCCCCAATGTAGCATGCGTTGCAATCGTTACATCGAATTTTGTATATATTGTTCTTTGTACTTGTTGGTTTAATTTTATCTTTAATATTGCTAAAACTATTTTCTATTTTGTTCCCATATTTCCAACTTATTTTACCTACGTCTTTACATATTTGTTTAAGTCCATTGGCTATTGAAGGATGGTAATGAAAAGTAAAAAATCGATTTATTTCATTCACATCTTTGTCATTTTCTTTTGTTAAAACCTGTTTTCTCTTTTGTAAAAATAAATGCTCATTCAAAGCTATTTGCTTATTTAAATTCGTATTTTTCATGAAGAATTTAAAAAAAAATACGAATTTAAATAAGCAAATAGCTTTGAATGAGCATTTATTTTTACAAAAGAGAAAACAGGTTTTAACAAAAGAAAATGACAAAGATGTGAATGAAATAAATCGATTTTTTACTTTTCATTACCATCCTTCAATAGCCAATAGACTATATATATATATATATATATATATATATATATATATATATATATATATATATATATATATATATATATCGCCCCAGAAACGTTTTTACAAACGCATTACAAAATAATATGAGTATTAAGGCCGTAATTACGCTTCAAATAGTGGAGTTGTCCATGTTTGAAACCAAGTCATGGAGTTGTCTGTTTTTGAAGCCAAGGGAACCATTTTAAATTTAATCTGTCCTTTTTTGAAACCAAACCATTATGAACTCGTTTTCAATAAATTTATATTTTCTTCGTCTACACTCTAATGCATGAGGGTGTTTTAAAACAATGTAAACCATCTATTTCTTCCCAATTTCCTCCGAGGTTCTTGGCATTAAGCCATGATGGATTTGCAGTGCATGTTGGGAGCAGATTGCATGAATGCAAGCTTCTCATTGGCTACTGAATGAGTTGTCATTTTTTGAAACTGAACTATGTTGGAATTGTCCATATTCTGATTCTGAACTGATCGAATACATGCTATTTTATCTGTTTTTAATGCAGAAAACTTGTAAAACCAAATGCAGCATAAAAATACACTTAAAAATCGACGAAAATCTCAAAACTGAAAAAAATGCATTTGCCCAACTTTGATACCAAGCTCCTCATATATATATATCCTTTTAATTGAAGGTAATAAGCTCATGAAGAGAGTAGATGGGCGAGCTGAAGGGTTGCTAGAGCGGGCGTGCGGATATGGGAGTCGTCAGACTTTTTACAGCAGCTCTGCTAAGCTATAGTGTCCTATTTCACTGCTTAGGGGACAACTACATTGGACCAGTATTTCTCCCGATCCGATCTAATCCGATATCCTTTGACCTACAACGGTCGACAGCGGCCGAGGCGAGTGCCTACATTGGTCCCGACCCGATCCGATCCCATCCAATCACAGTTCGTCTACAATGAACTCTTATTGAAGTGGAAATAGTGATTAATTTAAGAAATACCATCTAATAAGCATGGAAACCTTCGATTAGGTTGAATGTTGGAGGTAAGAGAAGTATTGGTGTTCATATTTTAAAATTATTTATAAGAAAGGTAACAAGAAGGTTATAAGCATTGTAAGGTTATAAACATTGGAAGGTTATAGACGTTGTATGGTTATAAACATCTTTACATGCAATTTAATAAACAAGGGAAAGTAAAAACAAAAATGTGAATTGACAAAGTTGTTCTAAATTTGATTTCCTTTGATGTAAAAAAAAAATGCATTGAAATCGGTTAAGATTTAGAACCTGCAGACCTTTTTGAAACATAATATGTGGGTTGGCACCATTTTGCTTCGTCGGTCTGAAATCGGTCTAGAAACAAACAAGTTTGAATGGGCAAGAGTCGGTGGCCGTTGGATTGGACGGATTGGATCGGGTCGGGACCAATGTAGGCACCTGCATTGAGATGTATGTGTTTGTTTTTCTTCCCACAGTCTGTGGCTATTGGATTGTAATATTTTAAAATTATTTATAAGAAAAGTAGGTAGAAGGATATAAGCATTGGAATGTTATAAACAAAGTGGTAAATTGACAAACTTGTTCTAATTTTGATTAGTTTTTATTTTTAAAAAATGCATTGCGATCGGTTAAGATGTACAGGCTGTAGACGTTTTTGCAATAAAAAATGTGGTTTGGGGCCATGTTGTGTCGGTCGTCCGAAATCGGTCTAGAAACAAACACTTTACACTGGCCGAGGATCGGTAGTCATCGGATCGGATCTGGACCAATTTAGGCACCTCCATTGAAGTGTTTGTTTTTCTTCCGATAATCGGTGGCCATCGGATCGTGTCCAATGTAAGTGAACCCTTAGCATCTCCAAGCATACGTGATTTTCGTTAACTCCTATCGCTGAACTCCCCGTGGTACCCGCTGGGAACGGCCTTATTATTAAAGGGGTCATTTTGGGAGTCTATTAGCTAGTATCGATGAATATTTGAGGAAATTTTTCAAACATACTTTAGAGCACACTAGGGAGGTAAGATGGTCAGTACAAGATTACATATCTCAGTTCACACTCCAGGTATATATATATATATATTTGTGATAGAGCTTCATAAATATTATCTGTCAATAACGACCTAGTCGAAGGTCATCAGTACAAGTATTGAATGGATTAACTTACTGTCATTGCTTTGTAATGACACAATCTGACATTGGAGCTTGAATCTTCCGGCTTCAATTAGATTGTATCTTATACAATAGGGATACAATCCTTAATTACTTCCCATTAACTTTCAGCTATATCAATTCACTTTCAGAAGTAGATTCGAAATATTTATAAACAGACTTGCTGAATACCCGTGCTTCGTCACGGCAGATAAGTAATTATTTTATTGAGTTAAATAATGCATCTTCAAAATTAACGCTTCTACATAATTTTGTGCAGGATATTATAGCACGGTTCCTGTCATACCATAAGTTATTCATTAATTGATAAGTCATCAAAGTATAATGTTTCTTGACGTTGGGGCGCTCCGGACCAGTGTCAACAAACAGATAACCTAGAGATAACCCGTTGTCTATAGGTTAGCAGTAACAGCAGTTTAACCAGTACAGGTTAAAATTCGTTGTCAATAATAAATGTACGTTATACCCATTATATTTGCGAGCATTATCAAGAAGTGTTCTGACTAGGGATGCTGATGGATGGGGAGGCTGTACAAGGGTTCGGGATATTATTATCTCGGATGGACCATCACCAGGTAATCCATCATAGAAGAAATGAAGCGCAAATGAAAATAATATGAAATAAGTACGGTAACAACTGTTCAGTTATCGTCCTAGCAACGCTTGCTGCCCAGGCTTGCCTGCTCTAACTAACTAAAAATACTTAATAAGTCCGTCACGCAGGAGCTGCATAACTAAGCACTTTCCTCAGAATTGGGTAGTGTCGAGGGCATTCCTAAATAATTAGCTTAAAATAACCTATATAAATAAAAACATAAATAACACCTGTTTCAATTCAATTCAAACATAGTACAAAGTAAATCCCCCCCCTTCTGATTGACCGATTTAGTTATTTTTTACAACACTTCTTCCTTATTAGATACCCAGGACGTATACCGCGTTTCGTTACAATACAGCAGAAATTACGACCGGTATGAGTATATTAGTAATTTGGGTCCGGAGTAAACCCCCCCCCCTCCTAATGAACCGATTTAGTTTATTTTTACAACACATTTTTTAGCACTTTCCTCCGAAGGAAAGTAGCTATTGAGGTTGCACTCATGACGGAATTTTTGAAAAATTTCTTTAAATGTTTATCGGTCCTACCTATTAGACACCGAAAATGACCCCCGTTAAAATTTATATATATCTATATATATATGTCTGTTAACACGATAGCGGCCAGAGTTTATGTTTTTTCTTCACGAAACGTGGTATATAGGGTTCAATTAGCAAACGATTGAACGAGTTCGTTAACGACCAAAATCGGTCCACCGGAAGGGGGGGTTTACCCCGAACCCAAAACACTAATTTGACCATGCCAGCCGTAATATTGGTTATTTTTCAACGAAACTTGAAAAGTGAGATGTAAAAATAAACTAAATCGGTTCATTAGAAGGGGGGGGGGTTTACTTCGAACCCACAATACCAATTCGCCACTACCAGCCGTGATTTTTGTTATATTTCGACGAAACTCAGTATTTGTAGTGGTAATCTGCAGGTACAAATGTGTTGTAAAAATAAACTGAATCCGTTCATTAGGAGGGGGGGGGGTTTACTCCGGACCCAAATTACTAATAGACTCATACCGGTCGTAATTTCTGCTGTATTGTAACGAAACTCAGTATACGTCATGGGTAACTCATGGGAAAGAAGTGTTGTAAAAATGAGCTAAATCGGTCACTCGGAAAGGGGGGTTTACTTTGTAACATATTTCAACAGAATAGCCCACCGAACGAAAATATGAAGTTTTTAGTATTTATTAAGTAGTGTAGTAGGTACCATGTGTAAACATAACTCTGGAAGCAAATTAATAATTGAACAGTTACTCATTACAAAATTAAAAGAGAACTATTCATGTTTTTATTTTATTTATGTTGGATATTTTCAGCAAATTGTTCTGGAAACCAGTCTACACAACCCAAATTCTGAGGAAAGTGCTTAGTTATGCAGCACCTGCGTGACGGACGTTTTTTCTCTTTAGTTGACCAGAACGAATGCCGAGTTTCGTTGAAATACAACACAAATTATGGTTGGTATTGGCAAATAACTACTTTGGCTCCGGAGTAAACCCCATTTCCAGATGGACCGATTTTGTTGGTTAACGAACTCGTTTAATCGTTTGATTGGGGAATACTACATACCAAGTTTCGTGGGGAAGAAACAAAAGCTCTGGCCGGTATTGTGTTAACGGACACATATATAACTATACATATATATATATATATATATATATATATATATATATATATATATATATATAAGATTGAAGAAATATTTAAAAAATTCCGTCATGAGTGCAACCTCAATAGCTACTTTCCTTCGGAGGAAAGTGCTAAAAAATTTGAATATCAAAAAATCCATTCCTAGCGAGTTTAACGTCCTAAAAGGAGTGTCCATGCACGGTGTGAAATATTTTAATCAAAAATTTTAAGGTTGGATAAGATAAAAATGAGTGAAATATTCTTTGTTTAGTAATTTATTAGTTATTAGTAATTTATACTAATTTTTACTGAAATATATTTCTTGCTACAAAACAAAAAATAAATATAGTAACTTTACTTTATTCCTTACTAGCTGACTACCCGTGCTTCACCACGGCTGATAAGTAGTTTTTATATTCCGTTAAATAAGGTATGAAATTATGCTACCAGAAATTACTCCTCCTGGACTCAAAACTGACCAATCTTTCTTCGCAAAACTGGGTAACGAAGTTAAAATATTTTCTTTTAAAGTATGAAATAACAGACCAAATCACAGCTCAAACCCCAAATTTCAAATTACTCAAAGAAATAGCGCCAAAATTAAAAGCAAACCTGATTAAAGATGACCTAGACCATATCAACACAACCTCCTACAGTACCATATATAGTGCAATTCATACCTACAACAGCTACCTTCTAATAAATATGAACATAAATAGACAAAGAATCATAAGTCAACTAAGATTAGCGAACAAGAAGACACTTTACCTCAGCATCCACCGTCAAAGATACAAAATAGAAACGAACAAAATATGCAACCAACTGTGAATTGTAACAAGAAGACTTGGAGCATCTGCTGTGGCGATGTCCTGAATACTCCAATCTCAGAAATACTCTGCAACCTATTATTGATGAACACACCAACAACTCCGCAACATATTATTTCCTGACTACCTCTAACATCACCGATATAAACGCCTTTTGCATTTACTTGGAGGATGTAATGAAGAAAAGAGGCATCCGCAGCGTGTAGTAAACGAACCGAAATATCAGTTCTTAATTATTCTGTATTATAAAAGCTTGTTTTATTTACTTGTTCTATAAGAGTCTACTCTAATTTAATTTTCATGCATTGTATATATATACCCCGATCATATTTGTAAGGACAATGTTCAATTACAAATAAATATTATTATTATTATTATTAAATAAGGTATGATCAAAATTAACGCTACTACATACTTTTGTATTAATTCGTAGTTACAACCACTTAAAAAGTTAGGTAAACAGAGATAAATACACGCTGAAAAGCACTAAACTAAAAAGCATAAAACTTTGAAGTTTTAAGCACTTATCTCTTCGATTGACAACGCCCCACCGAACATTACAACAGAATCTCTTTTGTAGGGAATTTAGTAACCTTTCGAATAGCAGTCTTCCACTTACTACGAGTTCCCAACCGTTTTCGAGATATTTCAGAAAATATACTGAGATCCGAAAACTTTGTATCCCCATTAATACAATTTTTTCCAATAGTACTTCTGACCTCCAAACTGTATCAAAGTTTAAATATCTTAGATTAGATGAATGTCGAATACCTGGTACAAGTTTAAAGTGAACCAATCATCGTTTCTGAATACCCAAACAGAAAATTAATTTGGAAAAGTATTTCTAGGAAATTTTCTCGTAAACGGTTACAGAAATAGCTTTAAAAATGGATTCATTCGTCGTACCTGCAAGCATATGGACTCGAAAATGTAAGCGTTCCGATTTTTTCGAGCAAATGTTACTCCAAAAACCATGTTTCAGTTAACGAACGAGATTCAGCTGGTTAATGAACTAGACCATTCAAATGAGAAGAAAGATTTTTGTACCAAATGTCATCAAAATCGGACCATTTTTGAGCCGATGAGGAACTTCTTAATAATTCAAACCCCCCTAAAAGTACTTAAACATTTGAATATTTATTTATTTAAATTTTAACGTCCATTTATTATTAACTAGGAATTTTAGGACGGGTTATCTATAGGTTACCACCCTTTTCTATCCAGGGTAGGGCTAATGCCTACCCTGGATAGAATCCAAAAATTTGAATATCAAAAAAACCTTTCTTAGCGAGTGTTTACATTCTAAACGGATTGTCCCTGCAAAATTTCAAATTTTTGTGTTGAGTGGTTCGGGATATTATTACCTCGGATGGGCCATCACCAGGGAGTAAACTCTATGAGGGACAAAAATCACAGTTTATTTCTAGTATTTCAAGGACTGGCACCATAGTGGAAATTAACCTCAATTAAAAATAATACTATGAAATAGATAATGTACGGTGACAGCTGTTCTTTATCGTCCTAGCAACGCATGCTGCCCAGGCTTGGCTGCTCTAACCAACTAAAACTTTTTTTTTAGCACTTTCCTCCGAAGGAAAGTAGCTATTGAGGTTGGACTCATGACGGAATTTTTGAAAAATGTCTTCAAATCTTTATCGATCCTACCTAGAAGACACCGAAAATGACCCCTGTTAAAATTTATATATTTATATATATATCGTAGAAGGTAGAAAAATAATGTCTCTCCACTGTTTTTCAAAGTATTTATTAGCAAAAGCTTTTCGAGAACATGGTTCTCATCGTCAGTGCATCTATTACTCCACCGGTAGTACTGCTAACAGCCTCTCCGAACAGGTGTGAGGTAATAATTACCTCTCACCTGTTCGGAGAGGCTGTTAGCAGTACTACCGGTGGAGTAATAGATGCACTGACGATGAGAACCATGTTCTCGAAAAGCTTTTGCTAATAAATACTTTGAAAAACAGTGGAGAGACATTATTTTTCTACCTTCTACGAAATCGAGAACTCCACAAATAACGCTGCATACATCACAGATATATATATATATATATCTGTTAACACGATAGCGGCCAGAGTTTTTGTTTTTTCGTCACGAAACTTGGTATATAGAATCCAATTAGCAAACGATTGAACGAGTTCGTTAACCACCAAAGTCGGTCCACCGGAAGGGGGGGTTTACCCCGAACCCAAAACATTAATTTGACTATGTCAGCCGTAATATTTGTTATATTTCAACGAAACTTGGTATTCGTGGTGGTAATATAGAGAGAAAAGTGAGAAATAAAAATGAACTAAATCGTTTCATTATAAGGGGGGTTTACTTCGGACCCACAATACCAATTCGCCACTACCAGCCGTGATTTTTGGTATATTTCGACGAAACTCGGCATTCGTAGTGGTAATCCACAAGTAAATATTACTCCGGACCCAAATTCCTAATATATTCATACCGGTCGTAATTTCTGCTGTATTGTAACGAAACGCGGTATACGTCGTGGGTAACTCATGGGAAAGAAGTGTTGTAAAAATGAGCTGAATCGGTCAATCGGAAAGCGGGGATTTAATTTGTAAATATTTCAATAGAAAAGCACGCCAGACGTAGGTTCACAAAGCCGCCGCAAGGAGCGCTTTCTACCACTAGAGTGACTGTATCCTGTTCCTGCGTTAGATCAAAATACGATAATATGAGATTTTTTGTATTTATTACGTAGTGTAGTAGGTACCATGTTTAAACATAACTCTGGAAGCAAATTAATAATTGGTCAGTTACTCATTACAAAATTAAAAGAGAACTATTCATGTTTTTATTTTATTTATGTAGGATATTTTAAGCAAATTGTTCTGGAAAGCAATCTACACTACCCAAATTCTGAGGAAAGTGCTTAGTTATGCAGCTCTTCACTGTATTCTACTATATATTTGTCAAATACCACTAACTGACTGACTCACTGACCTATCAACCCCCAGCCCAAACCACTCGACAGAAAAATTTGAAATTTTGCCTGGACACTTCCTATATAACGTAGGCACTCGCTAAGAAAGGTTTTTTTGATATTCGAATTTTTAAGTATTTTTAGAGGGGATTAAAGTTTTAGTTCTCCCGCGGTTGAATACACCCTTCAGAACGATAAAAAAAATAATTCCGTCACGCAGGAGCTGCATAACTAAGCACTTTCCTCAGAATTTGGGTAGTGTAGACTGCTTTCCAGAACAATTTGCTTAAAATATCCTACATAAATAAAATAAAAACATGAATAGTTCTCTTTTAAATTTGTAATGAGTAACTGATCAATTATTAATTTGCTTCCAGAGTTATGTTTACACATGGTACCTATTACACTACGTAATAAATACAAATAACCTCATATTATCGTATTTTGATCTAACGCAGGAACAGGATACAGTCACTCTAGTGGTAAAAGCGCTCCTTTCGGCGGGTTTGTGAACCTACGTCTGGCGGGCTTTTCTATTGAAATATATTACAAATTAAACCCCCACTTTCCGATTGACCAATTCAGCTCATTTTTACAACACTTCTTTCTCATGAGTTACCCACGACGTATACCGCGTTTCGTTACAATACAGCTGAAATTACGACCAGTATGAGTATTTTAGTAATTTGGGTTCGGAGAAAACCCCCCCCCCTTCTAATGAACCGATTTAGTTTATTTTTACAACACATATTTACCTGTAGATTACCACTACGAATACCGAGTTTCGTCGAAATATACCAAAAATCACGGCTGGTAGTGGCGAATTGGTATTGTGGGTCCGGAGTAACCCCCCCCCCTCCTAATGAACCGATTTAGTTCATTTTTATATCTCACTTTTCTCTCTATATTACCACTACGAATACCAAGTTTCGTTGAAATACAACAAATATTACGGCTGTCATAGTCAAATTAGTGTTTTGGGTTCGGTGTAAACCCCCCCTTCCGGTGGACCGACTTTGGTGGTTAACGAACTCGTTCAATCGTTTGCTAAATGAATGCTATATACCAAGTTTCGTGACGAAAAAACCAAAACTCTGGCCGCTATCGTGTTAACAGACACACACACACACACACACATATATATATATATAAATTTTAACGGGGGTCATTTTCGGTGTCTACTGGGTAGGATCGATAAAGATTCGAAGACATTTTTCAAAAATTCCGTCATGAGTCCAACCTCAATAGCTAGTTTCCTTCGGAGGAAAGTGCTAAAAGGCTACATCCCCCAAATCTTAACCGATTTCAATGCATTTTTAGCACGTTCCTCCGAAGGAAAGTAGCTATTAAGGTTGCACTCATGACGGAATTTTTGGAAAATTTCTTGGAATCTTTATCGATCCTACCGATTAAATATCGATGACCCCCGTTCAAATTTATATATATATATATATATATATATATATATATATATATATATATATATATATATTTATATATGTGTCCGTTAACACGATACAGAAACCATGAAACTTGGAATGTAGTATTCTTCCATCAAACGATTAAACGAGTTCGTTAATCACCAAAATTGGTCCATGTGGAGGGGGGGGTTTACTCCGGAGCCAAAGTAGATTTGCCAATACACGCCATAATATTTGTTATATTTTAACGAAACTCGGTATTCGTTGTGGTCAACTGAAGAGAAATTTTTTTTATAAAAATAAACTAAATCGGTTGACAAGAAGGGAGGGTTTACTCCGGACAGAAATGACTAATTTCCTTATACTGGTCGTAATTTCTGTTGTATTGTAACGAAACTCTTTATACGCCCTGGGTTTCTAATAAGAAAGAAGTGATATGAAAATGAACTAAATCGGTCAATCGGAAGGGGGGGGGAGGTGTTACTTTGTACTATGTTTTAATTGAATTCTTCCGCTAAACGTAGGTTCGCGAAACTCATCAAGATCAATAGATCAAAATGTGAAGCTTTGTGTATTTAGTACGTAGTGTAGTACCACGCATACACAAAACTCTAAGAGAAAATTAATTAGAAAATTAATAATTGAAACAGTTGCTCGTAAAAAATGCAAAAGAGTAGAACAATTTATGTTTTTATTTATTTTATTTATCTATATAGGTTATTTACAGGAAATTATTCAGTAATGCAGTCTACACTACCCAAATTCTGAGGAAAGTGCTTAGTTATGCAGCTCCTGCGTGACGGCCTTTTCTTTTAAATGAAAGCTAATAAAATGTAGAACAATTTTGTCTAGCCCGATTTTGGTTTTCTCTGTTTAATTAATTGCGTGTAAATATTTCATGAACATTCACAATTGAACATAAAATAATATTTAATTTCTCATCTAACTTAATACCAGGACTGATATCATCGAAATTAAATATTCAAATCCTGATTACAGTTAGAAAAAATTAAAATCTGTTCTCAAATTATTCAAAAATCATATTATTTCCATCAATATCATTGTTGAATAAAGATTAAATTACGTTTTGAAGATGTCCGTCTGCTTTTACAACTTGTTGTTGGAGAATTGTTTTTGGAAGGGTAGTGATTCTCGAACGTTTGTCGCCATCTTGAAAAATCTACTTCGTGAACAGTTACTGCGATTTGAAAAAGACACTTGTGAGAATAGAAAAATGTTTAACCTTAAAGAAAATGTAATGACTATTAAAAAAAGTCCGTCATACAGGAGCTGCATAACTAAGCACTTTCCTCAGAATTTTTGTAGTGTAGAAAATTACTGAATAATTTGCTGTAAATAACCTATATAAATAACATAAAAACGTGAATAGTTCTGCTCATTTACATTTCTTATGAGGACTGTTCAATTATTAATTTTGTAAATAATTTGCTTCCAGAGTTATGTTAATACATCATACTGTACTACTTAATAAATACACAAAAACTTCATTTTCCGTCTTTTGATCTGACGCAGGAACAGGATACAGTCCCTCTAGTGGGAGATAGCGCTCCTCGTGGCGACTTTGGGAACCTACGTCTGGCTGGCTAATTGTAATGAAACAGAGTTTAAAGGAAACCCTCCTTTCCAATAGACCGATTTACTTCATTTTTACAACAATTCTTTCTATACCCACGAAGTATACCGCGTTTCGTTACAATACAGCAGAAATTACGACCGGTATGAGTATATTAGTACTTTAGGTCCGGAGTAACCCCCCCCCCCTCCAAATAACCCGATTTAGTTTATTTTTACAACCCATTTTTCTCTCTTGATTACCACCATGAATATCAAGTTTCGTTGAAATGTAACACAAATTACGGCTGGCAATGGCAAATTGGTATTGTGGGTCCGAAGTAACCCCCCCCCCCTCCTAATGAGCCGATTTAGTTTATTTTTACAACGTATTTCTCTCTTTAGATCAAAATAACGAAAACCGAGTTTCGTTGAAATATAACAAAAACTACGGCTGGCAATGGCAAATTGGTATTGTGGGTCCGGAGTAAACCGATTTTGGTGGTTAACGAACTCGTTCAATCGTTTGCTATTTGAACGCTATATACCACGATTCGTTAAGAAAAAACAAAAACTCTGGCCGCTATCGTGTTAACAGACATATATATATATATATATATATATATATATATATATATATATATATATATTTATATATATATATATATATATAAATTTTAACGGGGGTCATTTTCGGTGTCTGCTAGGTAGGATCGATAAAGATTCGAAGAAATTTTTTAAAAAGTCCGTCATGAGTGCAACCTCAATAGCTACTTTCCTTCGGAGGAAAGTGCTAAAAAAAATGTAACGTTCAAAGGAATGTGTAAAAGCAAAGAGAATTCTTTCGTTTTATTTTTCAAAAAAACATATTTTTTGTTCTGAATAAGCTTTGGAACGGCAGTTGGCAGCATTCAACTACATTTTTGTTCTAGTCTTATATATATATATATATATATATATATATATATATATATATATATATATATATGTTTATATAATGATGATGTTTTATATATATATATATATATATATATATATATATATATATATATATATATATAAACGATCATTTTGAAATTCTCCAGACGGTTTATGAAATGGTACTCACTATCTATTTAGTACATGATTGACGTAAGAAGACTGCTTACGTCTGCACCCCCTAAGTGCGTTCCAAGAAGAACAATTACCCCTTTAGTACACAATTCTAAATCCTACACAAACACAATAAATAAATGACCATAATGATGACGCACTTCGCTGCAAATTTCTTTTTTACTCGTTAAAGCCTTGTGTGTTCTCAATTTCTGTTTGTTAACACCTAATTCATATCAAAATTGGATCAAATGTGACTCCAGTGGCTACAGTTCTTTATCTTAATGAAATAAAGATTTAAATGAAGTCTCTGCTTTTGACCAAAGTACCCCGAGAGACCTTGTTATTACGACGTCATTGACCTAAGGGTATCTAAAGACCTTGATACCACGTTTTTTGACCGACTTTCCCCAGAGACCTTGTTATTCCCACGGCTTTTGACCGAAGTGGCCCTGAGACCTTGTTATTACCACGGCATTGACCTAAGGGTATCTAAAGACCTTGATACCACGTTTTTTGACCGACTTTCCCCAGAGACCTTGTTATTCCCACGGCTTTTGACCGAAGTGGCCCTGAGACCTTGTTATTACCACGGCATTTGACCGAAGTGCCTTTCAGAGACCTTGTTATTACCACGGCTTTTGAGGAATTTGCCCCAGAGATCCTGGAATTACCATGGCTTTTGACCGAAGTGGCCCTGAGACCTTGTTATTACCACGGAATTTGACTGAAGTGCCCTTTAGAGACCTTGTTATTACCACGGCTTTTGTGCAATGTGCCCCAGAGATCTTGGATTTACCATGGCTTTTGACCGTAGTGGCCCTGAGACCTTGTTAATACCACGGCATTTGACCGAAGTGCCCTTTAGAGACCTTGTTATTACCACTGCGTTTGAGCAATGTGCCCCAGAGATCTTGGATTTACCATGGCTTTTGACCGAAGTGCCCTTTAGAGACCTTGTTATTACCACGGCATTTGACTGAAGTGCCCGAGAGACCTTATTACTATCACGGCTTTTGATCGAAGTGCCCCAGAGACCTTGTAATTGCCCCCAAATGCATCTAGAGACCTTTTTTATTACCACGTCCGACAGCAAAGAGATCAACATACGGTTCTGGAGACTCGGTAGCATCAAGAAATTCACCTTGGAGTCGCAGATTTCAGTGGTTGGCCATAAAAAGCCTCAGCAACGCTACCTCACTTGGCTTTTTCCACCAATACTGTCGGTAGTTCTTGCTTCCATCTATTCGATAGAAGATAAGCCATGGGGACAGTCTGCAGACTGCAGTGCCACCTCTAGACGCACCCGTTGCTTTGAGGGTCGTAAGCAGTAGTCCGTTGCTTGTAGATTCCCTGGAGTTTATTTAATCTTAGACACAGGTCTGCCTGAATGGCTTGACCAGGAGCTCTTCGATGGTGATTTCAGACCTGTGTTCTTCGTTATTGAAATAATTTGTCCCGACTAGCCAATACCTTGCTACTGTCAAAGTTTTGGTGCAATGATGCTTGTAGTGTGCACATTGTTGTGCGATCCTGGTGCACACCAGGATAACTTTCCTCCTTGTCCAAGAATATGGAAGTAAATAAACCTATTTGTCCTGCAGCTACTGCCTATCCTTCGTAGAGCGTAGGAACTCACCAACCTTATCCACCATGATCCAACGGTCTGCCCCTTTTGACCGATTCCTACACACATCCCTTGGTACAACCTTTAATACCTTCTCCTTGTAGCAATTCCTGAGATAATCCTTTCGGAAGTAAACGTCTCTTGTCCCCAAGTGCGCCGTCTACTGAGTAAAGTGATATTTAGACTGAGCGTTAAGGTAAAGCCCAATGTCCGTTTGTTAATACGGTAGACCGTACGCCCAAAGTCGCCGGCCGTTTCCTAGATAATCATTAGACAGCTAAGAAAGGCAGCGTACCATTTTTCTTCTGAATGCAATTTATGGATGGGAACTGGTTGCGTTTTTTTATAATTTCCTTATGATGGTGGTTGCTTTAGACCTTCCTAAGGGGCAATACTACCTTTTAACTTTACCTTTTTTGTTTTTTCTTTTTTCTTTTTTTTTCCAAAGACCTTAAAGTTCAACATATACTGACAGACTGTAATTTGAGACAAGACTTGGAAATTCCACGAGACATGAACCAACTAATCCGTGATAGCAGTCAACGCTATACTTACCTTTCTAAAAGACAACAATATTTTTAACAAAATTTAACGAGCCTCAGGCCAAACTTCCCAAATAATTACCATGTGGGTGTAGTATGGACTACAACAACCACTTAATTTTCTTAATTATATTTCAACACCATATATATTTCAAACTGTCTTTGATTGTCTAGACGACCCAAACTGTGTTTTTAACATGATGAATAAAGGTATAAATCACGTCATGAGTGATTTATACATTTATTCATCATTATCATACATAGGATCCTTCTTGTGTAACTGTGATTGTACATGGGAGCTATTGTTCCTATGTATAGCCATATTATCCTATATTGTAAATAGAAACTGTTGCGAATATGTATAGTCATATTGTACATAGGAAGAATTGTTCACCATTTTCGAAAAAAGTTCATATTTCTCAAAAATCGTACTTACTTTTCTAGATTTATTTTTTTCAAAATATATTTAGTATTTTGTTCTAGATTAAAAATTGCTGCCTGCAGACTATTGCCTCTGAAAAAAGATAGTTCCGTTCGTCAGACACATCACCACCATTTTGTTTTCGAAGAATTAAAACTTTTTTTTTTTTTGTTTTTTTTTTGGATACTTTAACATACTATATAAAACTTATGGGATAATGAATTTAAAAATATTGATTTTTTTGCTATCCACGCCTCAGAGGTGTCAGATATCAACGTTAGAAATCCTTGATACTGAAATATTATAAATGCAAAGTTCCTTCCTCTTTTTCGGTGCAATATATGTTTCAAGTTCTCATTTGGGCTTTGTGATATAATTGAAATTTTTCTACTTGCTCCAATAGGAGATCATGATAATTTTAAGTCTAATTGTGGAAGATATCTGTTGAAGCAAATAACTATCCAGCAAAGCAGAATGATATAACATTTTTTGCACTGATGCCAGCATATTCCACACTAGCAACATGGAAATTAACTTTGGCAAACAACCAACAGGATTCTATAAGCTAAATAAATCACCACATGTATTTCGTAAAAACAAAACTAAACCCTATCAAGTAGGTAAGTTGACAACACAAAACTTAGCGAGATCAATTCCTCTCGAAGAAGGCTTACGTGAAAACTTAAATTCAACGACAGCCATTGGAAATTGAAAAAAAAAAATGAAAAGTCCGTCGCGCGGGAGCTGTATAACCAACCACATTCCTCATCCAAAAAATGACTATATCAAGTTTATGCAGAAGCTGATTCAAAATCCAAAAATAAACTTTAGCCCCCCCCCAACCCCCAATTTGTTAACAAAAGTTAACTAAAGAACTCCAGGCCCAACAGATTGGAACCTGGAGCCGGGCTTAAATCTACGCCTTATCCTTATACTTATGTACCAGAAGGGACTGTAAAATGTACAACTTAGTCTATGATACTAAATCTAGGGGGAGACAATGTTCCATAGGGACGGACTATACAAGAAAATCGCTTAACCTAACTTAAAGTAATATTTACAGTATGTACATTAAGCTGCCTTTTCTACTAGATCCAGGATCCTCCTGGGGCTGCCCTGTCATCTCTGCGGCAGTAGAGGGGGGTGTCACGTCACTGAAGAGGGGCTTCACACATTACAGGAGGCTGTCATAGAATTCAATTTAGCTTGTTTTATTGAACAAGTACAAAATTATATTTTTATTCCAGCCCACTATGGGAGGGCCGTCCGAAATTGCTTAGACATTAACTATCCATGGTGTTGGATAGGACGTGTAGGGCCGGTATCCTGGCCGGCTCGATCTTCAGACATCACCTTGAATTTATTCTCGGACACATTAAAGATTTGGTCTACCGGGAGCCCATTGACACAAGGGAGCACCTCTTCCGTCTGATCAGATAGGCCTGGAACATATTACAGGCAGAGCAATGTACAAATGCCATTGCTGCAAGGGGCCAAACATTTTAAAAGTTTTTAAATTGATTTTTAGGAATTATTAGAAAAATAAATTGTTATTTTATAATTATGCATGTGTCCAGTGTTGAATTTGAAATGTTTTAAGAATTGAAAAAGGAATTTTTATTGAGAACTGAAAGTTTTTTCGCTTTGTGTTTTAGCATATTCCTCCGAAGGCAAGAAGCTACTCGTATTTTAAATTATGTTGAACTTACAGCTTTAAATTGCGTCAGAAAACAATTTCGAACAAGCACATTTTTTTGGGGGGGGGGGAGGAGGTTGATGTGTAGAGGGGGTGGAAGATAAAACATATGCATTTAATGATTTTTATATAGGCATTATGAAAAAATGCCTTTTCACAATTGTGTTTTAGTTTTTTGCATTATTCTCGGAAACGAGGCAAAACCGAGAGATATATCAAAGGACCTTTTTTCCTTGTTTTTTCATCCTGCATCGATTCCCAAATATGGTCTTTTACTTTGGGGGTACCCTGTATATACAAGGTCTCTTTTATGCTTCGTTAAAGAGAAAATAGCAAAACAAGAAAGAAAACATCCAGCCTTTATTTAATTTAATAGGTACTCGCCGTGAGGAGGAGATAATCATGTGCCCGGCGCATAGTACTGACCGCACTACCTCCCTAGTGCGGCTTGTGGTCAAGAATCGGATACCTCTACAGTATATGCATTTGAGGACCCTCACTGACTAAGATTCCCCTTTGTGAGATTCCTGAGCAGAATTTCCTGAGATTGTAAGCCAGGACTTGGCCCAGCTATTCTCGAGAAGAGCCTCCCCACCCTCCCCCACCTAGGTGCTGCAGATATAAGGCGATGCTTTGAGGTCGTCGCAGGTAGATAATGCAATCAGTGTTTGGTGTTTCCATCGTCAGCTAGCTCGCTCTGTCGTCATGACGGTCATACAACCAGGTAAGTCCTCTTCAAAAAGTTTTTCTTTTTTCTTTTTTTTTTTTTTGTTGGTTGTTTTATTACCATTGAAATGCACCGCTGCCTCGCCGTTCTACTAAGTAACAAGATACATTCCTTATTTGGATTGTATTATGGAATATGTTATAAAGTTTTTAATAATTATAATTAAATATAATTATATTTCAATGAACAAGTTTAATATTAAGTCAGCTAGGGTGAAAACATTTCTTAATGTTTTTGAATATATATTTAAGAATTGTGACTGCTGTAAGTAATTCGTACATGTAGTTTGATAATGCAAGATTCTGAATTGTTGGCATTCTGTGTGTTAGATTAGTATTTTATTTAGGTATTTATGTTTTAGTAAAAATTATTCTATAGTGTCCAATTCTCAGTCAATGAGACCCATTTTTTTTTCAATTTTGTCTAGTCTTAAAAATCCATTCAATCTTTAATCCCTTTATTTTTTACAGATTCATGTCAGTCGACAGTTTTCTCCAGAAATATTGCTATTTGCTTAAGAATTGCTGATTAGCTTGTCTAGTAAAAGTTTGGTAAATAATGCTCATGTAATGCATTGTTATATACTCTGTAGCGAATGTCGCTTGTAAATTCCCTGACAGCCAATATATATTTTTTTTATACACCTGAAAGTTCATTCTAAATGTGCTGCTTGACTTGGATACTTGGGCGTATCCAACCACTCCCCCCGGAAATTTTGAATTGGTCGGTAAAGATTTCTGATATAACCTTTAAAAATAAATTAAATTAGATTACTTGGTTCATAAAAAATATTTTATTTTAGGTATAATACCGCTTTAGTTGGCTAAAACTATTCCAAGTTCTAAATTGTTAGTATTCCATACCCTGGAAATAATCCCAGCCTCCCCCCACCCCACGAAATTATTTCCTTTACACGCCCATGCTTGAATAGCTAGGATATTGAGTATAATATTCTCTAAGACGTTTAATGAACTATGAGAGTGTATACAGATTATAACATTGGTGTGTCGCCAAAATGATATTTTAGAATATGTAAACATTCCTTCCTGCGTGAAAGTTCCGAATAATGATTCGATGTTCTCTAGTTTATTTTAAAAGCATCATGCAGCTTTAATTAGTTTGCCATTTTAAGTTCATCGTCAAAACAAAAAGTCTTTAAGATCTCTGAAGACAACTAACAATTCAAGATATTATATATATATCTATATATATATATATTCATATATGTGTGAGTGTGTGCGTGTTTGTGATAAGAAATCCTTCATCAGCAATATTTCGACGGACTCCTCTTCAGCTCTGGCTGTCATTCATCCTAGCTGGTTGGTAAGAGAATTCAGAAGTATAATAAACAAATATCCAACTTCCGTTTTTCTTGAGATTCATGTTGAAATCACCGGTCAAAATTATAGGGATGATATGGCATTCTCTTCTCTCGACAACTTTCAAAATTTTTGCAGCTTTTGGTCTTTAGACCATCAAATTAAATTCAAACAAAGCTTCCTGTTCACTCATGCTGTAGTCCGGGGTAATGTTATAGTAACGAGTAAGCATCTCTGGTTTTCGATAATATTTTAAATGTCGCAAATATCACCGCACATCTTACTTCTAGTACTTCACACCGAGCTGATAGATTTTTGCAACAAATTTTTGAGACACTTTTTCATAGTTTACTACCTACAATAAAAGTGCTTTTCACTCTAAATATCAGTCGAAATGCATAAAACAATAATAAATTAAAAATTATAGGACCTAAATAAAAATTATTTCTTGGCAGAGTGGGGAGTCTGATTATTTCCTACGGGGGTGCTGGCCCAGTTTTTGTATCTGTAAACTGAAAAAAATGTCCGCTCCAAGGTGGATAACAAGGGTGTCTACCCAAATGCTGGTAAGTGCCCAGGGTAAAATGCATTTGGGCCGGTAAGAAAAAGAAAAACTGTCTTTTTTCAAGATAAACGCTTCGCAGGAGAGTTATTTTCAGACGTTGAATGATAAATTTTATTATATTAAAGAAGCATTTATTACTTCCCTGTATAATCAATAATATTATGCTACAAAAACATGAACAGGAAATATTCACAGAGATAAGAGAAAGTCGTTTATCTTATATCTGTCACTTCCATAGACAGACATTTTGCAAAGCCATGTGCAGTCTCAGGAACATAATAATAAATTTATTATAATAAATTAATTTTAAGAGGAAATTCTTCGTGCAATTTTTTTCAAGTAAACTAAATTCCATAACTTTGTACAAAATACCTATTCCAATTTATTTGTTTTGTTGCAACTCAGTGTGTTTCTTATATAATTTGTCAAGTCGTACAACTTTCAACTCATAAAAATAAAAAGAAATTATTTCACATTAAAATTCATAAAACAATAAGTATAGACAATAATTTTCAGATAAATTATTGTTGAAATAAACAATACTTGTATTACAAAAATTAATTTCTTTTGAAACTTCAATATTTTTCACCTTAACAAATAAATACTAAGAACATGCTCACCTTAAATGCACCTACGAAGTCGAGTACTACAGCTATGATGAGAATGACCATATGGGCGCATAGCAGAGAGAAGGCCACTGGAAAGGCATACTTTTATCCATCTCTACTTAGTTTGGAGAGGTAATTACAAATAGTAAAAAATAATTCCGTTTAGAGCCTTCTGCTCAAATTCAGGAACATAAACATGCCTTAGGTCTACCTGAGAAACCTATGCAATGTAGTGTTTAACATACAGCCATCTTTTTCGTACATGGCTACCGCGCATGCTCGAAGGCCAGCGGTCACTTTTTTGTAACTTTTTTTATTTCAGTTTAGTCATCGCTAAAGCATATTTATGCTAAAATAAGAAAGGTAAACCAAAAAAAAAAATCAGAGAAGAGAAAGAGAACACTGCGAAATCGCATACAAAAAATGGTTATACACAATGAAGTGGGAAAGGATAGAAACAACGCTTATTTTATGCCAAAGCACATTTAATGACAGGTACCTAAATTGACTTATATCGAATAAAAGTCCGTCACGCAGGAGCTGCATAACTAAGCACTTTCCTCAGAATTGGGTTGGGTCGAGTGCATTCCTGAATAATTTGCTTAAAATAACCTATATAGATAAATAAAATATAAACATAAATAACACCTGTTTCAATTCAATCCAAACATAGTACAATGTAAATCCCCCCTTCCGATAGACCGATTTAGTTCATTTTTACAACACATCTTTCTTATTACCCAGGACGTATACCGCGTTTCGTTACAATACAGCAGAAATTACGACCGGTAAATTAGTAATTTCTGTCCGGAGTAAACTCCCCCTTCTAGTCAACCGATTTAGTTTATTTTTACAATACATTTTTCTCTTTAGTTGACCACAACAAATACCAAGTTTCGTAGAAATATAACAAAAATTTTGGCTGGTATTGACAAATAACTACTTTGGCTCCGGGGTAAACCCCCCCCCCCCCTCCGGATGGACCGATTTTGTTGGTTAACGAACTCGTTCATTCGTTCGATGGGGGAATACTACATACCAAGTTTCGTGGCGAAAAAACAAAAACTCTGGCCTGTATCGTGTTAACGGACACATATATAACTATATATATACAGTAGAACTTGGATAATTCGAACCCCTAGGGACCGATAAAAAAGTTCGAATTATCTAAACTTCGAATTACAAATGTTTGAAAATTAAGGGTTAAAAATCGAACTTCATATTTTCACATTTTTTAATTTGAAAAAAATGCATTTTATTCAAAGAAAAACAATCATATCATAAATTGATGTTTACGTACATAAGTAATAAATAATTTATTAAAAAAGTAAAAATAAAAGTTTATTATTTTGAAAAAAAAAGTCATTTTCATGGAGAAGAATGTTTTGATAAAGTGTTAGGAGGAATTCCAAAGTCCTTGGCAATTTCATATTTTTTTGACTTCTTTAATCGCAATGTTCTCTGATAAAGTTAAAGTTTTATAACTTCTAGGCTTCGACATCTTACATCAACAACTCACAGAACCACACTGTACACCGGAAATTCAAGGCACAAATAATACAGCGGATCTAGGCACTGATTCACTTATAGCTTCTAGGCTTCGACATCTTACATCAACAACTCACAGAACCACACTGTACACAGGAAATTCAAGGTACAAACAGCAGATCTAGGCACTGATTCACTTATAACTCCTAGGCTTCGACATCTTACATCAACAACTCACAGAACCACACTGTACACAGGAAATTCAAGGTACAAACAGCAGATCTAGGCACTGATTCACTTATAACTCCTAGGCTTCGACATCTTACATCAACAACTCACAGAACCACACTGTACACAGGAAATTCAAGGTACAAACAGCAGATCTAGGCACTGATTCACTTATAACTCCTAGGCTTCGACATCTTACATCAACAACTCACAGAACCACACTGTACACAGGAAATTCAAGGTACAAACAGCAGATCTAGGCACTGATTCACTTATAACTCCTAGGCTTCGACATCTTACATCAACAACTCACAGAACCACACTGTACACAGGAAATTCAAGGTACAAACAGCAGATCTAGGCACTGATTCACTTATAACTCCTAGGCTTCGACATCTTACATCAACAACTCACAGAACCACACTGTACACAGGAAATTCAAGGTACAAACAGCAGATCTAGGCACTGATTCACTTATAACTCCTAGGCTTCGACATCTTACATCAACAACTCACAGAACCACACTGTACACAGGAAATTCAAGGTACAAACAGCAGATCTAGGCACTGATTCACTTATAACTCCTAGGCTTCGACATCTTACATCAACAACTCACAGAACCACACTGTACACAGGAAATTCAAGGTACAAACAGCAGATCTAGGCACTGATTCACTTATAACTCCTAGGCTTCGACATCTTACATCAACAACTCACAGAACCACACTGTACACAGGAAATTCAAGGTACAAACAGCAGATCTAGGCACTGATTCACTTATAACTCCTAGGCTTCGACATCTTACATCAACAACTCACAGAACCACACTGTACACAGGAAATTCAAGGTACAAACAGCAGATCTAGGCACTGATTCACTTATAACTCCTAGGCTTCGACATCTTACATCAACAACTCACAGAACCACACTGTACACAGGAAATTCAAGGTACAAACAGCAGATCTAGGCACTGATTCACTTATAACTCCTAGGCTTCGACATCTTACATCAACAACTCACAGAACCACACTGTACACAGGAAATTCAAGGTACAAACAGCAGATCTAGGCACTGATTCACTTATAACTCCTAGGCTTCGACATCTTACATCAACAACTCACAGAACCACACTGTACACAGGAAATTCAAGGTACAAACAGCAGATCTAGGCACTGATTCACTTATAACTCCTAGGCTTCGACATCTTACATCAACAACTCACAGAACCACACTGTACACAGGAAATTCAAGGTACAAACAGCAGATCTAGGCACTGATTCACTTATAACTCCTAGGCTTCGACATCTTACATCAACAACTCACAGAACCACACTGTACACAGGAAATTCAAGGTACAAACAGCAGATCTAGGCACTGATTCACTTATAACTCCTAGGCTTCGACATCTTACATCAACAACTCACAGAACCACACTGTACACAGGAAATTCAAGGTACAAACAGCAGATCTAGGCACTGATTCACTTATAACTCCTAGGCTTCGACATCTTACATCAACAACTCACAGAACCACACTGTACACAGGAAATTCAAGGTACAAACAGCAGATCTAGGCACTGATTCACTTATAACTCCTAGGCTTCGACATCTTACATCAACAACTCACAGAACCACACTGTACACAGGAAATTCAAGGTACAAACAGCAGATCTAGGCACTGATTCACTTATAACTCCTAGGCTTCGACATCTTACATCAACAACTCACAGAACCACACTGTACACAGGAAATTCAAGGTACAAACAGCAGATCTAGGCACTGATTCACTTATAACTCCTAGGCTTCGACATCTTACATCAACAACTCACAGAACCACACTGTACACAGGAAATTCAAGGTACAAACAGCAGATCTAGGCACTGATTCACTTATAGCTGAATACAAAATGAAGATCGGAAGGATGGCGGAAGGGAATTCTAGGATAAAAGGACACGATGGAATTATAACAACCCCTGGCAGGGAGGAAGCGCGACCCATCACTTTGCAAATCTCCTAGAGTCCAAGAACTAGACTGTGAGACCGCCACGCTTCTTGTCCTGGAACCCCTGCATCCGTATCTTACTATCCTTCTTACCCGAGGGGAGACTTATTTTCACAAGATTTAAGATCGACCGCCTCTCTTTCCACTTCCTATTGGAGGTACAGACTCGTAAAAACTTCGAATTATCCAAGATTTTATTCGAATTAACCACGATTTTTTTACATTGTTTATGCCCTAAATTCTAGGGACCGAGAGAAATATTCGAATTAATGAGGATTTCGAATTATCCATGTTCCACTGTATATATATATATAAATTTCACCTGGGGTCATTTTCGGTGTCTACTAGGTAGGATCGATAAAGATTTGAAGAAATTTTTCAAAAATTCCGTCATGAGTGCAACCTCAATAGCTACTTTCCTTCGGAGGAAAGTGCTAATAACAACGGAGCCATAGTGATCTTGATGATTTTTTTCAATTGATTACACACAAAAGGTGTCACAGATACTCAAAGTTGTCGTGAAAACCACACCATCCGTTTAATTTTGACCGGTGCTTGGATTTCAAGAAATTGGTTGTTTGTTAATTTCTTGCATGAAACCTTTAAGCTACTGCTAAAGATGAGTCTAGCTCTATCAAGCTCTTGGTGTATCGTACATCGATTTGATTTTCGCACACTATATATAAAAGATTGATTCAAAGAACTATGTAAGCTACTTGAGCTACTGCTAAAGATGAGTCTAGCTCTATCAAGCTCTTGGTGTATCGTACATCGATTTGATTTTCGCACACTATATATAAAAGATTGATTCAAAGAACTATGTAAGCTACTTGAGCTACTGCTAAAGATGAGTCTAGCTCTATCAAGCTCTTGGTGTATCGTACATCGATTTGATTTTCGCACACTATATATAAAAGATTGATTCAAAGAACTATGTAAGCTACTTGAGCTACTGCTAAAGATGAGTCTAGCTCTATCAAGCTCTTGGTGTAGCGTACATCGATTTGATTTTCGCACACTATATATAAAAGATTGATTCAAAGAACTATGTAAGCTACTTGAGCTACTGCAGAACTGATATAAAAGATTGATTCAAAGAACTATGTAAGCTACTTGAGCTACTGCAGAACTGATATAAAAGATTGATTCAAAGAACTATGTAAGCTACTTGAGCTACTGCAGAACTGATATAAAAGATTGATTCAAAGAACTATGTAAGCTACTTAAGCTACTGCAGAACTGATATAAAAGATTGATTCAAAGAACTATGTAAGCTACTTGAGCTACTGCAGAACTGATATAAAAGATTGATTCAAAGAACTATGTAAGCTACTTGAGCTACTGCTAAAGATGAGTCTAGCTCTATCAAGCTCTTGGTGTATCGTACATCGATTTGATTTTCGCACACTATATATAAAAGATTGATTCAAAGAACTATGTAAGCTACTTGAGCTACTGCAGAACTGATATAAAAGATTGATTCAAAGAACTATGTAAGCTACTTGAGCTACTGCAGAACTGATATAAAAGATTGATTCAAAGAACTATGTAAGCTACTTGAGCTACTGCAGAACTGATATAAAAGATTGATTCAAAGAACTATGTAAGCTACTGCAGAACTGATATAAAAGATTGATTCAAAGAACTATGTAAGCTACTTGAGCTACTGCAGAACTGATATAAAAGATTGATTCAAAGAACTATGTAAGCTACTTGAGCTACTGCAGAACTGATATAAAAGATTGATTCAAAGAACTATGTAAGCTACTTGAGCTACTGCAGAACTGATATAAAAGATTGATTCAAAGAACTATGTAAGCTACTTGAGCTACTGCAGAACTGATATAAAAGATTGATTCAAAGAACTATGTAAGCTACTTGAGCTACTCCAGAACTGATATAAAAGATTGATTCAAAGAACTATGTAAGCTACTTGAGCTACTGCAGAACTGATATAAAAGATTGATTCAAAGAACTATGTAAGCTACTTGAGCTACTGCAGAACTGATATAAAAGATTGATTCAAAGAACTATGTAAGCTACTTGAGCTACTGCAGAACTGTGTTTGTCCGTTGCTTCAAACGATTGTATTATAAAAGTAAAGTCAATTGATAAAATAAAACATGTAATTAATTCTAATTTATATTGTCCATTAGGTACTTCAAACTATTACTTTAATAAAAAATACATTCAGAGTGTGTTCCAATTTTTTTAGCCAATGGAATCAGATTGAACGATTTCTCGCTCATGTGCTCCAAGGTGAGGTTAAACACAAAGCACAGAAATATCGTGAGCCTCCCGGAAATATGGCGACATGGAGAGCTAGTTGGTTTGCTGATGAGGGAATCCGTCCTACTTGGAATATGCAAAGTAGTTTTCTCTTTGCGCGGGAGTTGAACCTCGGATCTAGGCTTCAACCTCAATACTCATGTCATGAACCTACTGGAAAGGGAAATTGGTCGACAGCCTTTATATGTTAGGCCGAAAATTACTAACATTAAGCCAGATATTACAGATTCAGGCATCAATCAATTAATTCTCCAATCGTGTATTCACAGAGTTAAACTATTGGACGCGATTCATATTCTAATCCTGAGATTCAATTACATTTATTTTCAATTAACTCCGTTAATTGCTGGTTTTATTCAATTGAATCATCATCAATGAAAATTAACATGTTTAATCGCATTTAAATTAACTGCCAGCGGAAATTAAGGAAGCAATTTAAATGCAACTAACAATTTAATTGTTAGATGATACTCAATAATTAATCAATAACTTTCTTTTCACTTCCGTTCCACTCCAGTCCACATAGGCCGGTACATTCAGGCTACTTCCGTTCCACTCCAGTCCACATAGGCCGGTACATTCAGGCTACTTCCGTTCCACTCCAGTCCACTGAGGCCGGTACATTCAGGCTACTTCCGTTCCACTCCAGTCCACTTCCGTTCCACTCCAGTCCACTTCCCTTCCACTCCAGTCCACATAGGCCGGTACATTCAGGCTACTTCCGTTCCACTCCAGTCCACATAGGCCGGTACATTCAGGCTACTTCCGTTCCACTCCAGTCCACTTCCGTTCCACTCCAGTCCACTTCCCTTCCACTCCAGTCCACATAGGCCGGTACATTCAGGCTACTTCCGTTCCACTCCAGTCCACTGAGGCCGGTACATTCAGGCTACTTCCGTTCCACTCCAGTCCACTTAGGCCGGTACATTCAGGCTACTTCCGTTCCACTCCAGTCCACATAGGCCGGGACATTCAGGCTACTTCCGTTCCACTTTAGTCCACTGAGGCCGGTATATTCAGGCTACTTTCGGCCAACAGTCCAGTCATGTGACAACCTCCATTCAACTGTTCGTCCGCTCTGGGCCACTCCCGGCAAATCAGGCTAGTTTTGGGGTGCTTTGAGACACTTTCGGCTAATTGGGCTAGTTTTGGCCTGCTTTGAGACACTTTCGGCCAATCAGGCAAGTTTTGGTCTGCTTTGAGACACTTTCGGCTAATCGGGCTAGTTTTGGTCTGCTTTGGGACACTTCCGGTCCCCTTCCGAGATTATTATTAATTTTTTTGTAATAAAATAATTTTTATATTTACAATATTATTCTTTTTATTTTAAAACTCTTTAGTGTAAATTGTGTTTTCGATTAATTAATTACTTGCATAAAAAATATTAAAATGATTTCCTACCTCTCTTGGAAGTTATTATGGTAATTCGCTTAAAAATAAAAGTTCATATTCCTCATTTTAAATCCTTTTAATAAAATATTCTGTGGCATTGATATCGTGATCAGGGCTTTTTTATTCCTTTTTTTTGTGACAGCTTATTAGACATTAACGCCAGTGAAGTAAGCTAAGAAGTCGATTTTCTTTTCGCATTGGAAACTTCTTTATTTTAACCCGAAGAATGATGATTGTTTGAGTGAAATATGGGGATGAGAACAAATACACCTATTTGTGTGCCATTGGTATTTTCAAGTTTGTTCCGAAAATTAAATCACCAAATGATTCTTAAAATGTCCTTGGGATTCAATATTTATTAGCGCGGTTCCTCCCTCCCTTCATAGGGAGGAACCCCGCTTATAAGGTTGATCTCATGAAACAACCCAGAAGTGCCGACTAGAAAATTTCGCTACAGACCGAAAATAACGGTGGTTAAAATTTGTATGTATGTATTTCTTTATATGTATATATATATATATATATATATATATTTGTCTGTTCGCGGATTTCTGGCGTCCCTAATGGTCCGATTTTGATGAAATTTGGTACAAAAATCCGTCGTCCAATTTGAAAGGTCAAGGTCGTTAATCAGCAAAATCCGCCGACTGGAAGATGGCGTTTGGGCGAAATTCGTGCAAAAAAAATCGTAACGCTTACGTTTTTGAGTTCATATGCTTGTAAGTACTCGTTTTATAGGCTTCTTGGGCTAGTAAAAGAAATGAAGCCATTTTTAAGGCGAAAGCTTTAACCGTTTCTGATAAAATCGGAAAAAAATATGTTAAATCAAATTTTTGGTTTGGTTACTTAGAATCATGAGATTCAGTTGAAACATTTTTTGCATGTTTGAATTTCATCAAAACTAACATGTTAAACTTTTGGTTACGTTTGGAGTTAAGGAAGGGTTAGGATAAAATATTTTATGAACAGACATGAAAAGTTTTGGGAACTTCGTATAATTTCATTAATATCTCGAACCAGGTTGGGAAATCGTGATAAGCGGATAGAAATTATTTGAAAGCTTTATAAATTCTCTACAAAAAAGATTCTGAAACAATTTTTGATTAGGTAATGTCAATCGGAGAAATAAGTGCTTAAACTTTGAAGTAATTGATTTCGTTTATTCGAACGGTTCTTTTTGTCTGTTTTTATTCATTGTTATTTTTTAATTGCTTATAGTTGGATAATGTATTTGACAATAAAACAGATTAGGTAAAATTAGAAAAACAATTCATTGTTAGAAATATAGCTTGCCAAGAGAAAGAGATTCGGTGACGTCTTTTGAATATTTTCAATTGCCTTCATGCTGTTGGTTTTTTAAATTTATTTCTTATTTGGTTTTATTTGTAGAATTATTACTATAGTAAAAGAAGACAGGAATATGTGAAAAATTTTGATATTTTCCAATGCATTAAAACGTATGAAATGAAGTATCGGTAGTAGAGGATTCTAGGGTCTGGCGGACCCGACCAGGTAAAGCCATAAAACCCTTTGAACAAAGGCCGAGGAAAATATTATCTGTTACTATTCTAAGCTTTTCAAATGACAATAGGGATATGATAAGGAACCGCGCTAAAATGATGCGAGTCGGACTTTTTATTTTATTGTAACTATCTCTTTAAAATGCTGATATAATTGACATCTTAGAGGTCATGTTGTGAATGATTTATAGTTTTGCTTTGATAGTGTCCACCTTCCACTATCGGGCCCTTGGCCTGCTCCGCTATCTACGAGGACGAAATCCAAAAACTATTTTCAATCGCATGGATTTCTGCACATTCTAGAACTACGAATAATTCATGTTGAACCCTCTGTGATCTGATAAAAGAAAAATCAGTCCCGCTACATGCCACGAGGGGCCCGAGTGGCAGATACTACAGAGGTACCTGATTCATCACCAAAGGGGGGATACCTTGGTCGGTACTATGCTCCGGACTTCTGACTTCCACCTTTGCAGGTGCCCATTAATAAATTAATTAAAGGCTGTGTTGGCCTAGGGACGGTCAGGTAGGCCGAATCCAACCCATGAATGAAAACACTACAAGATAAAATCTTTAGTGCTTGCTTGGGATTTGAACTCATGTCCTCCGGCATATTAGTCCAGTGTTCTAACACTGAGTTAACCTCACCTCAGAAGGCATTTTAAAACCCCTAAACAGTTCCTTTTCATCATCTTGCAGGCCAATATTATTGCAATATTCATCATCATGATTACAACGTTCCTTCATTGGAGTTTGTTCTTTAAATACCAATTCTATCCACAATTTGCAATTTTCATCTGGGAAGTCTTGCCCAAGAAGTCTATTGTATGGAGACAGTGTTAAATGATCTTCTTCTAAGATTATTTCAGCAATTAAACATTGCTGCTGTGTTTTCCGCCTGAAATAGAATGGCTAATTCAAGAAGAATGGTCAAATGATCCTTTTCCTGAAGGAAGTCGTCCATTTCCGCTGGTAATAGCACAATGGAAATACTCTCTGTGTAATGGCGCGTAATAACAGCTGATGAGAATCTGGCGGGAATACATTTCCCGCGCAATACCCTTACTTAAATAGATATTATCAATTCCTTCCTATTTGCAGGAAACATGTGTCAAAATTTGAACTTCTAGTATAAATTGTGAGAAGGAGACCCTATAGTCCTGAATACTAACGGGTTTGCCTAAGGATGTGGGTTCAATTCCTACAGGATAGCAACCTGTAGAAATGGAAGTAGCCTGTAGACCATCCGTACTAAAACTCTTTTGTACAAGTGTTAATATTTAAATTAATAACCAATTATGAGAACATGAACATTCAGTAAAGTTAAGTTCTAAATCTGTGGTAGGTTTATATGAAAGCATATTATGCTCAGGGATTCGGTCAAAATCCCTTTTCAGCGAGGTTCAATCCTCCCTCCATAGGGAAAAAGTCCGACTCGCAGGAACTGCGTCATCTTAGCGCGGTTCCAGTTTTTTTTTTTTTTTTTGTTTTTTTTTTTTTTTTTTTTTACGGCACATCTACATCTAGGTCATTAGCGCCGACATCCAGGGTGTAGCGAGGAATTTCACCAGCGAGCCGTGGGATGATAAAATTCCTGCCGGAGGTTGGGAATCGAACCCACCATCTCCCGCTTATGAATCCAAGGCGCTAGCCATTAGACCACGGGAGACCCCGGTTCCTGTTCATATCCCTATTCTCATTTGAAAAGCATAGAATAGAAACAGATAATATTTTCCTCGGCCTTTGTTCAAAGGGTTTTATGGCTGGCTATACCTGGGGTCAGGTCCGCAAGACCCTAGAATCCTCTTCTACCGATACTTCATTTCATACGTTTCAATGAATTGGAAAATATCAAATATTTTCACACATTCCTGTGTTCTTTTACTATAGTAATAATTCTACAGATAAAATCAATTAAAAAATAAAATAAAAAAACCAACAGCATAAAGGCAATTGAAAATATTCAAAAGACGTCAACGAATCTTTTTCTCTTGGCAAGCTATATTTCTAACAATGAATTGTTTTTCTTAGTTTGCCTAATCTGTTTTATTGTAAAATACATTATCCAACTATAAGCAATTAAAAAATAACAAGGAATAAAAACAGACAAAAAGAACAGTTCGAATAAGCAAAATCAATTACTTTAATGTTTTAAGCACTTATTTCTCCGATTGACATCGCCTAATCAAAACTTTCATTAGAACCTTTTTTGTAGAGCATTTAGCAAGATTTCGAGATATTAAGGAAAATATACAAAGTTACCAAAACTTTTTATGTCTGTTAATAAAATATTTTATTCTAACCCTTCCTTAACTCCAAACGTAACCAAAATTTCAACTTTCAAATTTTTTTTTCGAGGAAAGTGCTTAGTTATGCAGCTCCTGCGTGACGGAATTTTAAAATTTGGTTGCATTTGGAGGTAAGGAAGTATTAGAAAAAAATTATATTAAGAGTTTTCGGATCTTGGTATATTTTCTAAAATATCTTTAAAACGGTTTTTGTCACTGTTTACCTAAATTTTTAAAGGGTTATTGTTGTTAGCGCGGTTACTCCCTACCTCCATACGGAGAACCCGCTTATGAGGTTGACCTCATGACGCAATCCGGAAGTGCCGACTAGAAACTTTCTCGTTTCAGACCTCATAGATCACGAAAATATAGGTGGTTCAAATTTGTGTATATATATATATATATATGCTTGTCTGTTCGCTCTCTAGCAAGCACAAAAATGGTCAGGCAGCACAAAAAAATTTTAATGAAATTTGGTGCAAAAATCTGTCGTCTAATTTGAAAGGTCAAATTCGTTAACCAACTGAATCTGCCCACTGAAAGATCGTTTTTGGGGCGAAATTCGCGCAAAAAAAATCGTAACGCTTACGTTTTTGAGTTTATATGCTTGCAGGTACTTGTTTTATATGTTTATTAACATAGGAAAACGAATGAAACCATTTCTGAGGCGATATCTCTAACCGTTCCTGAGAAAAGTGGAATCAAAGTTTTTGTAAGTCATTATTTTTTTGTGGGTACTTAGAATTGCGGGATTCAATTGAAATATTTTCTACATGTTGGAAATTAATCCCAATTAATATGTTTAAATGTTGGTTATATTTGGAGTTATGGAAGTATGCGAAAAAAAATATTTTATTAATAGAAATGAAAAGTTTTCGGATTTTCATACATTTTTCGTAAATATCTCGATAACGGTTGGGAAATCGTGGTAAGTGGAAGGTGACCATTCGAATGCTTACTAAATTCTCTAAAAAAAAAAGGTTCTGAAGCAATATTCGATGGGGCAACGTCAATCAGAGATATAAGTGCTTAAAACTGAAAAGGTGTTTGTTTTGTTGTTTTGAAAGGGGTTTTCTCTTTGTTTATCTCACTTATTAATTGGTTGTTTTTTGTTTAAAATTGAATTTATCAGTAAAATTAGTATTGTAGTTAAAGAAGCTAAGAAACTATAAAAGGTATTGGTAATAAGTTTTGAGTGGCTGTGGTAATCAAGATGGCTGTGGCCAATATCATGATGGCGTATACATAGGTTTGTTTTGAATTCTATCTATATAACCTTTTTCGTAGCCTCCAACTGAAGTTATCGTTACTGAAGCACATATTTACAGTTGATTATAACAGTAAAACGAATTTGCTAGTAAAACAAGATACTTAAAATGACAACGATTTTTTGGTTGTTTAGAATAGAGCCTTTTCAGCAGACGTCGAAGAGTAAGTACGTTTTCAGTACATAATTGTATTGACATATACAGATTAAGAATTATCCGCTTCTGTGTAAGTTGGCTACTGTCAGTTTCCTGTGATTTGTGATGCTAATCTATTCCAACTCTTCGAGATGTAAGTAACCGCCCTAAGATGACGCAGTTCCTGCGAGTCGGACTTTTTTTTTTAATTGCATTTACCAGTAAAATGATATTTTATTATTAGTGTTTCCAAGAGCGATCGTAGAGAAAGAGGATACAATCAATTTATCAGACTTATTTAGTAGTAGATTCGTAGTAGTTAATCTCGAATGTGGATTGATTCGAATCGAAATGGAATACGAACTTTGTAGGTAATTGTAAGTAACCGTGAAATCGATCCATGTCGTAGATCGTTCTTCTGGGCATAGAAGATCGATCTTATCTCGTCGATGTTTTTTTGTGGATCGATCTGTTTATTTCGATTCATATTCAAAAATCGCTCATCAGTGACCTTCCAATTCTGTGGCGAGATAAATATTGCACTAAACCCCTGCAATAGATTGGACGAGATATTGAAGGACGAACTATGTTCATGAACTCTATATAGTGTCAATACTATCTGAATGCTTTCTCAGCTGATCTTTATCCTAACCTCTTTCAGAGCAGTTTGACAATCCTTTCCAAAGCACTGCTCCATAGCCTTGGAACAACACTGAGGTTTGTCACTCAGGTTAGACAGGGTAGATTTATTACCTCTTTGGCAGGGGTAACCTTACGGCGCCTTTAGCACTTTCGGCTATATACATTCAGGAACAAAAAAAAACCGGCCACTCTTAATTTTGTTGGCTAAAAGCAGTGAAAGAAACTGATTTGTTTCGGTTATCTAAGGATGTATACAAGCAAACAACAATATGCCAATAACGTTGTGTTTACGATTTCAACAAGTGTCTGTTTTTGGTCCCTGAGTACAAATATATAATTATTATTTTTAGGCTTCGCAACTTTGGCGATTCGTTTGATTGTTACATATTTACAAAAGGTCAGGCCCCGAGACAGTTTACTCACCTGACCTTATCATAATCATTGTAATATTTTTTTAGACAGCCCCGGAAGTGCCAACAATGGTTGGCTTCTTCCGAATTTTGTATGGTTTTTATTTTGTTTTAATTTTACCGTTTTGTTTAATTTATACATAGCATATATCTGTATCATCTAACTTGATTATTGTACTTATAATGATTTGTACAGAGTTCAAATAAAAAAAAATAAAAAAATAAAAAAGTTACAAATGAGTGAATCTAGAACAAACTTTTAAGAGAAAAAAAAGTAAGGAAAAAATATCATAAAACAAAATAGTGGCAACAAAATGTTTTGGGCGTAACTTTATATACCTCCCAAAATTCTTAGTTATAATAATGGACGTTAAAATTTAAACTTTATATACATATTTTCATTCATGTATGTATTATTTAATTTTGTTGATTTGCGGGTACGTTAAATCTTGTTATAGACAGTAATGTGTTGTAGATATTTTAGTTTAGTGTTTATGTGTATACTGTCAGGTGTGAGTAGCTTCTGGATATCGTGAGGTATGTCAAGATGACTACGTTATCTGCATTCTGTCAATATGTGTTTTACTGTAAGTGTTGTGTTGCGGTATTTACAAATTGGTCTGCCTGTCCCGTCCATAAGATAGGAATGTGTCAGGAAAGTATGTCCAATACGCAATCTTGTTAATATTACTTCTATATTAACAGGAGACCACATATAGGTTTGATGGTCAGGGTGGAACTTATACTTACAGCTTGTATCTTTATTTGTCCGTCTATCTGCAGATGCGTAACACACTTGCAAGTCTATACTGAAGGTACAGTATCCAAAACACTCATCGCCACTAAAGTCCACGGCGGACCGCGGCCGTGTGGCTCCACACTACATTATACTCGGTGATTTCAATGCACATCATCATGAGTGGCAATGCTTATCGAACGACAGGGTGCTGTTTAATGCATGAGCCTTTGCTGGTCCACGCAGCACACCCTCCAATTCAAACTGCAAGCTGCCGTCATAACAAGTTTATGAAGCAGGGCCCGGACTGTCAACCCAAGGATGTGTACCTAGCTCGCCACCTTCGGGCAAAACGGGACAGCACCAGTGGCTTTCTAAACCTACCATATTCACGGCCTTACCATATGATAGACTTTCTAAACATAAGATATTTTTGAGGTAGGTCTAATTAAGATCAGCACCACACCCACACACCAACCTCCATTGTAAGGATGCTACGCTAATTACGTGTACACCTGTAGTGCAGAGGTATACGATAAATACGCTTTAGCTCCACTCGACAAACGTATGTAATGTACTGTATAACATACAGTCTTCTTTTTCGCACATGGCCACCCCGCCAGCGCGAACGCCAGAGGATTCTTGATTATAGGGCACACTTTGAAATAGTGTGGTCCGTATTATGCTCCGGCCGCCTGATATTCTCCTTTGCGCAGTACCCATTAAATGAATTAAAGCATGGGTATGCCTAGAGCATATTTATGCTAAAATAATTTACTCTATAACATACAGTCTTCTTTTTCGTACGTGGCCACCGCGCATGCGCGAACACCAGCGGACACTTTTTTGTAACGTTTTTTCCCAGTTTAGTCATCGCTAAAGCATATGTATGCTAAAATTGTAAAAAAAAGTTAGGAGGCTGTATTACCCCTTAAGATGTATCAGTATTTAAGTGTAGCTAACGAAAACCACATAACGCCGCCGTGCCTGGAATCTGCTGACGTATCTTGATAGAGTGCAGCTAGACTTGAAGGTCATGAGGCAGAACAATGCCAGAATTTCTAGCTAGATAGCTTCGGCTTTGTTAGTTCATTATCCCAGAACAACATCACACTAAGCAGCGTTTTTTTCTTAGCTCTTAGTATTTACATCTCGTTAGGCAATCCTTTATCATCGGTACTCTTTTCATTTTATTACCCCTTTAAATAGAATACAAAACACAGCTACAAAATATTCTTCTGCTAGTCTATTATACGCGCATTAACCCATTCGAGGTGACGATTTGTTTCGAACACGGTCCCCAGGAGCAAATTTTTCTTTTCTTAGTACTGTTCATTTTCAATAAAAATGCATGTTTGCTATGGAAATCACCCAATTTGTAAGTGAATTCACATAAATAAGATCATTGCACACCGGTTGTGCAGCTCGCACTTCAGAAAATGTTTATTGCAAGGAGCGGATTGAGCACTATTATATATTTTTTTTCTTGTACTTCACAGATTTCATTAGTTCAAGAAAAATTACATTTCGACGACTATTTTACTCAGAATAACTGATAATTGCACATTACTGTTAATGCACACATGTTGTGCAAACGGTCTCGAATGGGTTAAGAATTCACCTTTCGGATCACGTAGAAAAAATTAATTAAACTAAATAAGCTATTGGTTTGGTAGAAAAATAATACAGATTTTTACATGACCTATTCGTTTCAGATGGCGAAAAACGGTTGTGGTTAACACCAACATCTCTCGCAATGTCTCGAGTAGTTTTGCGAGGATTTTCTTCCACCAAGCCCCTGTTGGTCGTAAACAGTAACAGAAGGCCTACCGGAACCTTCCTGGTCCTAGAGATCAAAATGTCTAAGGCGAATTTTTTGAAACCATCGCTGCAATTGATGTTGTTATGAGGAAAATTTGTTTTGACATATTGAATTTCAGATGGCCTTACTCATAGAGAATGTAACACAAATATGTTATGTGTATCACAAATATTGTGATAATGGGTGATTCTACAGAAAAGTAGCACTTTTGGTGAAAACTTTTTACTTTTTTTTTTTTATTTTCTTTTTTTGATTTTTACCTCAGAGATAAAAATCAAAAAAAATATTATCAAAGCATTGGTAAATTAGTTTTCTTGGCCTAAGTGGCCAAAAAGCAGCCATTTTGTTATTGGGTTGCAGGGGAGTGAGGATAAGAGCAAAAAAACAATATTTTTTTGGAGTATATGTTTCTAACGGCCATTCCGAACATGGTATATTAAACCGGGGAAATGGCAAAAGCCTTGACGAAAACACTTCTTGGGAAAATATAATTAAACAATCTTTTTCGTACTGACAGGGTAGTGAAAAAAAATTTAATCCTCACTTCCCTGTTGAGAAAACGTAAAAAAAAGCACATTTGTGTCAATTATTTTTATTTAATAAATTAACAGAACAGAAGGAAATACTACTAGCCCAAAGGTTTTAGTATAAATTGCCAAACTTAGTATTTTTTTTTTTTAATATCAATTCCGTCGTGTGCCTCAGTGTTGTACTATAATTGACAGGGGAGTGAGAAACAGGGCAGGGATAATTTTGAGGTTTGGATCACCTGTAGCACACCCTGTTTACAATGAAAAGCTTTTAATGACATCTATACAAAGTGTTTTGGGGTACTTATCAAACAATGTTATCAAATCACAAGAATAAAAATCAACTGATTTTTTATGAAGAGCAGGGGAGTGATAAACAATTTTTACAACTCGTCATTTTACTTGAAAAAAACTTTCAAAGTAGATCCTCTCTTTCCAGAAATCAAAATCAAGCTCAAATCATTTGTTTTGTGTACATTGAGATTCTAAATTAGCTGACTGAAAAATAAAAAAAACACATTTACGCTTCACAAATATTGTGTTTTCATTGTGACAGGGGAGTGATAAAATTTTGTGTGACAGACATTAGTGAAGCTTTTGTCATCCTTTAGGATAATATTTTTTAGTTTTTTCTCTTTCAGCTACATTCGTGAGGGCATAATGAAAAAAAATACTCTAACAAAAAACTTCCTGCAAGTTATTGTAGCCCTAAAAAAATCAACGAAAGTTACAAACCCGAGTAGTGTTACAGGGCAGGGGAGTGAGAATTAGGGATTTGCAAAGCTCCAGCTCCAGATCAAAGGTTGCTACAGATCATCAAGTGTAGTTCAAAATAGTTTTGCATCATCTTGCTAAAAAGTCCGTCACGCAGGAGCTGCATAACTAAGCACTTTCCTCAGAATTTGGGTAGTGTAGACTGCTTTCCAGAACAGTTTGCTTAAAATATCCTACATAAATAAAATAAAAACATGAATAGTTCTCTTTTAAATTTGTAATGAGTAACTGATCAATTATTAATTTGCTTCCAGAGTTATGTTTACACATGGTACCTACTAAACTATGTAATAAATACAAAAAAACTCATATTATCGTATTTTGATCTAACGCAGGAACAGGATACAGTCACTCTAGTGGTAGAAAGCGCTCCTTGCGGCGGCTTTGTGAACCTACGTTTGGCGGGCTTTTCTATTGAAATATATTACAAATTAAACCCCCGCTTTACGATTGACCGATTCAGCTCATTTTTACAACACTTCGTTACAATACAGCAGAAATTACGACCAGTATGAGTATATTAGGAATTTGGGTCCGGAGTAAACCCCCCCCCCCCTTCTAATGAACCGATTTAGTTTATTTTTACAACACATATTTAACTGTAGATTACCACTACGAATACCGAGTTTCGTCGAAATATACCAAAAATCACGGCTGGTAGTGGCGAATTGGTATTGTGGGTCCGAAGTAAACCCCCCTCCTAATGAACCTATTTAGTTTATTTTTACAACACATATTTACCTGTGGATTAACACTACGAATACTGAGTTTCGTCGAAATATACCATAAATCACAGCTGGTAGTGGCGAATGGGTATTGTGGGTCCGGAGTAAACCCCCCCTTCTAATGAACCGATTTAGTTCATTTTTATATCTCACTTTTCTCTCTATATTACCACTACGAATACCAAGTTTCGTTGAAATATAACAAATATTACGGCTGACATAGTCAAATTAGTGTTTTGGGTTCGGGGTAAACCCCCCCTTCCGGTGGTTAACGAACTCGTTCAATCGTTTGCTAATTGAATGCTATATACCAAGTTTAGTGACGAAAAAACAAAAACTCTGGCCGCTATCGTGTTTACAGACACATATATATATATATATATATATATATATATATATATATATATATATATGCATATATATATATATATATATGCATATATATATATATATATATATATATATATATATATATATATATATAGATATATATAAATTTTAACGGGGGTCATTTTCGGTGTCTACTAGGTAGGATCGATAAAGATTTGAAGAAATTTTTCAAAAATTCCGTCATGAGTCCAACCTCAATAGCTACTTTCCTTCGGAGGAAAGTGCTAAAAGGAAAAATATTAATATATTTAATACGGACTGAATAATTGAGAAAAACCAAGAAGTGCTACTTTTCTCTAGAATTGCCCTAATATACAAATGTATTAAGTGTATATTTTCTTTTATTTTTATATTCATTAAATTTCTTTCCTTATCTATGATCTTTACATTTGCAAACGTAAGTTTTAATCAGTTGTATTTAGTGTTTAGGCTCCTCAAGAGGGATCAGATGATGTGAAACATGTCGAGCTATTTTAATAAATTTACTTTTAGGTTAATTTCGAATTTTATTCAATGAACTTCTGCCTACATATGAAAAAGTCCGACTCGCAGGAACTGCAGCATCTTAGCGCGGTTCCGTTCATGTCTCTAGTGCCATTTGATAAGCTTAGAAAAGAAATAAACTTATTTTTTTTTAATATATCTCGTGAAAATTGTCAAAATCCTCTCGAACATCTCGAATAAAAGTGATATTAAGGCGTCAGGGACACCGACAGTAGCTAACTTTTACACAGAAGCGGAAATTACAGAATCTGGCCCTCATTCTAAAGCAAAGCTCTATAAATCAATACAAAATATGCCTAATAAAGCCTTTCTAGAGGATACAGAAGCATGGGCGTATATGAGGGGGGGGCTGAGGGGGCTGCAGCCCCTCCCGAAATTTTGAATTGATGATAAAAACTTCTTGTAAAACCCTTAAAAATAAATTAAATAAGATCACATAGTTCATAAAACATATTTTATTTTACGTGTAATAGCGTTTTAGTTGCCTAAAAATATTCCAAGCTCTAAATATTTAGTATTCCATACCCTGGAAATGGTCTCAGCCCCCCCCCCGAAATTGTTTTTATATACGCCCATGTACAGAAGAATCAAGAAGAAGTACACAAGATTGAGTAGAATACCCTGCCTAATATAGCCTATATAGAATAATATGCCGAATAAAACCTATCTGTGTTTTTGGGGTGCTCTCCGCCTAGGCTTTGTATTTGTGTCGGCAGATACCTGGGGTATATTTACAGCTATTGAGGATTAACTCTTAGCAGGTAAATTTCCTGCGGCCCCCTTGTTTCTACGGGCATTGAACCGCCATATTCGCTCATAGTATCTAACCGTTGTGAAGTTTATTTTTTGGATTTAGGACTTAATATACATATGTAGACTAAATCATAGCAAGAAGTAATCCTCCGTCGTCGGTTCTTAACTATGTAGACTCGCTAATGTTATCCAATCTTAGATACATCGTATTTAAAATCCACAGCAAAAACACGACATTACATCAGAATCCCCTGCTGAATAAAACTTATATAGAATAATATGCAAAATAAAGCCTATCTAGTGGATAAAAATAGAGGAAAAAAGCCGTTCGTGGTGATAGAAAATCTTAAAAGTATTTCGCTCAGAAATCTCCGAAATATTGTCACTAATATTACGTATCCTGTTTTATAGCCAAATAGATTTATATTCTATAATCAATAAGAAATACCTACTAACAATAAAAAACCATGGGTAACAGACGAAAATAGGGAATACCAAGAATAATTCTCAAGAACGAAATCAACACCAGTACTGTAATCTAGATATTCATACGGCATCTTCGAATTCTAACAAACAAAATATTGATTCTAATTATACGTATCCTGTTTTATTGACAAATACATTTGACTACTATAAGCAATTAAAAACACTAGGGAATATGCCAAAGAACTCGGAGTAGGAGCCTCGACAGTTTCAAGACATTTGAAGGAAATCGACAAATCCAAAACTGACATTTCATACGGTGCAGCCTGATATATTTTTAACAATGAATTGTTTTTCTTATTTTAATTAATCTGTTTTATTGTCAAATACATTATCCAACTTTAAGCAATTAAAAAATAACAAGGAATAAAAACAAACAAAAAGAACCGTTCGAATAAACGAAATCAATTACTTCAAAGTTTAAGCACTTATTTCTCCGATTGACATAGCCTAATCAAAAATTGTTTCAGAATCTTTTTTGTAGAACATTTAGTAAGCTTTCGCATGGTAACCCTTCGTTTACCAATATTCCTAACCGTCTTCGAGATATTAGGGAATGTATACGAAGTTCCCAAAACATTTCATGTCTGTTAATAAAATATTTTATTCTAATCCTTCCTTAGCTCCTAACGTAACCAAAACTTTAACATATTAGTTTTGATGAAATTCAAACATGCAGAAAATGTTTCAACTGAATCCCATAATTTTAAGTATCAAAATCAAAGACAAAAAGAACAGTTCGAATAAGCGAAATCAATTACTTTAAAGTTTTAAGCACTTATTTCTCCGATTGACATCGCCTAATCAAAACTTTCATTAGAACCTTTTTTGTAGACCATTTAGTAAGCTTTCTAATGGTATTCTTCCGTTTCCCAAATTCTGAACCTTTTTTGAGATATTAAGGAAAGTATACAAAGTTACCAAAACTTTTTTATCTCTGTTAATAAAATATTTTATTCTAACCCTTCCTTAACTCCAAACGCAACCAAAATTTCAACATATTAGTTTTGATGAAAGTAGAACATGCAGAAAATGTTTCAACTGAATCCCATGATTCTAAGTACCCAAACCAAAAACGGCATTCAAAAACTATTTTTCCAATTTTCTCGAAAACAGTTAAAGCTATCTCCTTGAAAATGGTTTCATTCGTTTTCCTAGCCCAAGAAGCCTATAAAAAGAGTACTTACAAGCGTATGAACTCAAAAACGTAAGCGTTACGATTTTTTTGCGCGAATTTCGCCCTAAACGCCATCTTCCAGTGGGCGGATTTTGCTGGTTAACGAACTTGACCTTTCAAATTGGACGACAGATTTTTGTACCAAATTTCATCAAAATCGGACCATCAGGGAAGCCAGAAATGAGCGAACAGACAAATATATATATATATATATATATATATATATATATATATATATATATATATATATAAATAAATTTATACACATATATATATATATATATATATATATATATATATATACACAAATTTGAACCACCGTTATTTTCGGTCTCTAGGGGTTCTGAAACGCGAAATTTTCTTGTCGGCACTTCCGGATTGTTTCATTGTATCAACCTTATAAGCGGGGTTCCTCCCTATGGGGGAGGGAGGAACCGCGCTAAAATTGTTGAAATTTGTTCAAAATTTATTTCAATTCGAAGAATTGTTTCAGAAATTCTTTCATGAGTGCGACTCCCCGTGGTCTAGCGGCTAACGCCTTAGGTTCTCAGTCGGGAGATGGTGGGTTCGAGTCTCACCGCAAGAATGATTTTTCTCATCCCACGCTAATGGCCCAGATGTAGGTGCGCTGTAAGATAAAAAAAAATTATTAATTCTTTAAATACCTGATGCTTGCGGTATTTCTGCTTCAGCAATTAGGCATTTTGAACCTAACAACCATCGCCCCAATGAAGCCGGATTCCATTTTCCTGGCAAGTAAATCATTTTAGTGAACAATGATGTCATTGATTACACTAATTACTAACAATTCCTAGTTATTCCGTGCAAATGACTTCTCGCCGACCTTGACGACCTTCCGGGAAAACCGACAATTTCCATCCACAATCAGCTGTATTTTAGTCCTTATTAGATAATCACGGTCCAAATTCCGCAACTAAATTAGTTAATTATTTGCTTTTTGTCACGCTTCATGGAAATGTTACTTAAGGCTCGTTTGCCTATTCAATGTCATGAACAATATGACAGGAAGAACCAATGAAAACCTCTTTGGAATCCCACATTCCCTTTGCAAACATTGAATTTTAACTCTTTCCAAAACAAAATTGCGTAAAGTGGGCATATATGCCAACGGCCATAGCCACGTCGAATGCACCGGTTCCCGTTCACCACCAATGTCGGACAAGCCCAGTACCTGAATGGGTGACCGGGTTTGTGCTGTAGGCATTATAAAAGGGTGGCGACCTGTAGATAGCCCGGGGTTAATAGGCCAACTCTTCATAAGCCTTTAGACAACAAACAAAAAAAAGTATTTGTTTATTTACAGAGCTCCACAACAGCAATGTGATTTTCTCACATGATTAGTAAAGTTTAATATTAATATAAAAGAAAAACAGATCAGTTTATATAGAGAATTCAAAATGCTTAAAATAAACACTGACACACCAAATACATTTAATATGGAAATAAATTATATTAAATAGTTCAAAGCAAAAAATCAAAATAGAAATAAAAACACAAAAAAAAGTTAAAAAAGGAATAAAATATGTAAAATTACAAATAAAAAATTATAGTATAATATAAATTATAGAATATTAAATAGCTTATTACAATATAAGTGTATGACTTGGGTTTCATGTGAGGACCCCATATTTTCTATACTGAAGCCGCTCCTATACATAAACATACACACACACACGCACACACACACACACACACACACACAAACACACACACACACGCTTAGGTTTAAAAAATTTGGACTATAAATGTTGCCAGTGTTCTCCTATCGAATTCAAAATCGTTGTCAGTGCATTTCATCAAATGAAGAACCTATTACAACATATCGCTCCGTATAATACATTAAAGACACCAAATCTAACCTTAAATATGTTTATGTCCAACAAACTTTTCCCCTGCTTGAGATGCGTAGAGGTATTTGAAAGTAACTTGCTTTAAAATGTATAGAGACCTTAAAAGTAAAAGAATTAAGTAGAACGAAAGGTACGAATGCTTGAGTAATTTGATATGACAAACTGTCGTAGACACTTAGGCCATGGGCGTATACAGAAAATAATTTCGGGAGGGGCTGGGAAAATTTCGGGGGGGCTGCGACCATTTCCGGGGCATGGAATACTAATAATTTAGAACTTGGAATAGTTTTAGGCAACTAAAAAGCTATTACACGTGAAATAAAAAACATTTTACGAACAAAGTGATCTTATTTCATTAATTTTTAAGAGTTTTACGAAACATTTTTACCATCAAGTCAACATTTCGGGGGGGGGGGGCTGCAGCCCCCTCAGCCCTGACTTAGCCTTCTTCGGTGGCTTGAAATAATTATGAGCAATCCGTGCCTATTGTAGTAAGTTCCATTCCCTTTTGAGATCCTGGCTAAAAAAGGGTGGTAACCAATGATTGGCTAGTACCTCAAATTGGTTATATATTTATGTGGTCGTTAAAACAATAGAACTAATAATAATATAATTTTAATACAATTCACAATGGTGCTAATGATCCTAGAAATAGATAGAAAAAAAAATATAATTTTAATATAAAGGATGATTTTTATTGCGACATAATGTAAACTCAATTATAACAAACGAACATTTAATGTGTTGTTATAATTTGGTGTTGGAGGGCAACGGCCGATAATGCTAATCTAAAAATCACTAATCTTTTTATTGGTTAGATTATTTCTTACAAAAGCCAATGGACTGCAGACAGGAAAGTCTGAATTGGCTAACAGATAGAAACAAAAGAAATAACGAATATTATGATAACATGGCTAAAAAATAGATAAGAATCAAAAAACATTTTAATGATTCTTTACTTTAATGATCGAAAAATTTAAATATTTTACTGGCGACAAGAAATATTGATAGAAAACTAGACAAATATGTTTCTTATTTGAAAAAAATGTTAGCACGACCATCTGTCAAATCAAATCAAATAATATATTTGTTTTTGGGAATATATCCCATACAAATAGAGTGCGTACTCTATAAATACTCTATATATACAATATGTATATATATATATATATATATATATATATATATATATATACAGCATTTTATAATTCTTTATAATTTAATTTAAAACTGCGCTAAAAATAAATAAATAAATATATGTCTTATATAAATAAATTTATGACATATATAAATATATATTAACATCTGTTTTTTCAAGCACTACTCTTCTAGCATAAATGTTCTGAGGTTAAGACTCCTGATAGTGTACTGGAGTGTAGCCCTGATGGTCGACATATCGGCGGTATTGAGAATCTGATAAAACTCTTCTGTTGATTTATTGATGAAGTTGGGAAGATAGTATGTCCTGTAGGGTGAGTAGATTTGGCAACAGCAATAGAAATGTTGATGGGTTTCATTGGTCTGAAGGTTACAAATATTGCATGGATCTTGTGGTGTTAAGTGATAAGAAGTTCTATGGTATGAAAGTCTGATTGATAAATTTTATGCTGGCTGTTCGAATTTGAGTTAGATGATTCTGCTGTGAATAAGTGAGTTCCATCTGTAGATGTTGTTGTGGTCTATGCTCTGGGATATAAATCCTTTTGTAATTTGGGCAAAACATGGAGTTGGTCATCCTATCTAAATCTTTATTGTGGAGTTTTTCTCTTATAGCGGTAAGACTGATACTTATATTTTTTCTCCTCTCCGATGTGTTTTGTAAAACTGCTATTAGTTCCTCTAATTGAAAGGATTTAAGTATCTCCTGAAGCTGTAAAAACCAATTATATTTAGTATTATTAGGATACCTTGTTGCATTATTTCTGAGGGCATTGAAACAGATTCTTGGGTATCTAATGGCCAGGCATGTCCAGTATTTTTCTAACCCAGTTCATACCCTGTTCTAGAAACGTCCATCTGTCGTTGAATAGAAGTTACTTTTGGATAATTGAAGGGGTCGGGGCAAAATAGTGCCAAGGAACATTTTTAACAAAACTTATCTGTAGCTGGTATATGGTGGATATTATGTAGGACTATCAGTCTATGGTGCGAATGCTAATAATATATTACTACAAGCTCTGTATGTCCAGTATTTTTCTAACCCAGTTCATACCCTGTTCTAGAAACGTCCATCTGTCGTTGAATAGAAGTTACTTTTGGATAATTGAAGGGGTCGGGGCAAAATAGTGCCAAGGAACATTTTTAACAAAACTTATCTGTAGCTGGTATATGGTGGATATTATGTAGGACTATCAGTCTATGGTGCGAATGCTAATAAAATATTACTACAAGCTCTGTATGCTACTTAATCCTGTTGCCCCTAACTATTTCAACTGAGGGTCCTACATAATATCCAACATAAAGCAGCTACAGTTAAGTTATGTTAAAAATGTTGCTTGGTACTATTTTGCCCCGGTCCGTTTATAGGAAATAAGTTTGGGGGTTAAGGAGCACCGGTGAGATACCAACGATCTAGAACTTGGAAGCACGATTCGGCTTGTCGCAAATTGTTGGAACTCTAACCCCTTTAGAATAACCCTTAATGCCTTAAATAAACTATCGAATAAGACCATTTTTCAATATATTAATTCGTCAATGTATCGAATAAGTTCGTTCGCTAGTTTTCTCCGGTTTTCATATTCGATAGTTTGACATGGTAGGGACGATATAATTACGAAGCTGTTAGTGTTTGGAAATACAGACATCAGAAGTTATTATGGTGTAATAAAACACACACAAAGGATTAATATAATCTCCTTTAATCCATTTATGACAACACGCCATGAATGTGAGTATAAATGAAGCCATTCTCCTGGAACGAGTGGTGAAATTGAACAATGTGCAAATAAAAACAGGAACACAATGTAAATTCTCTACAATAATTCTGAAGATTAAACAGTCATTCGCATCGGACATAGTAAACAATTTGTTGAAATACATCCAAGTACACAAGATCCTCAAGACAATTACTCCTTGTCTGTTTGTTTGATCATCCCCGTCTGACGAACAACTCTTGTAAACAACTGGCTGAAGGAGTTACCACTTGACAACTCCATTGACGCCCATTCAGACTGCAGATATAGAATCAAGATAACAACTTCTTAAGATAATGCAACAGTCCCAACACTTAATAAGGGCCGGCCAAAGTCTCCCAGCTAAAATAGGCGTAATTTCAAAATAGTCGGCACTTCCGGATTCCGTCGTGAGGTCAACCTCGTAAGGTGGTACGAGGAACCGCGCTAATTATAGTTACCTTTGGTATTAAGGAAGTATTAGGAACAAAACAATTATTAACAGGGATGACCAATTTCTATATTGGCGTACGCAGTTGTGTAATCCTAAATAGAAGGGAATCAATCAAATGTGCATTAAATGTCTATTGAAAACGATTCTTTTGTAATTTTCGAAAATGCGAATGTAGTCGGAGAAATCGGTTCTGGAAAGTCGATATTGTTTATTTGTTTTAGCGCGGTTACTCCCTATCTCCATAGGGAGTAACCGCGCTCTAGCAAGCTCAAAAATGGTCCGATTTTAACGAAATTTGGCATATAAATCTGTCGTCTAATTTGAAAGGTCAAGTTCGTTAACCAGCAGAATCCGCCCACTAGAAGATAGTGTTTGGGGCGAAATTCGCGCAAAAAAAATCGTAACGCTTACGTTTTTGAGTTTATATGCTTGCAGGTACTTGTTTTATAAGTTTCTTAACATAGGAAAACGAATGAACCCATTTTTAAGGCGATATCTGTAACCGTTTTTGAGAAAAGTGGAATCAATGTTTTTGTAAGTCATTATTTTTTTGTGGGTACTTAAAATTGAAATATTTTCTACAACTTGGAAATTAATCCCAACTAAGATATTTAAATTTTGGTTATATTTGGAGTTAAGGAAGTATGCAAAAAAAAAATATTTTATTAATAGACATGAAAAGTTTTCGGTTCTTCATACATTTTTCGTAAATATCTCGATAACGGTTGGGAAATCGTGCTAAGTGGAAGGTGACAATTCGAATGCTTACTAAATTCTCTAAAAAAAAGGTACTAAAGCAATATTCGATGGGGCAACGTCAATCAGAGATATAAGCGCTTAAAACTTAAAAAATGTTTGTTTTGTTGTTTAAAAAGGGGGTTTCTCCTTGTTTATCTCACTTTTTAATTGTTTTTTTTCTTGTTTTAAATCGCATTTATCAGTAAAATTAGTATAGTAGTAAAATAAACTAAGAAACGGTGATAATAAGTTTGGAGTGGCTGTGGCTAATCATGATGACGTAGTTTGTTTTGAATTCTCCTGTCTATATAACCTTCCTCATAGCCTCTAACTGAAGTTACCGTTATTTCTTATTTTATAGAAAGATTTAACCCACGACAGAATGGAATTTTATTCGCCATGAAGCACATATTTACAGTTTATTATAACAGTAAAACGAATTTGCTAGTAAAACAAGATACTTAAAATGACAACGAATTTTGGTTGTTTAGAATAGAGCCTTCTCAGCAGTAGTCAAAGAGTAAGTACGTTTTCAGTACATAATTGTATTGACTTACACAGATTAAGAATTAACCGTTTCTGTGTAAGTTGGCTACTGTCAGTTTCCTGTGATTTGTGATGCTAATTTATTCCATTTCTTCGAGATGTACGTAACCGCGCTAAGATGACGCAGTTCCTGCGAGTCGGACTTTTTTGCCAATTAAAGATTTTTTTTACATATTTTCCATTGTTTTTGATTTTGATTTTTTAGCACGGTTCCTCCCTCCCTCTCCATAGGGAGGTAACCCACTTATGAGGTTGACCTCATGAAGCAATCCGGACGTGAAAATTTCTTGTTTCAGATCCCATAGATCAATAATATAACGGTGGCTCAAATTTATATATATATATTTATCTGTTCGCGCTGTAGCTGCAATGGAAAAATGGTCCGATTTTGATGAAATTTGTTACAAAAATCTTTCGTCTAATTTGAAAGGTCAAGTTTGTTAGCCAGCCGAATCCGTCCACCAGATCATGGTGTTTGGAGCGAACTTCGTGCGAAAAAAAATCGTAACGCTTACGTTTTTGAGTTCATGTGCTTGCAGGTACTCGTTTTGTAGGTTTCTTAACTCAGAAAAACGAATTTTTAAGTCGATATCCGAAACCGTTTTTGAGAAAATTAGTACAAATGTATTTTTAACTATTTGGGGGGGGGGATCGTGGGATTCAATTGAAATATTTTCTACGCCGTTTAAATTAAAACATCGAAACTAATATGTTTAAATTTTGGTTACATTTGGAGTCAAGGAAGTATTCGAAAAAAAGGAATTTATTAGTGGGCATCGTTTTCGGTTCTTCGTATATTGTCGTAAATATCTCAAAAACAGTTAGGAAATCGTGGCAAGTGGAAGGCGACCGTTCAAATGCTTACTAAATTATCTACAAAAGAGGTTCCGAAGCAATTTTCGTTCGAGCAATGTCAATCGGAGAAATACCTGCTTAAAACTTTAAAAGTGCTTGTTTTGTTCTGTCAACGGGGTTTTGTGTTTGTTTTACTCATTTTATAATAGGTTATTTTCTTGATAAGACTTTCCTCCGAAGGAAAGTAGCTATTGAGGTTGCACTCATGACGGAATTTTTGGAAAATTCCTTCAAATCTTTATTGATCCTACCTATTAGACACCGAAAATGACCCCCGTCAAAATTTATCTATATCTATCTACATATATATATATATATATATATATATATATATATATATATATATGTCTGTTAACACGACAGCGGCCAGAGTTTTTGTTTATTCGTCACGAAACTTGGTATATAGCATTCAATTAGCAATCGATTGAACGAGTTCGTTAACCATCAAAATCGGTCCACCGGAAGGGGGGGGGTTACCCCGGACCCAACACTAATTTGACCATGCCAGCCGTAATTTTTGTTATATTTCGACGAAAATCAGCATTATTAGTGGTAATGTACAGATAAAAATCAGGTTATTTGGAGGGGGGGGGGGGTTTACTCCGGATCTAAAGTACTAATATACTCATACCGGTCGTAATTTCTGCTGTATTGTAACAAAAGTCCGTCACGCAGGAGCTGCATAACTAAGCACTTTCCTCAGAATTTGGGTAGTGTAGACTGCTTTCCAGAACAATTTGCTTAAAATATCCTACATAAATAAAATAAAAACATGAATAGTTCTCTTTTAAATTTGTAATGAGTAACTGATCAATTATTAATTTGCTTCCAGAGTTATGTTTGCACATGGTACCTATTACACTACGTAATAAATACAAAAAACCTCATATTATCGTATTTTGATCTAACGCAGGAACAGGATACAGTCACTCTAGTGGTAGAAAGCGCTCCTTGCGGTGGCTTTGCGAACCTACGTCTGGCGGGCTTTTCTATTGAAATATATTACAAATTAAACCCCCGCTTTCCGATTGACCGATTCAGCTCATTTCTACAACACTTCTTTCTCATGAGTTACCCACGACGTATACCGCGTTTCGTTACAATACAGCAGAAATTACGACCGGTATGAGTATATTAGGAATTTGGGTCCGGAGTAAACCCCCCCCCCCTTCTAATGAACCGATTTAGTTTATTTTTACAACACATATTTACCTGTGGATTACCACTACGAATACCGAGTTTCGTCGAAATATACCATAAATCACGGCTGGTAGTGGCGAATTGGTATTGTGGGTCCGGAGTAAACCCCCCCCCCCTTCTAATGAACCGATTTAGTTCATGTTTATATCTCACTTTTCTCTCTATATTACCACTACGAATACCAAGTTTCGTTGAAATATAACAAATATTACGGCTAACATAGTCAAATTAGTGTTTTGGGTTCGGGGTAAACCCCCCCTTCCGGTGGACCGACTTTGGTGGTTAACGAACTCGCACAATCGTTTGCTAATTGAATGCTATATACCAAGTTTCGTGACGAAAAAACAAAAACTCTGGCTGCTATCGTGTTAACAGACATATATATATATATATATATATATATATATATATATATATATATATATATATAGATATATATAAATTTTATCGGGGGTCATTTTCGGTGTCTACTAGGTAGGATCGATAAAGATTTGAAGAAATTTTTCAAAAATTCCGTCATGAGTCCAACCTCAATAGCTACTTTCCTTCGGAGGAAAGTGCTAAAACGCAGTATACGTCGTGGGTAACTCATATACGTCGTGGGTAACTCATATACGTCGTGGGATACTGTCAGTTTCCTGTTGTGGGGCCTTAAACGTCCTTCTCTTTAAGATTTAATATATATATATATATATATATATATATATATATATATATATATATATATATATATATATGGGCTTATGGGCCAGATTTGTCGAAGCGCAGTAACAAAAAAAAAAAAAAGCTTCTATTCCTTTGTTAATGACACTAGGGACTGGGATGGAAAGGAACTGCGCTAAGATGACGCAGTCCCTGTGGGTCGGACTTTTTCATCTAAAGGCTGCAAGTTTTAATCTAGAACAAAAAACTAAAATTATTTTCAAATAAGAAGATACAATTTAGTAAATTAAGTAGGATTTTAAAATAAAATATCAGTTATTTTGAAAATGGTAAACAATTCTTCTTTTTTTATTAAAAACACGTCGAAAATTGTTATAGTACAACAAATCCTATGTACTTTACAAGAAAATATCATTAGGTTAGCTGCAGTTAAAGTTGAGCGGGTGAAAATTCAAGACCCAAACGTTTCGCCCGATTTGAAAAACATAGTTTTGAGAAAAACGACTTTAATGTTTAATTTACAGAAATGTTCATTTTTTTTTAATCTACTATGTATCTATTTGTCAAATACCACTGACTCACTGACCTATCATCGCGCAGCCCAACCACTTGACAGAAAAATTTGAAATATTGCATGGACATACACTTTAGCATGTAAACACTCGCTAAGGTAGGTTTTTTTAATAATCAAATTTTAAGTATTTTTAGAGGGGTTTGAATTTTTAGTTGGTTAGAGCAGACAAGCATAGACAGCTTGAGTTGCTAGGACGATAACAGGTCAGCTGTTACCGTACTGTATCTATTTCATAATATTATTTTTATTTGCGGTTCATTTCAACTATGATGGCAGTCCTTGAATTATTAGAAATAAACTGTGATTTTATCCCTCATAGAGTTTACGCTTTACCTGGTGATGGTCCATCCAAGGTAATAATACCCCGAACCCTTGCACAGCCTCCTCACCCATCAGCATCCCCAGTAGTAACACTTCTTAGTAATGTTCGCAAATTTGATGAGTGTTTCCAAATGACATCTTGGAAACATAAATTTTTAAATTTTAACGGTAATTTATTATTGACAACAAGTTTTAACCTGTACTAGTTAAACTCCAGTTACTGGTAACCTATAGATAACGGGCTATCTCTACATTATGTGTTTCTTGATAGCCGGTCCAGTGTCAAGAAAGATTATATTTTGATTACTTATCTATTGATGAATAACTTATAGTGCGACGGAAACCGTGCTATAATAAACTTCACAAAATTATGTAGTAATTTTGATGATACATTATTTAATGCAATAAAATTACTACTTATCTGCTGTGACAAAGCACGAGTATGGGAGTCATTTTCGATATATTGTAGGTAAGGTCGATGAAGGTTTAATAAAATTTTTAAAACTTTGCACTTTCATGAGTGCAACCTCGATAGCTAAAGTCCTTTGGAACGTGCTGATAAATATTGCACAATACGATTTGTAAATATGTTTATTTCCTTCTTAAAATAACTAGAGGTGAATTAGCGGCAATTAGAACGACTGCTTACTTTTCCTGCTGCCATTAATGTCTGTTCGCTAATTGTTGTGATAAATAAGATAATAACAGAGGAGTAATTCCTAAATAGCATTCTGAGCAGCCAACAGCCATAACACGGTCAAGACACTGATTCATGTATAATCATTCGAGGTAGGCGATTATTCTGAGCAGCCAACAGCCATAACACGGTCAAGACACTGATTCATGTATAATCATTCGAGGTAGGCGATTATTCTGAGCAGCCAACAGCCATAACACGGTCAAGACACTGATTCATGTACAATCATTCGAGGTAGGCGATTATTCTGAGCAGCCAACAGCCATAACACGGTCAAGACACTGATTCATGTACAATCATTCGAGGTAGGCGATTATTCTGAGCAGCCAACAGCCATAACACGGTCAAGACACTGATTCATGTACAATCATTCGAGGTAGGCGATTATTGTGTTTGACTTGGATGAGTGACGGGCTGAGAGACCTTGCGTTGACAACATAATGCCAAGGCCCCCCCCGAAATTTTGAGTTGATCGGTAAAAATTTCATAAAATCCTTAAAAATAAATTAAATAAGATCATTTAGTTCATAAAAAATATTCCATTTTGGGTGTAATAGCGCTTTAGATGGCTAAAACTCTTCCAAGATCTAAATTGTTAGTATTCCATACACCGGAAATGGTCTCAGCCCCCCCCCGAAATTTTCCCAGCCCCCTCCGAAATTATTTTCTATATACGCCCATGCATAATGCTATAGTGAGTAACAGGCAACGTCGTATGGTTTTTAAATGCATTTCAAAGTAGCAACAACGGTTATTATCGATAACGTCATTATTAATTTTAAACGAAAAAAATAATTGATATTCAACAGAATATAGAAAGAAATATGATTTATCCCATTTAATAAATTGTATTTTTATGTACAAGTAACATAACCAAAATGTCTTCAAAACATTTTCAAATCTCTGTGTACTTAAATCAAGTATTCTTGGTATATATATATATATATATATATATATATATATATATATATATATATATATAAATGACGTGTGTGTTTGTCTGGTTATCTGTTTGTTCCTTATACAAATCCAGACCGTTTGACCGATTTTGAACAAACTTGGCTAACAGGTAGGTCTTGATCCGTGTCAAAGGGTAGGTCAAAGTCGTCTAGTACTCACAGTTCGGAGGTCACCGGTTCGAAACTGAACCCGAACAGTTACAGATTTACGTTATTAGATTTTAATATTACTTGTTTGGTATTTAATATATTTTTGCTTTTCTAGATGCAGAAAATAGGTGTAGCATGGCAACACGGAGAACTGCTAGTATTTATACATACATATGTATATATATATATATATATACACACATATGTATGTATGTATATATATATATATATATATATATATATATATATATATATATATATATATTAATAAAACATTTTCATTAAAATTAAAATTGAATTCTAATTATTTTATTTCATAAAATTCCATCATTATTATAATCTTATTTGTTATGCAATTTATTAGGTGTCTGAAATTATTTGCATATTTACAAATACCATATTTAAGAACATCTTCATCCATCCCAAGTAATTCCATCTTAGCCTTATATTGGGACTTGGGGTGTGACAATTATTAGAAAACTTTGCAAGTTGTTAGCGAACGCCGCCCAATTAACATTATCGAGAACTCTTAATGGAATTATATAAAACTGACAATTCTCTGAAACTAAAATACATATGTAATTGAACGGAGTGGAAAATGGTAGGTTTATAACTTTGTTGTTTCATATTACAATGTAATAAAAAAATTATGCCGGGCGCCTTTGAGACCAAGGGCCCCTAACCAATTGTCCTCCTCCCCCCTCTCGGAGTAACTTGTTTTTGTCACTTGTCACAAAGGCAGCTTAGTGAGACGGACAAATATGAGTGACAAGAAAAAAGTCCGACTCGCAGGAACTGCATCATCTTAGCGCGGTTCCGTTCTTAATCCTAATGTCATTTGGAAAGGTTGAAGTAGAAACAGTTATAATTTTGGTTAGACCTTTCATGAAATAATTTATGACCTCAAATAGGTCCGCCCAGACCCTCACCTCTACCTGACAGAAAAAGGGTCAGGCAGCATCCTTCATCCACTCCTGGAGATATAAATCTTACTGTTCAATGATTTGAAAAATATCAAAATGTTTACATTTTCTTCTACTCTTCTACTATAGTACTAATTCTACAAATAATTCCATAATACTAATTAAAAAAAATAATTAAAAAGTGAGCTAAACAACTACAAAAACCCGTTTAAAAGAACAAATCAAACACATTTGAAGTTTTAAGCACTTATTTCTCCGATTGACATCGCCTAATCGAAAATTACTTCAGGATCTTTTTTGTAGAGCATTTAGTAATCTTTTGAATGGTTACCTTTCGCTTACCAAGATTCACAACCGTTTTTGAATCCAAGATTCACAACCGTTTTTGAATCCAAGATTCACAACCGTTTTTGAATATTAAGGAAAATATACGAAGTTCCCAAAACTTTTCATGTCTAAAAATAAATTATTTTATTCTAATCATTCCTTAACTCCGAACCACCCTATATTCATTCCTTAAATGAATCCCATGATTCTATGTACCCAAACCAAAAACTTGATTCAACAAATATTTTTCCACTTTTCACAAAAACGGTTAAAGCTATTGCCATAAAAATGGTTTCATTTGTTTTTATAGGCGAATAAACCTATAAAAACAAATAGGGCGAATTTCGCTTCAAAAAACATGTTCCGGTGGTCGGATTCTGCTGGTTAACGATCTTGACCTTTCAAATTAGACGAAAGATTTTTGTACCAAATTTCATCAAAATCGGACCAATATTGAGGCCAGGAAAGAGCGAGCAGATATATATATATATACACACATATATATATATTATTGATGTTTTCCGGTAGTGGGGTTGCTTAATTCCAGATGGTGAAACAAAATTCAGTCTTCCCACAAATTTTCTTTATTTTGCACTAGGCCTTTCAACACAAATGTGCCATCATCAGGTGCTAACAACAAATAAAAACATGCATTAATATTGTTTGACTCCTTAATAACAATTAATATTGTTGGACTGTTGTTGGACAGTAATTAGTCTAATTAGTCTAATTAATAGTTAGAATTTATAAAGCAAACGGTGAAAGTATAGATTGGATCATAATGTTATAATTAATAGTTAGAATATATGAAGCAAACGGTAATAGTAAAAATTGGAACATAATGTTATAGATTATAGTTTTTTAGTAAATAATTACAAATTAAACTAAGGTGTCTAAATGAAGTTTTTAAAATAATATAACTTTAAGCTGTAGTAATAATACAATATAAAGTTATATTATTTTAAAAACTTCATTTAGACACCTTAGTTTATGAATTTGTAATTATTTACTAAAAAACTATAATCTATAACATTATGTTCCAATTTTTACTATTACTGTTTGCTTCATATATTCTAACTATTAATCATAACATTATGATCCAATCTATACTTTCACCGTTTGCTTTATAAATTCTAACTATTAATTAGACTAATTAGACTAATTACAGTCCAAGAACAGTCAAACAATATTAATTGTTATTAAGGAGTCATACAATATTAATGCATGTTTTTATTTGTTGTTAGCACCTGATGATGGCACATTTGTGTTGAAAGGCCTAGTGCAAAATAAAGAAAATTTGTGGGAAGACTGAATTTTATTTCACCCTCTGGAATATACATATATATATATATATATATATATATTGAACCACCATTATTTTCGTTCTCTAGGGGTTCTGAAACGTAATATTTACTAGTCGGCAGTTCCGGATTGTTTCATGAGGTGAACCTTATAAGCGGGAGTTCCTCTCTATGAAGGGAAAGAGGAACCGTGCAAAAAGCCCGCGTAAATAGGTATAAGAGAGAAAGATAACGGTTTTCAGAGGATCCAATGGTCCTTCGAGAAAGCAAGATGATTTTTTTTTTTTTTTTATTTAACAAGCTGTGATTTTTCCTTTCCACCAGCTGTAATATCCTCAACTGTCAGGCTAAGGAAATCATCTCTTCAATTTATTCGGTTTTTTATTCATAATTCAATATCTTCAACAATTTAGTATTTAAAATGCTAATATAAAGCACTAAATATTAATAGATTCCACGAACCATAATTAGAAAGCGGGGAAGGACAGAGAACTCTCCCCAAAAAAACAACAACAATAAAATAATATTTCCAGGAAGGAAAAAAAATTGTTTCATAGAAAAAAACATTTTATTATTCATAACAATTAATAATCTTATCTTCGTGGACGGCGGAAGGTGAACAAATGAAATCTTCAACACTCAGTATCACCAACTTTATTTCATCCCTACATGTTTCACACCTTTATTGGTGCCTCTTCAGGGGAAAAAATTACAAAAATAAAACTTACAGCCTACACCTGAGGAGGATAACCTTCCACCAGTACGGCCACGTCCTCAGGTGTAGGCTGTAAGTTTTATTTTTGTAATTTTTTCCCCTGAAGAGGCACCAATAAAGGTGTGAAACATGTAGGGATGAAATAAAGTTGGTGATACTGAGTGTTGAAGATTTTATTTGTTCACCTTCCGCCGTCCACGAAGATAAGAATATTGAGAAAAGGGTCAGTTGAAGAATAATTAATAATCTGCATACAAATAGCTAGCATTCAATTTCTCAAATTTTTTCTGTTTAATAACTTTTTTTTTTTTTTGTAACTTTACTAGTTATACAAGTTTATTTTCCCTGACATTAATATCCTCCTAAATGTTGAAAGATTGAATATAGTTCTGTTTGATTTTACACCTCAAGAAAGCTATGAAATATCAACCTAGAATGTAAAACTGTTAATGTTAATTGCTATTAAAGTTTCCAATTGCCTCGAGAGGCCAGAGGGAGATAATGTGGTCTGTAAAATGCTATGTCCGACTTATTCCGCCATTTGGTGACTCGCATTAAAGGTTGGTCGTGTCTAGGGTCCCTTGAAAGACGAGAGTATAAGATAACATATTCAATGTACATAAACCCTGGAATCACAACAAGATAAAGCTGTTACAAATTTCACAACGTGGGGTCATGTATGACCCCATCTAGTCTTTCGTAATTCTTTTACAAATTTGATGTTAGGTTTTTGAAATGGTATTTTAATATGACTACCATGAATAATATAACAATTTATAACCAAATAATCTTATTTAATTGTAAAATGGGGGAGTGGGAAATCAAAAACCAAAATACCACAAATTTAGACATAAGTTAATTTGAATGTTTGTCCTCTGAATAACAAGATTAAATATAATGTTTTCTCCTATAATATTTTGTCTTTATGACTGCTAGAATATAGAAATACTATGATTTGTAAAATTGGTTTAAAAGGGGAAAAAATATAGTGACTTCAATGTACGCACATTATTATGATCAAAAAAATAAAAATTTTGATATTCATTTATACACTTTTCACATATACTTTGCCTGTGTTCAGTACACAGACTCTTCCTACACTTTGCACAATGTGTTACAGCTCTCCTGTCTTTTTCACGATTAAAAAGTCCGTCACGCTGGAGCATAACTAAGCACTTTCCTCAGAATTTGGGTAGTGTAGACTGCTTTCCAGAACAATTTGCTTAAAATATCCTACATAAATAAAATAAAAACATGAATAGTTCTCTTTTAAATTTGTAATGAGTAACTGATCAATTATTAATTTGCTTCCAGAGTTATGTTTACACATGGTACCTATTGCACTACGTAATAAATACAAAAAAAACTCATATTATCGTATTTTGATCTAAGGCAGGAACAGGATACAGTCACTCTAGTGGTAGAAAGCGCTCCTTGCGGCGGCTTTGTGAACCTACGTCTGGCGGGCTTTTCTATTGAAATATATTACAAATTAAACCCCCGCTTTCCGATTGATCGCTTCAGCTCATTTTTACAACACTTCTTTCTCATGAGTTACCCACGACGTATACCGCGTTTCGTTACAATACAGCAGAAATTACGACCGGTATGAGTATATTAGGAATTTGTGTCCGGAGTAACCCCCCCCCCCCTTCTAATGAACCGATTTTGTTTATTTTTACAACACATATTTACCTGTAGATTACCATTACGAATACCGAGTTTCGTCGAAATATACTAAAAATCACGGCTGGTAGTGGCGAATTGGTATTGTGGGTCCTGAGTAACCCCCCCCCCCCCCTCCTAATGAACCGATTTAGTTTATTTTTACAACACATATTTACCTGTAGATTACCACTACGAATACCGATTTCGTCGAAATATACCAAAAATCACGGCTGGTAGTGGCGTATTGGTATTGTGGGTCCGGAGTAAACCCCCCCCCCCTTCTAATCAACCGATTTAGTTCATTTTTATATCTCACTTTTCTCTCTATATTACCACTACGAATACCAAGTTTCGTTGAAATATAAAAAATATTTCAAAATTTTTTTCAAAAATTCCGTCATGAGTCCAACCTCAATAGCTACTTTCCTTCGGAGGAAAGTGCTAAAACACCACATCGTATATAAGGCCATCCTCTTTTTCACTCGTATCACATACTTCACCAATTTCGCTGTCTTCACTATCCAAAACGTCCCTAAAATCTCTGTTTTTCTCTTCTAGAATTTGCCAAAGCAAATCATTGTGAATTTCATCTTCATTGCAAAATAATAAATCGTTAGACATACTGCATTCGATTAAAAAAATATTACCATAAACCACAACGTGGGGTCGCCCGTGGCCCAAAGGCTTTATATACGTTTACAGGGATAGGAATGAGGAAAGCCTGACACTCTATTATGATCACATTGTCAGGACAGAAAGGTACAGGATCGGGAATGTTTAACAACTAAAATGTGTTTGAAATAACAAATATTTTCAGAACTCTGGGGTCACGGGTGACCCCACGTTGTGATTCCAGGGTTAAGTTTCGAGATTGACGTCCTACGGTACATGAGTCTAGTGCTGCATCACTGAGCCATCTCGTCTCCCTTCATTCTCAAACCTTCTTAATGTTCCCCATAACATTACTCTTTTTTTATTATTATTTTTTAAAATATTAGCGTCCATTTATTAACTACGAATTTTAGGAAGGTTAATCTATAGGTTACCACCCTTTTCTAGCCAGGATAGGGCTGATGCCTTTTCTTTTTTCTAAAGAAAAGCCACCACCCCTCGTGGGAACCGAACCCATGACCCTTTGGCACGGAGTGTTAAGTGCTCACGGCCACCAGGCCTCCCATAACAGCACTAAACAGTTTTCTCAGAGAGGAGATACCTGATTAGTACAATAAAGCAACACACCAGTTTGAGGAGATGCGAGTACTGCGCTATCTAGTAGTTGAGTCTGATACTACAATTAGTGGTGGGCTAGTTCCTATAGTAGCCAAGAGAGAGCATTGCTAGAATTGAACCACTCCCCTATAGTCGGAATACCAACTAACGTATTTTATCGTGGTTCCCCCCTCCCTCCAAAGGGAGAAACCCCGCTTATAAGGTTGACCTCATGATACAATCCGGAAGTGCCGACTACAAAATGTTGCGTTTCAGAACCCCTAGAGAACGAAAATAACGGTGGTTCAAATTTGTATGTGTATTTATATATATATACATATGTCTGTTTCCGGCCCCCCTAATGGTCCGATTTTGATGAAATTTGGTACAAAAATCTTTCGTCTAATTTGAAAGGTCAAGTTCGATAACCAGCAGAATCCGCCCACCAGGACATGGTTTTTGGAGCAACATTCGCGCAAAAAAAAAAAATCTACACTTACTTCATATGCTTGTAAGTACTTGTTTTATAGGTTTATTGGCCTGGAAAAACGAATGAAACAATTTTTAAGGCAATGGCTTTAATCGTTTTTGAGAAAAATGGAAAAATAGTTGTCGAATAAAGTTTTTGGTTTGGTTACTTAGAATCATGGGATTCAGTTAAAACATTTTCTGCATGTGGAAATTCATATTAACAAAGATGTTTAACTTTTGGTTAGGTTTGGAGTTAAGGAAGGATTAGAATAAAATATTTTATTTTTAGACATAAAAAGTTTTGCGAACTCAGTATATTTTCCTTAATATCTCGAAAAGGGTTGGTAAGCCCAAGCTTACCATTCGAAAGCATACTAAATGCTCTACAAAATAAAGTCCGTCACGCAGGAGCTGCATAACTAAGCACTTTCCTCAGAATTTGGGTAGTGTAGACTACTTTCCAGAACAATTTGCTTAAAATATCCTACATAAATAAAATAAAAACATGAATAGTTCTCTTTTAAATTTGTAAGAAGTAACTGATCAATTATTAATTTGCTTCCAGAGTTATGTTTACACATGTTACCTATTACACTACGTAATAAATACAAAAAACCTCATATTATCGTATTTTGATCTAACGCAGGAACAGGATACAGTCCCTCTAGCGCTCCTTGCGGCGCCTTTGTGGACCTATGTCTGGCTGGCTTTTCTATTGAAATATATTACAAAGTAAACCCCCCTTTCCGATTGACCGATTCAGCTCATTTTTATAACACTTCTTTCTCATGAGTTACCCACGACGTATACCGCGTTTCGTTAGAATACAGCAGAAATTACGACCGGTATGAGTATATTAGGAATTTGGGTCCGGAGTAAACCCCCCCTTCTAATGAACCGATTTAGTATATTTTTACATCACATATTTACCAGTAGATTACCACTACGAATACCGAGTTTCGTCGAAATATACCTAAAATCACGGCTGGTAGTGGCGAATTGGTATTGTCGGTCCGGAGTAAACCCCCCCCCCCCTCCTTATGAACCGATTTAGTTCATTTTTATATCTCCCTTTTCTCTCTATATTACCACTACGAATACCAAGTTTCGTTGAAATATAACAAATATTACGGCTGAAATGGTCAAATTAGTGTTTTGGATTCGGGGTAAACCCCCCCTTCCGGTGGACCGATTTTGGTAGTTAACGAACTCGTTCAATCGTTTGCTAATTGAATGCTATATACCAAGTTTCGTGACGAAAAAACAAAAAGTCTGGCCGCTATCGTGTTAACAGACACATATATATATATATATATATATATATATATATATATATATATATATATATATAGATATATATAAATTTTAACGGGTGTCATTTTCGGTGTCTACTAGGTAGGATCGATAAAGATTTGAAGAAATTTTTCAAAAATTCCGTCATGAGTGCAACCTCAATAGCTACTTTCCTTCGGAGGAAAGTGCTAAAAAATTCTGAAGTAATTTTCGATTTGTCGATGTCAATCGGAGGAATAAGTTCTTAAAACTTTAAATGTGTTTGTTTTGTTCTTTTGAACGGGTTTTCGTAGTTGTTTAGCTCACTTTTTAATTGGTTGTTTTTCGTTTTAAATTGCATTTCTTTTTTAGAATTAGTATTATAGTAGAAGAAGTCAAGAAAATTAGAAACATTTTGATATTTTTGAATACATTAAGTTATGAAAAAAGAATTTCATTAGGATACTGTCAGTTTACTGTTGTGGCGCAATCAAAACTTCCTTCTCTTTGAGATTTTATATTATATTTTAAACAAAAGATCAAACCCTTCCAATAACTGCGACAATCCCCTGACTAATGGCACTAGAGATATGTATGGAACCACGCTAAGATGACGCAGTTCCTGCGATTCGGACTTTTTTAGCTCTTTCCTCCGAAGGAAAGTAACTATTGAGGATGCATGACGGAATTTTTGAAAAATGTCTTCAAATCTTTATCGATCCTTCCTAGTAGACGCCGAAAATGATCCCCGTTAAAATGTATATATATATATATATATATATAGTGATTCAGGTCTAAGTAGCCAAACCCTTGGAGGTGATTTCAGACATAATTTCTAACAGAAAAGTTCATTTGAAGTATGGTCTGATAACAAAGGGAAAAGCATTTTTTTTTTTTTTTTTTTTTTTTTTTTTTTTTTTTTTTTTTTTTTTTTTTTTTTTTTTTTTTTAACGGCGCATCAACAAATCGTGGCTATTAGCGCCGGACATCCAGAGTGCAGCCAGGAATTTTCTCAGCGAGCCCTGAGATGAGAAAATTTCTGGCGCCGGTGGGGATCGAACCCACCATCTCCCGCTTATGGGGGGAAAAGCAATTATGCCCAATTTCTCAATTATGCAAAATATTGCTCAAAAACTATTCAAGATAATTAAATTCGAATTCTGCAATCATAAAATATACAAAATTTTCTTTAAGAAAACAGTGATTTAATTTACTTAAAACCTATTGATGGACGTCCAATAACGCACTTCTGTTTTTCTAGAAGAATCAGAGGTTCCGGGCGATTTTTTTTTTTCTCAGTCCCCTAACGGACTACAGATTCACTACTTACAGAAAAACTTCTACACTTAGTAAGCATTAAATCTCTGCAAATGAAGAGGATGTTTATTGAGGGACAGGTTGGACGATTGGCTCCCTTTTGTCGAAAAAATACAAAATGGAGTTTTGTTAGTTTGAAATACCTTGTGTGAAGAAATTATGGATTTTTAATATTTTATTAAACAAAATGTGATAGTCCATCGTCCGGAAGCAATAAAAAGTAGCCGGATGAAATTGTTGGAAAAGGTTTTTATTTGGGAGATATGTCACATTTTGTGTTTACCAAATTTGCATTGATTTATCTTAGCTTGTTGTGGTTGGCACTCTCTAGAGTGACTAAAAAATTTGCTAATATAATTAAAAATTTGAAATATATTTACGGATATTGCAATTGGACTTTTGTCATGATAAGACCTCCAGTTTCACCAGGCATTCTGCCGTATCGACTGGTTGTAAGGGGAATTATTTTGGTGTACGCGTTCAGAGTTACCGTTTTACCTCGGAACGTAAAACAATCTTTGAAGGTGGAAGTCAAAGCTGTAACGGCAATGGAACTGGAACGGTATCTTGGAACCGTGACAGGCATGTCACTGGAGCAGTTGGAGCTGTGGCAATCATGGGCGTATATAGAAAATAATTTCGGAGGGGGCTGGAAAAATTTCTGGGGGGGCTGTGACCATTTCCGGTGTATGGAATACTAACAATTTAGATCTTGCAAGAGTTTTAGCCAACTTAAACGCTATTACACCGAAAATAGAATATGTTTTATGAACTAAATGATCTTATTTAATTTATTTTTAAGGGTTTTATGAAATTGTTACCGATCAAATCAAAATTTCGGAGGGGGGGGGGCTGCAGCCCCCCTTATATATGCCCATGGTGGAAATAAAATCTTAGAACGTCACATCCCTAATTTCAATAGATCGAAGCAATACGACAGAGCTGCTTACATCAAGATGCAATCCCGCAATACATCTAATACAGAGAGCTCCTCTCAACTCCTGTCATCCTAGTATTCCAAGGAAGTTAGTGTGCAACGAAGCCTTTCTTGCTACGGTAAGGAGTAGCACTACTGTCTTAGAAAGCTCCTGTAGCTTCCTGGTATCCTAGTCCACTTTCTTGGGATATATCCTTAAAACTACCTGCTATCGGAAAATTGATTTCGTTGCATTAAAGTTTTTCTTCCAATATATCCAAGAGGATATCCAAAAGATAGCACAAATCTCAAGAATCCAGAAAACAAACAACCAAAATAAATAATCCTGACATCAGCTTCTCCAATCGACCACTAGAATGCGCTCGACAGTCCCCCACATCAAAAATTTCTTCGCTCTGAATTCAAGTCTGAATTTATAAAGTCTTTGAGTCATGGGCGTATATAAGGGGGGCTGCTGCCTCCCACCCCAGAAATTTTGATTTGATCGGTAAAAATGTCATAAAACCCTTAAAAATAAATTAAATAAGATCATTTAGTTCATAAAATATATTCTATTTTGGGTGTAATAGCGCTTAAGTTGGCTAAAACTCTTCCAAGAATTAAATTGTTAGTATTCCACACACCGGAAATGGTCTCAGCCCCCCCCCCCCCGAAATTTTCCCAGCCCTCTCCGAAATTATTTTCTATATACGCCCATGTTTGCAGTACAAACATTTCTAGATATGTACAATGCAGTACAAATATTTCTAGTGATTTTCACAGTAAATTTGGGAGATATTGTGTATAAACGGGATATGTGCTTCCATTTCTTCAATAAATGTAATTCACTATTTTCTTCAGATCCATCTTCCATCATGTCGTATAGGTGTGGTGTATTTAATTGCGAGAACACTAATTTCTGTGTATATTCACCATTCTGCAGAATTAGGAAGATTTATATTATTAATTTTATTATTTGAGTTGACAGAGTAATTTTGCTTTTAGCGCGAATCTCACACTCATCGAGATGTTTTTTTGCAGGATAAAGTATAACATTTTCTCTGAAAATTGAAAAACATCTCTAAAAACACTCTCAGTTTCAGATCTTGAGCGTTTTGGGAAATTTCCAAAATAGTTGATGGGCGTATATAGAAAATAATTTCGGAGGGGACTCGGAAAATATCGGGGGAGGGTGGCTGAGACCATTTCCGGGGTATGGAATACTAACAATTTAGAAGAGTTTTAGCCAACTTAAACGCTATTACCAAAATAGAATATGTTTTATGAACTAAATGATCTTATTTAATTTGGTTTTAAGGGGTTTATGATTTTTTTACCGATCAACTCAAAATTTCGGGGGGGGGCTGCAGCCCCCTATGCCACTCCCCCCCCCCCCTCATATACGCCCATGTATTTCATCCTTTGTAAGTTTCTATCTGCTTCAAAATCCCTTATCCGCCAGCCTCTGGAGTGTTTCAAACATTGTTGAATTTCATTAACAATGAAACATACGTAATTTCATTAACGTAAGCAAACATACGTTGAAGACATGGGCGTGAATATACGGGGGGGGCTGAGGGGACCTTAGCCACCCGTAAGTTTGTTTTGTTGAGAACATTTCATGTTAAATAACCCTATAACAACGAAAAATGTCTTCTATATTTACCCTGGTCTGGTAGGTGTTTAGAGGACCTTAAAACCCACTAATTTATATTAAATATTTAAAATGTTCCTAACACCCCAAATGCCTAGGAGCTCCCAGCCCCCCCCCCCCGAAATTATTTTCTATGAACGCTAGTGGTTGAACTTCATTCTCTTTGAAACCATAATATTCATTGGACGTATCACTATGGATGTTATGGATAGTTATAAAACATAGTTCCTGCGGACTTTGATGCTTATCTGGATGTGTGGGCCTGAATAACCATCCCATGGAATGGCGAAATAAATCAACACAACACACTCCGTCACAAGACAGAGAGGGTTCCAGGCCACATGTCAGTGCCGACCCTACTTCCCAATTTTCTTGTTTTTACAAGGCGTATTTGCTCGTTGGCAATTATGGCAGTGCAGAGTTATGTCCGGGATCCTACCGTTATTAATTACACATCCATGGTTAATCATGGATTCAACGCGAAGTCTCGCTGACCAAAAGTTGATGTGCTACAACTGGGAGCCATTCTACCAACGGTTTGCATGTGCGTATATAGGAAATTGCGGGGGGGGGGGGGGGTTGAGACCATTTCTGGAGCATGGAATATGAAAAATTTAGAATTTAAAATAGTTTTAGGCAACTAAAACGCTATTACACCTAAAATAAACTATTTTTTATTAACTAAGCGATCTTATTTAATTTATTTTTAAGGTTTTTATGACACATTTTTACCATCAAATGAAAATTTCGGGGGGGGGGGGCTGCAGCTCCCTCAGCTCCCCCCCCCCTTATATACTCCCATGACGGTTTGATAATGGCAAACTTAAACGAAGCCATTCGTTTAAGACTCAGGCTTGTCCAATAGTGGAGAAAAGCCAAGGACGAAGCAAAGATTGAATTGACGCAAGCTTTCGTATTTGCTCACTGATTTAGATCCAAATGTACCTCGATGATAGTTGCACAACATCAGAATCTGTAAGATTATCTAAATCCAGTACTGCCAACGTCAAATAGCGGAATAATACAGATGATTCAGTATAGAGTAAACTTTCCGTAATGCGGTCTATTAAAATGAAAGATGAAGATAAACACCTTTCAAGGAGACGAGCAAACCAAGCTGGCAATTAGGCACAGAGCAATCAACATAATTCCTTAATAGCCAGCAAAACATTACAAAAATAGAATAAAATTATTTTTATGGCTTTTTATCCTTTTAAGCGTGTTTCCACGATACTTAGAGTCAACGTCCATAATCATTGAACTCATGCAACTTCCGAGCTTCAAGACATAGAGTTCACCACTTCTAATTTAAGCGTAGAACTTCGTTAACCAGCAGAATCCGCCTACCGGAAAAGTGTTTTAAGAGCGAAATTCGCGTGAAAATGTCGTTGCACTCAAAGGTTTTCGAATGTAGGCTTTCAGGTTCTGTAACGTAGGAAGACGAATCAAACCATTTTCAAGGCGATATCTGTAACCGTTTTTTTGAAAAGTGGATACAACTTTCTTTCTTTTTTACTAATTTCTAAGAGATACTTGGCATCGTTGAATTGAAAACATGTTTCAAATTCGTCCAAGCTGCAATTTTTAAATGTTGGCTAAATTTAGAGTTAAGGAAGTATTCGAAAGAAAAAAAACAAAAAAACGTTTATTAATAGCTATGAAAGTTTTGGGATCATTGTACATTTTGATAAATATCTTTAAAATTATTAGAAAATCTTGGTAAGTGGAAGGTGGCCATTCAGAATCTCACGAAATTCTCTACAAAAAAGGTTCCTAAGTAACTTTTAATGGGGACGGTCACATTCGGAGAAATAAGCGCTTATAACATTTATGTTCTTAGTTTCGACTATTTGAACCGTTCTTTTTGTCAGTATGCCATTTGTTTTTTCAGTAAAACAGGATAAGTAAAATGAGAAACAACCTTTTTGTACTAGAGGTTTTTTTTTCCTGTATTTTCTCTAATTATTTTTTTTAAGTTTCATTTAACAGTAAAACGAGTATTCTAGTAAAACAAGGCAAGGAAATGATAAAAATTTTCACGAAAAATCAAAACAGACTAATAACTGTTTCTATTCCTTTATAAATGTCACTTGGAAAAATAATGGAAACACGCCAAGATGACGCAGTTCCTGATAATCGGACTTTCAGTGTTTTTGTTTGAAATTGCATTTATCAGTAAAATGTTTATTCTAGTAAAACTAAATCCATAGAAACATTAAAATAACCATTAAATGATGAAAATCACAAATAGTAACTGTAACGAGGAGGCCCGGAATGGTGGCTTTTCTTTAGAAAAAAAGAAAAGGGATCAGGCCTATCCTGGCTAGAAAAGGGTGGTAACCTAAAATTCTTCCAAAACTTCTTAGTTAATAATAATGGACGTTAAAATTTAAATAAATTGTAATGATTTTAGCACTTTCCTCCGAAGGAAAGTAGCTATTGAGGTTGCACTCATGACGGAATTTTTGAAAAATGTCTTCGAATCTTTATCGATCCTACCTATTAGATACCGAAAATGACCACAGTAAAATATTTATTTATTTTATTTATTTACCATTTACAACAATTACAGCCTCGGCCAATCAAATTGTAGTCATATAGAATTTTATAAATATTAAATATAGAACAATACTAACAACAAAAACAAATCAAAAGAAAAAAACATAATAAAATAAATATATAAAATAAAATCTCACAGCTATATACTAATTTAAACTGACTTAAGATATTTTTTGGAAACTTCACCATTGAAAAGGTCTTTGTTTGTAATTGTAACATTTCAAACCCCACAACACCTAGATACTACGTCTCTAAATGCTGAGTGGCGAGGCTAGTGTTGTACCGGTGCGAATTGATTGGATCTTCTCAGCCTGACTGGAGGAACGTGCAAAGGAATTGATGCGAGAAGTTCGGGACAGTCCAGCTCTCCTTGTAATAATTTATAGATGAATAGAAGGTCCGCACGCCGTCTTCGGATCTCCAAGGGGTCTAAAGACACAGCGGTCTCAGAACAAGTTGTTCTCTCGAGGAATCGCTGGAACCTTCTCTGGATTTTCTCGAGTCTGTTGATATCCTCAGCTAATGTGTCCGTTAACACGATACAGGCCAGAGTTTTTGTTTTTTCGCCACGAAACTTGGTATATAGTATTCCCCAATCAAACAATAGAACGAGTTCGTTAACCAACAAAATCGGTCCATCTGGAGGGGGGGTTTACTCCGGTGCCAAAGTAGTTATTTGCCAATTCCAGTCGTAATGTTTGTTATATTTCAACGAAACTCGGTATTCGTTATGGTCAACCGATGATACAAATGTGTTGTAAAAATAAACTAAATAGGCAGGAGGACGGGTTACTCCAGACACAAATTACTAATTTGCTCATTGGGTAATAAGAAAGAAATGTTGTAAAAATGAACTAAATCGGTCTATCGGAAGGGGGGGGGGATTTACATTGTACTATGTTTGAATTGAATTGAAACAGGTGTTCAAAACAAATTCAAAAGAGCAGAACTATTTATGTTTTTATTTTATTTATCTATATAGGTTATTTTAAGCAAATTATTCAGGAATGCACTCGACACTACCCAATTCTGAGTAAAGTGCTTAGTTATGCAGCTCCTGCGTGACGGACTTTTAATTTTATTATACTGTAAATACAAATTTCTAAAGGAGATATTAATTTTTCCTCAATCGGATAAGTGATGACACACACATTCCTGATTGCATCTTCATCTGACCATGACTGAAAGATGCAGGCGATAAAGAGTGCAAGGATGCAGTGCCTATCGACTATCGTTAACCTATCGATAAGCAATTTTTTGTGTCGATTTCCTCCTATCGATACTGTTAGCATCGTGTTAACTTATTATTTACTTTTTTAAAATATGTATTACGAGACTCCCCGGATCACGACCTACCTGTGTGCCAAATTTCCTAGATAAACAGACAAACAGACAGGTACGTGATTTATACATATATATAGATTTTCCCTACATCTTTCAGACTAATTAATTAATGCAACTTTTGAGGCAGAGGCAAGTCTCTAAGTCTACAAATAGCTGATTAAGAAAAGAGTGAAGAATTTACTAAAAATTTAATAATAATAGTTCACATCTATTTGGCTTTAAATACAGCTCTTAATTTACATGGCAATATTTCGATAACAGGTGTTTCTTAATGGAAATTTGATGTAGATTCTAAAAATGTTGTTATTTACGATACATTAGCTAGAAAACCGGGGAACACAGTTTTTCATAAAAAAAAACCCAATAGGTTTCAAAATAGACAAAAGTTTGAATAGCTCTGCTACATGTTCATTTCTGCACCCCTGAACTACAAATTAAGTGCAAAATAAACCCCTAAAGTTAAAGACATCTCAATGCGTGATACCCTGTGTGTATATATATACACATATATATATATATATATATATATATATACAGGTGTTTCAGCAGGGGAGCACCGGTTGAATTAGCGCTGTAAGATGATTTAATTTGGTAGTTTTTCATTATAGATCTCTTTGTTTAAGAAAAAAAATTATAAAAATATATGTATGTTTATATATATATAAATATATATACACACACACACACACACACACACACACACACACACACAGAGACATGGTGGCCCAGATAAGCGGGCCACAAGAGAAATAACTACTAAACTGTTTGAGACATCAACATTTTTCTTAGGGGCAAAGTTGTAGTTCTCGTCGAGATCTATAAAATGGTGCCCTTAGAAATGAGAAAATATCACTTCTAAAGGCTCAAATATACCTTTGAAGGGAAAGATTCCCTCTTTACCCATATTTTGCATTATATTTTTAAAATTTACTAACAAAACAAGGAATAACCGTGCAAACGGGATTTAAATGTGTCAAGTAGTTCTTTGTAAAGATACGTTTTCATTTCCATGTATTCCTCATCTGAAATTAAAAAAAAAAGAAAAAAAAAAGGCCCTTGAATTTATTTAAAAAGTATTTTTGTTAAGGGAGGAGCACTCAACAAAACGCTTCCCATTAGCGTAAAATATAATGCAAATATGCAAAGAGGAAATCCTTCCCTTCAAAGGCCTATTTGAGCCTTTAGAAGAGTTATTTTCTCATTTCCGAGGGCACCATTTTAGCGCGGTTCCTCCCTCCCCCATAGGGAGGAGCCCCGCTTATAAGGTTGATACAATGAAACAATCCGGAAGTGCCGACAAGAAAATTTCGCGTTTCAGAGCCCCTAGAGACCGAAAATAACGGTGGTTAAAATTTGTATATACATATATATATATATATGTATATATTTATTTATATATATATATATATGTATATATTTATTTATATATATATATATATATATATATATATATATATATATATATATATATATATATATGTATATATTTATTTATATATATATATATATATTTGTCTGTTCGCTCATTTCTGGCTTCCCTGATGGTCCGATTTTGATGAAATTTGGTAGAAAAATCAGTCGTCCAATTTGAAAGGTCAAGTTTGTTAACCAGCAAAATCCTCCCACTGGAAGATGGCGTTTGGGGCGAAATTCGCGCAGAAAAAATCGTAACGCTTACGTTTTTGAGTTCATAAGCTTGTAAGTACTCTTTTTATAGGCTTCTTGGGCTAGGAAAACGAATGAAACCATTTTGAATGCGATAGCTTTAACCGTTTTCGAGAAAATTGGAAAAATAGTTTTTGAATACCGTTTTTGGTTTGGGTACTTAGAATCACGGGATTCAGTTGAAACATTATCTGCATGTTCTACTTTCATTAAAACTAATATGTTTAAAGTTATGTTACGTTTGGAGTTAAGGAAGGGTTAGAATAAAATATTTTATGAACAGACATGAAAAGTTTTGGGAACTTCGTATACATTCATTAATATCTCGAACACGGTTGGGAAATCGTGGTAAGTGGATAGAAACTATTTGAAAGCTTACTAAATTCTCTACAAAAATGACTCTAAAACTTTTTTTGATTAGGTTATGTCAATCGGAGAAATAAGTGCGTAAAACTTCAAACACGTCTGTTTTGTTCTTATGAACGGGTTTTTGTCGTTCTTTTTGTAATTTTTGTCTCTTTCCCTTGGTTTTTTATTGCTTTTTAGTTTTGTAATTTCTTATGTTAGGGAAATGTATTTGTTTGTAAAACAGGATAGGAAAAATGAGGCTCTATTTTTTATTTTAATTTTATTGATCAACAGGTCTTTGCATATATTTAAGAACTCTGTTGATATAACCTCTATATCGTTTTTGTTTGATTCAATAATAAGAAATCCTTTTTTCAATGATTTTCTGTTATTAGGCCAATCTATAATTCCTGTGGGTTAATATGTTTTTTAAATTGAAGCTTTAAAGCCTCAACAGGAATAATTGTGTAATCACCCTTCACAGTTAATTAATTAGAATCATGAGTGACCGTTTTTGTGTTACAACTAACAATCTTTGAAAACGAAGTTTGACTATCCTTGTTATTGTTATTTTCCTTCTGTTTGGCCGAGATTTTCTATTCATGATCTAATTCTCCTTGAATTTTTTGACTAAACCAAGAACCTATTTTCAGCACTCTTAAATTCCTTAATTTAATTCAGGAAGTTTATCAAGCTTGATATAATCACTTTTGGGTTAATACAGGTGGTCTATACCGAGTCCTTTGTTTGTAAACACAGAGAGCTTTCTGAGTAACGGTAAAGGGCAGTAAAAGTATATGACTTTACCTGGAACCAAACCCTGCATACAGAGAATTACAATACGAGACCTTCTCATTCTTTCTTTCACCAGCTACCGTGTAACACCTTAGATCTGTTTATATTGTTAGCGCGGTTCCTCCCTTCATAGGGAGGAACCCCGCTTATAAAATTGATCTCAAGAAACAATCCGGAAGTGCCGACTAGAAAATTTCGCGTTTCAGAACCCCTAGAGACCGAAAATAACGGTGGTTCAAATTTGTATATATATATATATATATATATATATATATATATATATATATATATGTCTGTTAGCTCATTTGATGAAATTTGGTACAATAATCCGTCGTCCAATTTGAAAGGTCAAGTTCGTTAACCAGCAAAATCCGCCCACTGGAAGATGGCGTTTGGGGCGAGATTCGCGCAAAAAAAATCGCAACGCTTACATTTTTGAGTTCATATGCTTGTAAGTACTCGTTTTGTAGGCTTCTTGGCCTAGGAAAACGAATGGAACCATTTTCAAGGCGATAGCTTTAACCGTTTTCGATAAAATGGGGAAAATAGTTTTTGAATAGCTTTTTTGGTTTGGGTACTTAGAATCATGGGATTCAGTTGAAACATTTTCTGCATGTTCTACTTTCATCAAAACTAATATGTTGAAATTTTGGTTACGTTTGGAGTTAAGGAAGGGTTAGAATAAAATATTTTATTAACAGACATAAAAAGTTTTAGTAACTTTGTTTACTTTCCTTAATATCTCGAAAAAGGTTGAAAATCGTGGTAAACGGAAGAATACCATTAGAAAGCTTATTAAATGCTCTAAAAAAAAGGATCTAATGAAAGTTTTGATTAGGCGATGTCAATCGGAGAAATAAGAGCTTAAAACTTTAAAGTAATTGATTTCGCTTATTCGAACTGTTCTTTTTGTCTGTTTTTTATTCCTTGTTATTTTTTAATTGCTTATAGTTGGATAATGTATTTTACAATAAAACTGGTTAAGTAAAATAACAAAAACAATTTATTGTTAGAAATATAGATTTCCAAGATTCCAAGACCTTGTAACTAGCGGGACCTAGTGTTAGCCGATCCTTCCAGGTAAGATCGTATATCATGACCTTTCAAGACTTTACTACACACAGGAATGGCGTTAGTGACCTTAAGGATTGACACGCCATTATACTAATTAATTAAACAAAAATAGAATAGAAGCAGTTATTATTTTGGTTCCACCAGTCACCAAAATAATAACTGCTTCTATTTTAATCTTTCCAAATTAGACTAGGGATATGAACGGAACGGCGCTAAGATGATGCAGTTCCTGCGAGACGGACTTTTTTATAATCTCGACGCGAACTACAACTTTTCCCTTTTAAAAAATTTTGATATCTCAAACAGTTTAGTAGTTATTCCTCTTGTGGCACGCTTATCTAGGTCACCCTGTATATATATACACATATATATATATATATATATATATATATATATATATATATATATATAAAGATACATATGTTTTGATATTCTTTTTTTCTTAAACAAAGAGATCTATAATGAAAAACTACCAAATTGCATCATCCTTACAGCGCTAATACAGCAGTCCCCCTCCCCCTTGCTAAAATAGCGAATTTTCTTATTTCCCAACTCATCTTTAGCATTCGTCTAGCACGAGAAATAAGATCTGTTGTGAACAAGTAAAAATAAATGCTGATGTGGGAAAACGAATAATCTCCTTATGAACCAACCTATTTTTTTTTTTTTTTTTTTATCGGCGCATCTACATCTTGGCCATTAGCGCCGGGCTATCTACAGGTTGCCACCCTTTTCTAATGCCAACAGCACGTGGTCAGTCACCCATTCAAGTACTGACCACGCCCGACGTTGCTTAACTTCGGTGATCTATGGGAACCGGTGCATTCGCAGGAACCAACCTATTATTTTACAATTTGCATGTATCCATAATACAATTATTTTATGGGTTTCGAATAAAATCCCATTTTTAAGGAACTGATATTTTATGATAAACGAACTCGCCCAGTCGTTTGTTTGAAGACTATTGTATGCCGAATTTTGCCATACAATATTAATTATACCGTCTGTAATCTGAACAAAAAAACAAATAATTTTTTAAAGAATAAAACTTTTTTTCTTCTTTAAAAAATGGGGAAAGGCATATCCCCATTGTCATAACCTGACTTTGGACCATTTATGCAGCTAAATTATTTCAATATGTTTTTAACTTTTATTTCTACATCTGTTGTACAAATATACTTCAGTCCACTTCTTTCTTATGTACAAAGCAATAAACTTATACAACCATTAAGTAGTTGCCTTCCTCACACACATGAAGTATGTTTCTTAGTGGTTTAATACAAATGATACATCAAACACATTAACACTCTTAATATAATTTTAAAAAATTGTTCTTTATAACTTATACTTTTTAGCAAAATCTAAAAAGACGTTCACTAAGTTTGTTTTTTTTTTTTGTTTCAGGTAACGTAAATTATCCAAAGTAAATTCAACAGAGGAGTAAGTTTTTGTTTTAATTTTGAATTATCGCTATTAATTTTGCTTGCATTATGTTTGAGATTTCATGATAAGGATTTGTCTATATAGGTAATCTTTAAAGGCATGTAAACAGCAATTCACAAAAAGTTGCCGAGGCTTTTTCACAAAAAGTTTTACAGAAGGTCCTAAGTGTTTAATCCGAATTTGTGTATTCTCTAATTGTGGAAGATTGTTTTGTATTTTTTACAACTTATTTAACTGGTTCATCGTCATTCCCGAATTCAACGTTTTCCCCTTTTAGCTGCACTTCGGCTAAAATGCTCTCCTCGGAAGGAGGATCACATAAAAGAACTTCCACGGGAGTCTATGTTTGCAGATACAGCAAACTAACGAATATGAAAATCACCACTTTTCAGAGTGGAAAAGTATATATTCATAACTTTTTTTTGGACAGTCAAATATTCGGCAGATTTGACCTTTTGATAGTGGAATACTTTCCCTTTAATAGAGTGAAGTCAGATTGAAGAATTTGCCGTAAATAAGTCCAACAGAAATTATTAAAGATGGACAATGAAAGATACATTTTTTCACATTCGTTAGTTTGCATTTGTATCGACGAAGTGATTGTTGAATCGGTGAAGTTGTAAATTGTAGTTGAAGTTCTACAGGTAACTTGTAACTCATAGAGCTGGAAGTCCAAGAAGTACCATACCAGAAAGACTATTTTCAGTTCGACTTATTAACATAGTTGTCCATGATTTTGGATTAAAATCGACTTATTTAAGGAATCGAGTTATCGAAGTTAGGCACACCGAGAGTTTTCCTATATATATACAGGCACTAGCGTGTTTGTAAGTGGAAGTATCATATCATGCACTGTAAACATTTCATGATATGATCAAGGAGAGAAAAATTATATTATTCTCTTTGAAGAGTTCGGAACGGCGGATAAATCAAAGTAAATTGTTTAATTACTTGATTTTTTTTTTTTTTTTTTACGGCGCATCGACAATTCTTGGCCATTAGCGCCGTATTAATTACTTGATAAACCCAACCATTATATCTTTGAAGTAAACAATTGGCAACTTTTTTTTATTTTTATTTTTTATTGATGGAAGTTTTAAGTAATTTTAAATAATAACTACTTACTAAGAGTTTCTTTTATTATTTTGCTTTGATACTCTTATCCAAACATCGAGTATTACTTCTTGATATCTCTGTACGTATTACATAATTTCGCTGTGGTGTATTATATTGATTCGAGTATTTGAGGAGTTTAGTATCAAAGTTGGACAACTCCATTTTTTTCAGTTTTGAGATTTTTGTCGATTCTTAAGTGGATTTTTATGCTGCATTCGATTTTACAACTGTTTTTTTCATTAAAAACGGACAGAAAATAGGTAAAATAGCGTTTATTTCAACCGTTCAGAATAAAAATATAGACAATTCCAACATAGTTTGGTTTCAAAAAATGACAAGTCCATCAGTAGCCAATGAGAAGCTTGCATTCATGCAATCAGCTCCCAACATGCACTGCAAATCCATCATGGCTGAATGTTTATAATTACTTGTAATAAGTGCATTTGGCGATAATTCTTATTAATAACTAGCTGTTATCCGGCACACTGTTCCGAATGCCGGATTTTGGGATAAAACCTCTAGGTTCTTGAATCTTTCTGATTTAGGTATGATTTTTAAAGAATTTCTTTTGTGCCGAGTCGAATGAGACCACTACTAATTCTCTAGAATAATTATTTTATTAATAAACGGGCTTTATATAACAACAACCGTGAAAAACAGCCGGTATTTAATTTAAAATATTCATACTTTACTCAAGTGGTAGAGCTATGTGTCCTTCCAAATATATTTTCAAGACCTCAGGTGAATAAATTAACAGCTAATGTGGTACTGGTAACTGTTCTCCACGTATTCCTCTTTATTTAAATTTTCGCGTATAACAAATAAATATTGACAGTTTCACACTAGATATTAAATAGATCTCATCGTTAATGTTCAGTTATTTGCTATTAAAAACTTTTCAACAACTCTCTGCAGAAAATAATAATGGTTAACTCGTTTTTCATAAAATAATCGCATCGCTAATTGATAACTTTATTTTATTAGCTGTGCACAGGTGTGGCTGAATACGGCGATGAAAATGACAGCACAGCCACTTCAATACATGTAGTTATAGGTAAAACTGTGCGAAGAGGATAGCTAAGTACCACTTTTTTTCTAAACTTAATAAAATAAGGATAATTTAGTTTCATTTCAGTTTTGTCAAACTGTATTTAAATAACATTTTTCATGTAATTTTTAACTATATAATTTTGTTTTAATACATTAGACATAATTACATTATATTAAAACGCCCTCGTGCATATCAAATGCATATTTGTTTGGTTTCAAAAGAGGATAGATTCAATTTTCAAATGGCTCCCTTTGGTTTCAAAAACAGACAACTCCATGACTTGGTTTCAAACATGGACAACTCCACTATTTAAAGTGTAATTACGGCCTTAATACTTATATAATTTTGTAGTGCCTTTGAAATAATGTTTCTGAGGCCTATAAGAATAACATATAAAAAAATCACCATGATACTGACATCAATATAGTAGATATGGTTTTTTGCCTCTCCTGTAAAAAAAGCAAAAGTGGAGTTGTCCAACTTTGATACTAAGCTCCTCATTTGTACATCTATGTTTTATTTATTTATAAGTGATTCGCATCTACTGGGATTTTACTCCTTCAAGGTGGTACCTGTATGATCTAATGAACCAGCATTATGATGAATATTTAATTCAATTATTTCCATAACCAATGGTTTGGAAATCTCTGTAATATGCCCTGAAGCCTCTGGTTATTCAACAGGTGTCTTCAAATGCGAGTGTACAGTTTAGTGTCCTGCAAGTAAGAAAGTGTTGTGTTTATGTAATGGCTGCTGTCCCTCAACAGTTCGTACATGTCATGTGGGATATTTAGGTTTTGTCGTCTTCTGCACTCCGTAAGTAGGTGTTTTACAGTAAAGGCCGTATTGAATATATCACAAATTGGTTTGTCAAGTCTTGTCATGAGGTATTCGTGTGTTAGTCTTGTGTGGCCAATTCGGAGTCGAGCTAGTACGACTTCTGTACGTGTGTAGCTTCTGTTTAAAACTCTTTTTTTGGACAATACTGTTTTGCATATTTCCCCTATGCGCAATACCTGGTGTTCCAAGGTATGTCCAGGAATCACATATATACCTTCTTATCTACCCAAGAGGTACATTATAGCAAAATTTCAAGGTACATAAAACACTTCATGAAAAGTGCTGTTACTGGCTCTTGGACTATTATGTTTCACAGTTTATATTTATCGGCAGATGTTAAATAACGTTTTATTAATAGAAATAATAAAAAACAGTTTTACCACTAGGACTAGATCCCTTGTCCAATCTTGGGATTTCCAACATTTTCTGAATACATTCCCCTCATTAGGTTAGAATGATATGTAATTATATAAAATAAGCAGCCATGAGCAAATAGATTACAATAAAAGCAAGCAGCCAGGCCTACAATGAGAGCATGACCTTTACACGTAGTTAGATGCGCGAACAGACGGATAATTCGTCTGGCCACCACAATACACTGCTTATGCAATACCTCTCATTCTGCTCTTGGTTTTTATAAATAAACCTCAAAAAAAAATTTAAAAAACAAAAAAACTTGCAACAAAACAAAAGGAATAAGTTTTCGATTAAATAATGCATTGTGGATTTCTTCTTTCCACAAGGTTATTCTATTTCTTAAGACATAAAGTAAAGAATTAGGTTATGTATTATCCGAATGACATTGACAGATAACACGCTGACAAATTGTCCTTAACGCCTTTAATAATCTATTATACATACTTAATAGATTATATTAATCTGCATGAAATAAAATTCAGTCATTTCTATTTATTGTTACATTAGTGGAGCATCAAATTAAAAATAACATTTTTTCCTGCTTTTTAAGAAGAAAGGCCGGCTGTTTAGAATTCTAGATATATGTGTATATCGTCCAAGTCTCAAGAACCAAACGGATTTGGATACATGTTGGTTTATACAAAGTCTACGAATTAAATCACATTCGCGAATGTCAAACAACATAAGTTTCTGAGATCTTGGGACGAAATTTTTGTATGATTTCAAAAGACATCTAACTAGTTTGTCACCATCTATTTTCTGTTAATGGCAGTTCCCCAGAAATGTAAGAGCCCAATAAATTAGTAAAATAAAAATTATCTGCAACACTTAATGGAATTTTGTATTTTTTTTTTTTTTTCATTTTTTTTTTTTGTTGTTGTGCTTCTTGGTTTAATTCTGTCCTTAATATTGCTAAGTTTTTTCTATTTTATTAACATATTTCCAACTTACTTTACCTAAGTCTTTACAGATTAGTTTAAGTATATTATCTATATATAAGCAATATTAAATTAAAATTTATATGTACGTATATATATATATATATATATATATATATATATATATAAATAATATATATATAATATTGATCATCAATCGCATACCTATGTATACATTTTGGTTAAGTTCGGAGTATACGTTTATATATCTTTAGAAAAAACATTCTTCTTACTTGGAAAAAACATATTCTTACTTGGATTTTGGCTTAGGTTTAAAAAGGTTAAAGACCCTTGCCTTAAATAAAACTATTCCACTAACCCTCACTTTCTTGGAAATCACTGAAAAAAAATAAAATAAAATAAAAACGTTCTTAGAAAGCATTGACTTGGGGTTCAAGTACGGAGGTGTTTGGATAATCTTTACTACCGTGCATAACTTAGCGGCTTCTTTCTTAGACAGACTCCAAGAAAACATACAGATAAGGAGCAATACTCATGCGTCATGTTATCGGCATTCAGAGTTCCACACAATCCCAAGTACATGGGAGAAGTCTACACAGCATGGACTTCAAAACCTGGGACCTTGACGAGGACCCAAGAAATACAAAAGTTCTTCCCCTTTTCTAGAATCCATTATTATATCCAGCTGATCCAATTATTTTAAAAACGTTCGTCACGCCGGAATTGCATAATTAAGCACATTAATTAAGATGGTTTGGGGGCGAGGTTAGCTCAGTGGTAGAGTACTGGACTAATAAGTTGGATGACCTGAGTTCAAATCCCGAGCAAGCACTAAAGATTTTTTCTTCTAGAGTCTTTGTTCATGGGTTGAATTCGGCCTCCCTGGCCATCCCTAGGCCAACCCAGCCTTTAATTAATCTAATAATGGGTACCTTGGGTGCTAATGACTCTAGCAGTCGAAGCAGCCTAGGGGAAAATCAGGCGGACGGAGCATAGTACTGAATGGTATGGTCATGAATCAGATACCTCTATAGTATCTGCCCCTCAGGTCCCTCGTGGCCTGATTTTTTTTTTTTTTTTTTTTTTTTTTTTTAATTAGCATGGTTTAAATTACAGGCCTCAAGATTAAACAAAACTAACAAAATAAATACAGAAATGTAACATTATTGCTGTTGTTTTTTTTTAAAGAACAGCTGACTCAATTATTAATTTTTTATTTACACCCAACTTCCAATCGGCTGATATTTTTTTTTTTTTTTTTTTTTATCTCAGCTATCCCTACCATGTCAAACTATGGAATATGCACAATCTCGTTTTAGCACTTTCCTCCGAAGGAAAGTAGCTATTGAGGTTGGACTCATGACGGAATTTTTGAAAAATTTCTTCAAATCTTTATCGATCCTACCTAGTAGACACCGAAAATGACCCCCGTTAAAATTTATATATATCTATATATATATATATATGCATATATATATATATATGTGTCTGTTAACACGATAGCGGCCAGAGTTTTTGTTTTTTCGTCACGAAACTTGGTATATAGCATTCAATTAGCAAACGATTGAACGAGTTCGTTAACCACCAAAGTCGGTCCACCGGAAGGGGGGGTTTACCCCGAACCCAAAACACTTATTTGACTATGTCAGCCGTAATATTTGTTATATTTCAACGAAACTTGGTATTCGTAGTGTTAATATAGAGAGAAAAGTGAGATATAAAAATGAACTAAATCGGTTCATTAGAAGGGGGGGTTTACTCCGGACCCACAATACCAATTCGCCACTACCAGCCGTGATTTTTGGTATATTTCGACGAAACTCGGTATTCGTAGTGCTAATCCACAGATAAATATGTGTTGTAAAAATAAACGAAATCGGTTCATTAGGAGGGGGGGTTTACTCCGGACCCACAATACCAATTCGCCACTACCAGCCGTGATTTTTGGTATATTTCGACGAAACTCGGTATTCGTAGTGGTAATCTACAGGTAAATATGTGTTGTAAACAGAAACTAAATCGGTTCATTAGAAAGGGGGGTTTACTCCGGACCCAAATTCCTAATATACTCATACCGGTCGTAATTTCTGCTGTATTGTAACGAAACGCTGTATACGTCGTGGGTAACTTATGAGAAAGAAGTGTTGTAAAAATGAGCTGAATCGGTCAATCGGAAAGCGGGGGTTTAATTTGTAATATATTTGAATAGAAAAGCCGGCAGACGTAGGTTCACAAAGCCGCCGCAAGGAGCGCTTTCTACCACTAGAGTGACTGTATCCTGTTCCTGCGTTAGATCAAAATACGATAATATGAGGATTTTTGTATTTATTACGTAGTGTAGTAGGTACCATGTGTAAACATAACTCTGGATGCAAATTAATAATTGATCAGTTACTCATTACAAAATGAGAACTATTCACGTTTTTATTTTATTTATGTAGGATATTTTAAGCAAATTGTTCTGGAAAGCAGTCTACACTACCCAAATTCTGAGGAAAGTGCTTAGTTATGCAGCTCCTGCGTGACGGACTTTTTGAGATTCGAGACTTCGCTCTTGGAATGTGAACGATGCGGCTTGTCTCTAACTTTTTCAACTCTTACCCCTTTAGAATAACCTTTAATGTCTTGAATAAAGTATCGAAAAATTCCATTTTTCAATATACAGTGAAACCTCTGTATAGCGGACACCTCTGGAAGAACCAAAGTTGTCCACTATAGAGAGGTGTCCGCTATACAGAGGGGTTGGTCGAGATGGATACGTACCGAATTTGTACATTTAATTCATGTTTTAATTAACCATTTAATAATTACCCATAACAAGTTTTTTTAAGTATATAGAAAGAAATTCAATAAGTATAAACTTAAAAAAAGTTTTTATTCTAAAAAGTTTAAAGCATAAAGAAGTTCTTAGTTCTCGGACAACATTTTTGTCACAATTTTCTATCCATTTCTTCAAAATGTCATCTTTCTTTTTCAATATTTCTGCTGCTTGCGTTTTCCCTATCTTAAAAAACTCGGCAACTTTACGCACACCACATTTTTCGCGATTGGAAAATGTTATCATGTCAATTTTTTTTAAGTGTCAGAGATGTCCGATTAGACATATTGTAGAAAAAGCACGATAATTACTCAACAAGAGCTAAAAACCAACTGAAAACTGAAGAGAGGGAATTTCTTTGGAAGGAATGTGAACCGAACAGAGTTTTGGAATATTCCCGGAACCGTGATACAGCGTAGGCAAAACAATAGTAATCTGCCAGCGGGAAAATCATATGCTTCTGCTGAAAAGGAAGGGGTTATTGTTGTGAAATTCCTAGGAAGATATTACTAGTCACTATTCTGTATATATATCTTATTCTTACAAAGAGTTTGTTATTGTTAAAGCATTTTTCTGGAAACCTACACCGATGGGAACGCTTCTATAAATTACATTAGCTGTAATTGTCCGTAGTAAGGAGGTAAAAAATCAGGTTTTTCTAGTCTGGCGGGCTTTTCTATTGAAATATATTACAAATTAAACCCCCGCTTTCCGATTGATCGCTTCAGCTCATTTTTACAACACTTCTTCCTCATGAGTTACCCACGACGTATACCGCGTTTCGTTACAATACAGCAGAAATTACGACCGGTATGAGTATATTAGGAATTTGTGTCCGGAGTAAACCCCCCCCCCCCTTCTAATGAACCGATTTTGTTTATTTTTACAACACATATTTACCTGTAGATTACCATTACGAATACCGAGTTTCGTCGAAATATACTAAAAATCACGGCTGGTAGTGGCGAATTGGTATTGTGGGTCCGGAGTAAACCCCCCCCCCCTTCTAATCAACCGATTTAGTTCATTTTTATATCTCACTTTTCTCTCTATATTACCACTACGAATACCAAGTTTCGTTGAAATATAAAAAATATTTCAAAATTTTTTTCAAAAATTCCGTCATGAGTCCAACCTCAATAGCTACTTTCCTTCGGAGGAAAGTGCTAAAACACCACATCGTATATAAGGCCATCCTCTTTTTCACTCGTATCACATACTTCACCAATTTCGCTGTCTTCACTATCCAAAACGTCCCTAAAATCTCTGTTTTTCTTTTCTAGAATTTGCCAAAGCAAATCATTGTGAATTTCATCTTCATTGCAAAATAATAAATCGTTAGACATACTGCATTCGATTAAAAAAATATTACCATAAACCACAACGTGGGGTCGCCCGTGGCCCAAAGGCTTTATATACGTTTACAGGGATAGGAATGAGGAAAGCCTGACACTCTATTATGATCACATTGTCAGGACAGAAAGGTACAGGATCGGGCATGTTTAACAACTAAAATGTGTTTAACAACTAAAACACCACGTTGTGATTCCAGGGTTAAGTTTCGAGATTGACGTCCTACAGTACATGAGTCTAGTGCTGCATCACTGAGCCATCTCGTCTCCCTTCATTCTCAAGCCTTCTTAATTTTCCCCATAACATTACTCTTTTTTTATTATTATTTTTTAAAATTTTATCGTCCATTTATTAACTACGAATTTTAGGGCGGTTAATCTATAGGTTACCACCCTTTTCTAGCCAGGATAGGGCTGATGCCTTTTCTTTTTTCTAAAGAAAAGCCACCACCCCTCGTGGGAACCGAACCCATGACCCTTTGGCACGGAGTGTTAAGTGCTCACGCCTTAACGCTCACGGCCACCAGGCCTCCCATAACAGCACTAAGCAGTTTTCTCAGAGAGGAGATACCTGATCAGTACAATAAAGCAACACACCAGTTTGAGGAGATGCGAGTACTGCGCTATCTAGTAGTTGAGTCTGATACTACATTTAGTGGTGGGCTAGTTCCTATTAGTAGCCAAGAGAGAGCATTGCTAGAATTGGACCCTATAGGCGGAATACCAACTAACGTATTTTATCGTGGTTCCCCCCTCCCTCCAAAAGGGAGAAACCCCGCTTATAAGGTTGACCTCATGATATAATCCGGAAGTGCCGACTACAAAATGTTGCGTTTCAGAACCCCTAGAGAACGAAAATAACTGTGGTTCAAATTTGTATGTGTGTGTATATATATATATATATATATATATATATATATATATATATATATATATATATATATACATATGTCTGTTTCCGGCCCCCCTAATGGTCCGATTTTGATGAAATTTGGTACAAAAATCTTTCGTCTAATTTGAAAGGTCAAGGTCGATAACCAGCAGAATCCGCCCACCGGAACATGGTTTTTGGAGCAACATTCGCGCAACAAAAAAAAATCGTTACGCTTACTTCATATGCTTGTAAGTACTTGTTTAATAGGTTTATTGGCCTGGAAAAACGAATGAAACAATTTTTAAGGCAATGGCTTTAATCGTTTTTGAGAAAAATGGAAAAATAGTTGTCGAATAAAGTTTTTGGTTTGGATACTTAGAATCATGGGATTCAGTTAAAACATTTTCTGCATGTGGAAATTCATATTAACAAAGATGTTTAACTTTTGGTTAGGTTTGGAGTTAAGGAAGGATTAGAATAAAATATTTTATTTTTAGACATAAAAAGTTTTGCGAACTCAGTATATTTTCCTTAATATCTCGAAAAGGGTTGGTAAGCGCAAGCTTACCATTCGAAAACATACTAAATGCTCTACAAAATAAACTCCGTCACGCAGGAGCTGCATAACTAAGCACTTTCCTCAGAATTTGGGTAGTGTAGACTGCTTTCCAGAACAATTTGCTTAAAATATCCTACATAAATAAAATAAAAACATGAATAGTTCTCTTTTAGCACTTTCCTCCGAAGGAAAGTAGCTATTGAGGTTGGACTCATGACGGAATTTTTGAAAAATTTCTTCAAATCTTTATCGATCCTACCTAGTAGACACCGAAAATGACCCCCGTTAAAATTTATATATATCTATATATATATATATATGCATATATATATATATATATGTGTCTGTTAACACGATAGCGGCCAGAGTTTTTGTTTTTTCGTCACGAAACTTGGTATATAGCATTCAATTAGCAAACGATTGAACGAGTTCGTTAACCACCAAAGTCGGTCCACCGGAAGGGGGGGTTTACCCCGAACCCAAAACACTTATTTGACTATGTCAGCCGTAATATTTGTTATATTTCAACGAAACTTGGTATTCGTAGTGTTAATATAGAGAGAAAAGTGAGATATAAAAATGAACTAAATCGGTTCATTAGAAGGGGGGGTTTACTCCGGACCCACAATACCAATTCGCCACTACCAGCCGTGATTTTTGGTATATTTCGACGAAACTCGGTATTCGTAGTGCTAATCCACAGATAAATATGTGTTGTAAAAATAAACGAAATCGGTTCATTAGGAGGGGGGGTTTACTCCGGACCCACAATACCAATTCGCCACTACCAGCCGTGATTTTTGGTATATTTCGACGAAACTCGGTATTCGTAGTGGTAATCTACAGGTAAATATGTGTTGTAAACAGAAACTAAATCGGTTCATTAGAAAGGGGGGTTTACTCCGGACCCAAATTCCTAATATACTCATACCGGTCGTAATTTCTGCTGTATTGTAACGAAACGCTGTATACGTCGTGGGTAACTTATGAGAAAGAAGTGTTGTAAAAATGAGCTGAATCGGTCAATCGGAAAGCGGGGGTTTAATTTGTAATATATTTGAATAGAAAAGCCGGCAGACGTAGGTTCACAAAGCCGCCGCAAGGAGCGCTTTCTACCACTAGAGTGACTGTATCCTGTTCCTGCGTTAGATCAAAATACGATAATATGAGGATTTTTGTATTTATTACGTAGTGTAGTAGGTACCATGTGTAAACATAACTCTGGATGCAAATTAATAATTGATCAGTTACTCATTACAAAATGAGAACTATTCACGTTTTTATTTTATTTATGTAGGATATTTTAAGCAAATTGTTCTGGAAAGCAGTCTACACTACCCAAATTCTGAGGAAAGTGCTTAGTTATGCAGCTCCTGCGTGACGGACTTTTTGAGATTCGAGACTTCGCTCTTGGAATGTGAACGATGCGGCTTGTCTCTAACTTTTTCAACTCTTACCCCTTTAGAATAACCTTTAATGTCTTGAATAAAGTATCGAAAAATTCCATTTTTCAATATACAGTGAAACCTCTGTATAGCGGACACCTCTGGAAGAACCAAAGTTGTCCACTATAGAGAGGTGTCCGCTATACAGAGGGGTTGGTCGAGATGGATACGTACCGAATTTGTACATTTAATTCATGTTTTAATTAACCATTTAATAATTACCCATAACAAGTTTTTTTAAGTATATAGAAAGAAATTCAATAAGTATAAACTTAAAAAAAGTTTTTATTCTAAAAAGTTTAAAGCATAAAGAAGTTCTTAGTTCTCGGACAACATTTTTGTCACAATTTTCTATCCATTTCTTCAAAATGTCATCTTTCTTTTTCAATATTTCTGCTGCTTGCGTTTTCCCTATCTTAAAAAACTCGGCAACTTTACGCACACCACATTTTTCGCGATTGGAAAATGTTATCATGTCAATTTTTTTTAAGTGTCAGAGATGTCCGATTAGACATATTGTAGAAAAAGCACGATAATTACTCAACAAGAGCTAAAAACCAACTGAAAACTGAAGAGAGGGAATTTCTTTGGAAGGAATGTGAACCGAACAGAGTTTTGGAATATTCCCGGAACCGTGATACAGCGTAGGCAAAACAATAGTAATCTGCCAGCGGGAAAATCATATGCTTCTGCTGAAAAGGAAGGGGTTATTGTTGTGAAATTCCTAGGAAGATATTACTAGTCACTATTCTGTATATATATCTTATTCTTACAAAGAGTTTGTTATTGTTAAAGCATTTTTCTGGAAACCTACACCGATGGGAACGCTTCTATAAATTACATTAGCTGTAATTGTCCGTAGTAAGGAGGTAAAAAATCAGGTTTTTCTAGTCTGGCGGGCTTTTCTATTGAAATATATTACAAATTAAACCCCCGCTTTCCGATTGATCGCTTCAGCTCATTTTTACAACACTTCTTCCTCATGAGTTACCCACGACGTATACCGCGTTTCGTTACAATACAGCAGAAATTACGACCGGTATGAGTATATTAGGAATTTGTGTCCGGAGTAAACCCCCCCCCCCCTTCTAATGAACCGATTTTGTTTATTTTTACAACACATATTTACCTGTAGATTACCATTACGAATACCGAGTTTCGTCGAAATATACTAAAAATCACGGCTGGTAGTGGCGAATTGGTATTGTGGGTCCGGAGTAAACCCCCCCCCCCTTCTAATCAACCGATTTAGTTCATTTTTATATCTCACTTTTCTCTCTATATTACCACTACGAATACCAAGTTTCGTTGAAATATAAAAAATATTTCAAAATTTTTTTCAAAAATTCCGTCATGAGTCCAACCTCAATAGCTACTTTCCTTCGGAGGAAAGTGCTAAAACACCACATCGTATATAAGGCCATCCTCTTTTTCACTCGTATCACATACTTCACCAATTTCGCTGTCTTCACTATCCAAAACGTCCCTAAAATCTCTGTTTTTCTTTTCTAGAATTTGCCAAAGCAAATCATTGTGAATTTCATCTTCATTGCAAAATAATAAATCGTTAGACATACTGCATTCGATTAAAAAAATATTACCATAAACCACAACGTGGGGTCGCCCGTGGCCCAAAGGCTTTATATACGTTTACAGGGATAGGAATGAGGAAAGCCTGACACTCTATTATGATCACATTGTCAGGACAGAAAGGTACAGGATCGGGCATGTTTAACAACTAAAATGTGTTTAACAACTAAAACACCACGTTGTGATTCCAGGGTTAAGTTTCGAGATTGACGTCCTACAGTACATGAGTCTAGTGCTGCATCACTGAGCCATCTCGTCTCCCTTCATTCTCAAGCCTTCTTAATTTTCCCCATAACATTACTCTTTTTTTATTATTATTTTTTAAAATTTTATCGTCCATTTATTAACTACGAATTTTAGGGCGGTTAATCTATAGGTTACCACCCTTTTCTAGCCAGGATAGGGCTGATGCCTTTTCTTTTTTCTAAAGAAAAGCCACCACCCCTCGTGGGAACCGAACCCATGACCCTTTGGCACGGAGTGTTAAGTGCTCACGCCTTAACGCTCACGGCCACCAGGCCTCCCATAACAGCACTAAGCAGTTTTCTCAGAGAGGAGATACCTGATCAGTACAATAAAGCAACACACCAGTTTGAGGAGATGCGAGTACTGCGCTATCTAGTAGTTGAGTCTGATACTACATTTAGTGGTGGGCTAGTTCCTATTAGTAGCCAAGAGAGAGCATTGCTAGAATTGGACCCTATAGGCGGAATACCAACTAACGTATTTTATCGTGGTTCCCCCCTCCCTCCAAAAGGGAGAAACCCCGCTTATAAGGTTGACCTCATGATATAATCCGGAAGTGCCGACTACAAAATGTTGCGTTTCAGAACCCCTAGAGAACGAAAATAACTGTGGTTCGAATTTGTATGTGTGTATATATATATATATATATATATATATATATATATATATATATATATATATATATACATATGTCTGTTTCCGGCCCCCCTAATGGTCCGATTTTGATGAAATTTGGTACAAAAATCTTTCGTCTAATTTGAAAGGTCAAGGTCGATAACCAGCAGAATCCGCCCACCGGAACATGGTTTTTGGAGCAACATTCGCGCAACAAAAAAAAATCGTTACGCTTACTTCATATGCTTGTAAGTACTTGTTTAATAGGTTTATTGGCCTGGAAAAACGAATGAAACAATTTTTAAGGCAATGGCTTTAATCGTTTTTGAGAAAAATGGAAAAATAGTTGTCGAATAAAGTTTTTGGTTTGGATACTTAGAATCATGGGATTCAGTTAAAACATTTTCTGCATGTGGAAATTCATATTAACAAAGATGTTTAACTTTTGGTTAGGTTTGGAGTTAAGGAAGGATTAGAATAAAATATTTTATTTTTAGACATAAAAAGTTTTGCGAACTCAGTATATTTTCCTTAATATCTCGAAAAGGGTTGGTAAGCGCAAGCTTACCATTCGAAAACATACTAAATGCTCTACAAAATAAACTCCGTCACGCAGGAGCTGCATAACTAAGCACTTTCCTCAGAATTTGGGTAGTGTAGACTGCTTTCCAGAACAATTTGCTTAAAATATCCTACATAAATAAAATAAAAACATGAATAGTTCTCTTTTAGCACTTTCCTCCGAAGGAAAGTAGCTATTGAGGTTGGACTCATGACGGAATTTTTGAAAAATTTCTTCAAATCTTTATCGATCCTACCTAGTAGACACCGAAAATGACCCCCGTTAAAATTTATATATATCTATATATATATATATATGCATATATATATATATATGTGTCTGTTAACACGATAGCGGCCAGAGTTTTTGTTTTTTCGTCACGAAACTTGGTATATAGCATTCAATTAGCAAACGATTGAACGAGTTCGTTAACCACCAAAGTCGGTCCACCGGAAGGGGGGGTTTACCCCGAACCCAAAACACTTATTTGACTATGTCAGCCGTAATATTTGTTATATTTCAACGAAACTTGGTATTCGTAGTGTTAATATAGAGAGAAAAGTGAGATATAAAAATGAACTAAATCGGTTCATTAGAAGGGGGGGTTTACTCCGGACCCACAATACCAATTCGCCACTACCAGCCGTGATTTTTGGTATATTTCGACGAAACTCGGTATTCGTAGTGCTAATCCACAGATAAATATGTGTTGTAAAAATAAACGAAATCGGTTCATTAGGAGGGGGGGTTTACTCCGGACCCACAATACCAATTCGCCACTACCAGCCGTGATTTTTGGTATATTTCGACGAAACTCGGTATTCGTAGTGGTAATCTACAGGTAAATATGTGTTGTAAACAGAAAGTAAATCGGTTCATTAGAAAGGGGGGTTTACTCCGGACCCAAATTCCTAATATACTCATACCGGTCGTAATTTCTGCTGTATTGTAACGAAACGCTGTATACGTCGTGGGTAACTTATGAGAAAGAAGTGTTGTAAAAATGAGCTGAATCGGTCAATCGGAAAGCGGGGGTTTAATTTGTAATATATTTGAATAGAAAAGCCGGCAGACGTAGGTTCACAAAGCCGCCGCAAGGAGCGCTTTCTACCACTAGAGTGACTGTATCCTGTTCCTGCGTTAGATCAAAATACGATAATATGAGGATTTTTGTATTTATTACGTAGTGTAGTAGGTACCATGTGTAAACATAACTCTGGATGCAAATTAATAATTGATCAGTTACTCATTACAAAATGAGAACTATTCACGTTTTTATTTTATTTATGTAGGATATTTTAAGCAAATTGTTCTGGAAAGCAGTCTACACTACCCAAATTCTGAGGAAAGTGCTTAGTTATGCAGCTCCTGCGTGACGGACTTTTTGAGATTCGAGACTTCGCTCTTGGAATGTGAACGATGCGGCTTGTCTCTAACTTTTTCAACTCTTACCCCTTTAGAATAACCTTTAATGTCTTGAATAAAGTATCGAAAAATTCCATTTTTCAATATACAGTGAAACCTCTGTATAGCGGACACCTCTGGAAGAACCAAAGTTGTCCACTATAGAGAGGTGTCCGCTATACAGAGGGGTTGGTCGAGATGGATACGTACCGAATTTGTACATTTAATTCATGTTTTAATTAACCATTTAATAATTACCCATAACAAGTTTTTTTAAGTATATAGAAAGAAATTCAATAAGTATAAACTTAAAAAAAGTTTTTATTCTAAAAAGTTTAAAGCATAAAGAAGTTCTTAGTTCTCGGACAACATTTTTGTCACAATTTTCTATCCATTTCTTCAAAATGTCATCTTTCTTTTTCAATATTTCTGCTGCTTGCGTTTTCCCTATCTTAAAAAACTCGGCAACTTTACGCACACCACATTTTTCGCGATTGGAAAATGTTATCATGTCAATTTTTTTTAAGTGTCAGTGATGTCCGATTAGACATATTGTAGAAAAAGCACGATAATTACTCAACAAGAGCTAAAAACCAACTGAAAACTGAAGAGAGGGAATTTCTTTGGAAGGAATGTGAACCGAACAGAGTTTTGGAATATTCCCGGAACCGTGATACAGCGTAGGCAAAACAATAGTAATCTGCCAGCGGGAAAATCATATGCTTCTGCTGAAAAGGAAGGGGTTATTGTTGTGAAATTCCTAGGAAGATATTACTAGTCACTATTCTGTATATATATCTTATTCTTACAAAGAGTTTGTTATTGTTAAAGCATTTTTCTGGAAACCTACACCGATGGGAACGCTTCTATAAATTACATTAGCTGTAATTGTCCGTAGTAAGGAGGTAAAAAATCAGGTTTTTCTGTCCGTGTCCTTTGTACAGAGGTGTCCACAATATAGAGGTTTATTTTACCTATAGAAAAATTCGGGACTGTGAGAAAATGTCCGTTAATAGAGGTGTCCGCTGTAGGGAGGTGTCCGTTAATAGAGGTGTTCGCTGTAGGGAGGTGTCCGTTAATAGAGGTGTCCGCTGTAGGGAGGTGTCCGTTAATAGAGGTGTCCGCTGTAGGGAGGTGTCCGTTAATAGAGGTGTCCGCTGTAGGGAGGTGTCCGTTAATAGAGGTGTCCGCTGTAGGGAGGTGTCCGTTAATAGAGGTGTTCGCTGTAGGGAGGTGTCCGTTAATAGAGGTGTCCGCTGTAGGGAGGTGTCCGTTAATAGAGGTGTCCGCTGTAGGGAGGTGTCCGTTAATAGAGGTGTCCGCTGTAGGGAGGTGTCCGTTAATAGAGGTGTTCGCTGTAGGGAGGTGTCCGTTAATAGAGGTGTCCGCTGTAGGGAGGTGTCCGTTAATAGAGGTGTCCGCTGTAGGGAGGTGTCCGTTAATAGAGGTGTTCGCTGTAGGGAGGTGTCCGTTAATAGAGGTGTCCGCTGTAGGGAGGTGTCCGTTAATAGAGGTGTCCGCTGTAGGGAGGTGTCCGTTAAGGGAGGTTTCACTGTATTACTTCGTCAATGGATAGAATATGTTCGTTCCCTAGTTTGCTCCGATTTTCATATTCGATAGTTTGATGACATGGTAGGGACGATATTAATTAATTCCCAGAGTTTTCAAAATAACCTGTCGCTTCTAATTAATCTATTAATTTTTTTTTCCAATAAATGAACACGATCTATGGATTCTTAAAATAAAAATCGATCCATCTAGAGGGGAGGGGGGCTCTCCGTTCTTATTTACGCAGAGCGAGTGCGTTTCCATTGCAGGTTAATAGAAATATATAAAAAAAATTAAAATTTATTGCCTCTTAAAAATCTAATAATTTTTTGTGCAAAACTCCAAACAAAATTGTTGTTTTTAACAATATCAATAATAATTAACAATTAAGCCTCAATTACTATATATTTATAGGAGTCGTCACTGATATGGAATCTCACGTGAAGAACTCACATGTCAAGTAAAGGCACTATTAGCTTTATCTACCTGTTATCACAACACGTGGGTACCAAGTGTCACTCGCTCCTCTGGTTAACCAACTTGTGGATTGTCTTGTATTTTGGCTTGCAATATCAAATAATTTAAAGAAAGATTGGTTGAATAAAACTCAAAAGCCGAATAGAAGTAACCGAATTTCAACAATATGTAAAATAGTTTTTTTTTATTATTATTACACATTTTTACCAATCAGCAACAGCAGCTAGTTAAAATAATTGCAAATTAGTGATTTCCTTCTAAAGGTAAATAATTCTGATCATGAAAATGTCATTTTAGAAGTAAATAAAAACCAGTTATCCATTTTCTTGTAATAAATTCTACATGCACTGTATGTTTCCTAATTATTTACATTACAATTCTATATCAGTAATACCCTGCAATGATTGCTAATTAACACCTGATCACAAAGATTCGCGAATCATTTGTGGAAATGAGAGCTAACCATGTTGAGATGGCAAGGAGACCTGCTGTATGAGCGTTTAAAATTGTGTCGGCGGGAGGATGGATAGGTGAGAGATGTTAGAGGCTTTAAAAGGCTGGGTACGTCTCTTATCCTTTCCTACCTCCTTCGACGTACACAATGTCATTAACTTGCGATACGCCCTGTATATATATGTCTGTTAATCCGATACCTGCAAACGGTTTTTTTGTTGTCACAAAACTTGGTATAAAGCCCCCTAGCAAACGATTGACCGCGTTCGTTAAACACCAAAATCGGTCACCTGGAGAGGGGTTTAATCCGAGCCCAAAGGACTTATTTGCCCGCATTGGACGTAATTTCTGTTATATTACAGCTTGAAAAAAGTCGTTCATCTGAAATGGAGGTTTACTTTGGGCTAAAATTACTAATTTGCTTATACCAGTCGTATTTCTGTTTTATTATAAGGGAACTAAATAGGTTCATTAGAATGTTGGGTTTACTTGTATTATGTTCAAATTGATTAATTCTACCACAAATGGCGCTGAACAGCTAGTTCACGAGAAAACGAAATTTTCTCTTTTTACATGTGGACGCTTTTTTTGAGTTTATTTTGTGAATTTTGTAAGTCGGTAGTGTAATATTTTCATCCATGCCTGCTCCTGAGAGCTTTTAAAGAAATAATTACTACGATCATAATAGATAAATAATATATCAAAATATATAAATGCACACTAGAGATTTCTATAAACACAAGAAGGGTTGGAGTGACTGATAAGATATTTGTTGCCTTCCTGTGCTGATAAAACAGTCATCTTGACCTACTCCTCAATGAGCCCGTCGACAAACAACCACTTACAACTGGATTGGCAGGTTTATACCAGGTCCAATTCATGCGCCCATAGTCGCTTTGTCAGCTGTAGCTTGATGATCAAAAGCTACGATCGGAGACTTTTGATATCTTGACCTCCTAACTAGCCCAAACAAAGTCACGAAGTCAAATATTGTGTTTCAACCATTTTCATCTATAACTCTTAGTTGCCAGGACTATTAGTCGCGCAATTTAAGATTTCACGATGAACACTGAAATTGTTTTTACCTTTGAAGAAAAATACATATAATAGCAAAGTAATATATATTATTGAAGGTAATGCAATAATCTACAACCCTATAACCGTTATTTATTTTTTGGGTGCATCGTTGAAGAGATATCCCGTCAAAAAGGAGAAAAAATGTGCGGCATAAGTGTTTTCCCCAAAATGACAGTCTTTCAAGAGCGGATGTTTCGAAAACTAAAGATACCTAGAAAAACTTTATTGAGTTGAACTTGTAGCAAATTTAATCAGATTTCATTTGTTATAGAATAGTGATGTCGCTAGGACGCAGGGTTTCCGAGATATAAGTAAAACCCCGAAAAATGGGACCTTCTAAACCCCTCCCCCCCGGCATAAAGACTACGTGCGGGGACTTTAGATATGTTCACCTCCTATCCAGCCCAAACGAAGTTACGAAGGAAAAATTTTTGTTCCAAAAATTTCCGCCTATAACTGTTTTAAGCATTCGTTGCCTGGACAGCTATCTACTCCAATATTTTTCACAAACTCTCCGGACCCCCTACCTAGTATTTTCACGTGTCTTCTTTCCTTCTGGATATACTTTCGTTAACACCTTTTCTCCCCTTCCTCTCATATTCCTCTTTGATCTTCGCCCACCCTCCTTTATGTCTAGTACCTACCATATAACCTGGAAGAATACAGCTTCTTTCTATATTTTCACTACCACCACTCAACAGCTAACTTTGGTCTTTCACTACCCCCGGCATTCATTGGTATCTAGTATCTTAGTTATTATTAAAGATTAAAGATATCATTGCTATGTGTTCATTTGTACTTATTTCATTTTTTGATTATCTGCCCATACTCCAAATTGAGTTCTACGAAAAAACTATTATGTGGGTGAATAATTAGGCCGACCTTCACTAGTTAGAAAATTTTTATTTCACAAAGCGCTTTCGAGATTCAATCTCATCATCAGTGCCTGTTGACAACAACATAACAAATATAAAAGTAAATCTACAAATAAAATCAAAATTTGTATGTACATTTTAAAAAATTTCTTAGTCGCTAGCATAAAAACTGTAAAAGTTATAGTTCTTAAAAAACTATTGTTCACTTAACAGAATATAATGTTCGATTACTTATTCTTAGTAACAAAAAATGTTCTTACATGCTATTTGTATTTGTACTTCCATCATATTTGTTTATTGGTTTAATTATTCGGTTTATTAATTCTGCATATATGCCTTTTAGCACCAAAGAGTATCCGAAATGCTCTGAATACAGATTTCTTCCAAAGATTGTATTGTGACTGCTTATCACGTCGACGGCTAATTATCTACAGCTCATTTAATATTTTATGTTGACCACTCTAAAATAAACAAGATTTGAACTTATATGCATCGACAAATACGAAAATATAAGAAATGAAATCGTCCGTTGAACACTTCTTCATTCAATACAAATCATTAAGAGCTAAATATCCTGCGAAACCGAGGCAAGCTACAGCTGTACTAGGTGGCTTATTGCGCCGCAAGATTTGAACTAGGAAGTAGCCTTGGATAGCACGGCTTTATTCAGCGTTGCAATGCTCTACCGAAGGCAAAATATTGAAAGTTCCTTTTTAGTGCGATTCCTCCCTCCCTCCATAAATCCGGCAATCCGGAAATGCCGACTAGAAAATTTTGCGTTTCAGAACCCCTAGAGAAAGAAAATAACGGTGTTTCAAATTTGTATATATATATATATATATATATATATATATATATATATGTATATATATATATATATATATATATATATATATATATATGTATATATACATATATATATATATATATATATATATATTTGTTTGTCTGTTCGCGGTCGAGGCACAGAGAATAATGGCCCGATTTTGATGAAATTTGGTAAAAATATCTTTCGTCTAATTTGAAAGGTCACGTTCGTTAATCAGCAGAATCCGCCCACATGGTTTTTGGAGCGAAATTCGCGTGAAAAAAAATCGTTGCGCTTACTTCATATGCTTGCAAGTACTCGTTATATAGGCGCCTTGGCCTAGGAAAACGAATGAAACCATTTTTAAGGCGATAGCTTTAACCGTTTTCGAGAAAATTGGAAAAATATTTGTTGAATGGCGTTTTTGGTTTGGGTACTTAGAATCATGGGATTCAGTTGAAACATTTTCTGCATGTTCGAATTTCATCAAAACTAATATGTTGAAATTTTCGTTACGTTTAGAGTTAAGGAAGGGTTAGAATAAAATATTATATTAACAGACATGAAAAGCTTTGGGAACTTCGTATACTTTCGTTAATATCTCGAAAACGGTTGATAATCTTGGTAAGCGAAAGGTCACCATTCGAAAGCTTACTAAATGTTCTACAAAGAAGGTTCTGAAGAAAGTGTTGATTAGGCGATGTCAATCGGAGAAATAAGTGCTTAAAGCTTTAAGTAATTGATTTCGTTTATTCGAACGGTTCTTTTTGTCTGTTTTTATTCCTTGTTATTTTTTAACTGCTTATAGTTGGATAATGTATGTGGCAATAAAACAGATTAAGTAAAATAAGAAAAACAATTTATTGTTAGAAATATAGCTTTCAAAGAGAGATGTTCGAAGGCATTGAGACTATTTCCAACTGCCTCTATGCGGGGGCCTTTCTGGGGTTTGCCGACCCATTGACGTAAGATCATAAAACCTTTTCAAGAAAGGTCGAACCAAAATAATAACTGTTTCTATTTTAATCTTTCCAAATTAGACTAAGGATAAGAACGGAACCGCGCTTTGATGAAGCAGTTCCTGCGAGTCGAACTTTTTTTAATTGCATCTAATAGTAAAATTAGTATTTTAATAAAGTAAGGTATGAACATGAGAAACGTATTGGTAATACTGTTTCTCATGGCGAACGTCAAGAAGGTGGGGGGAGTCATTTCCGCTTAGAATACTATCAGTTCCTTTTGTGGCGCCTTGAATCTTCCTTCTCTTTGAGATGTCATTTTATATTCTCCAGGAAAGATCAAATCACTGACAATAATTGCTTCTACTCCTTTGCTAATGACTCTAGAGGTGTGAACGGAACCGCGCTAAGATTACGCAGTTCCTTCGAGTCGGACGTTTTAAGGATTCCAGCTACCGCCAGGATCCGGATAAACATTAAAACACACTAACATGACACAGTTCCTGGGAATCGAAGTTCTATTACATTCTTACAGGTTGACTCATTAATCTTATTTTGCAGTCCTGCCAATCACCACATTCATTTTGAGGTTAGGAGTTCACCTTGCCCTACAATCTAGGAGGCCTTGGGATCCTGGCAACCAGCATCTGATACGATTCGGTGTTGTTTTCTTCGGTGCGCAGCGTTGTAGCTTTGTCGAATCTAGAGCAAAAAAGTATGGAAATGAATATCACCTGCCTACCCTGAATAGTTTAATATTCTCTTTTCATAAGAAGAGTGAGAATATGTGCTAATGGCCACACCGCAAGCGCGTATATAAGGGGTTGTATATAATAAATGGACGCTTAAATTTAAATAAATAAATATAGTAATATTGCAAATAACGCACAATTTTATTCAAAAGAAAACTTTATGATATCAAAATAATTGTAGACCAATTCCTTTATTTTTTATATTTTCTTTAGGTCATAAATTACTTATTGTTAGATAGATTTTTATTATTTCATTACAATTATGCCATTATTTGGTATTTACTTCGTTTTCTCTATTTGTAATTTGAAAGGCCAAGTTCAATAACCATCAAAATCAGTCCACCGGAACATGGGCGTATATAGGAAATTCAGGGGGGAGGGGCTGAGACCATTTCCGGGGTATGGAATACTAACAAACTAGAACATGGAATAGTTTTAAACAACTGAAATGCTATTACACCCAAAATAAAGCACTTTTTATGAACTAAGTGTTCTTATTTAATTTATTTTTAGGGGTTTATGACACATTTTTACCAATCGAGTCAAAATTTCGGAGGGGGGGCTGCAGCCCCCTCAGCCACCCCCCCCCCCCTTCCATACGCCCATGCACCGGAACTTAGTACTTTGGGCGGAATTCGCGCGAAAAAATCGTAACACTCACAGCTTGTCGTTTATAGGCTTCTAGGTACACTTTTTAGCACTTTCCGGAAAGGAAAGTAGCTATTGAGGTTGGACTCATGACGGAATTTTTGAAAAATTTCTTCAAATCTTTATCGATCCTACGTAGTAGACACCGAAAATGACCCCCGTTAAAATTTATATATATCTATATATATATATATATATATATATATATATATATATATATATATATAGATATATATATATATATGCATATATATATATATATATGTGTGTCTGTTAACACGATAGCGGCCAGAGTTTTTGTTTTTTCGTCACGAAACTTGGTATATAGCATTCAATTAGCCAACGATTGAACGGGTTCGTTAACCACCAAAGTCGGTCCACCGGAAGGGGGGGTTTACCCCGAACCCAAAACACTAATTTGACTATGTCAGCCGTAATATTTGTTATGTTTCAACGAAACTTGGTATTCGTAGTGGTAATATAGAGAGAAAAGTGAGATATAAAAATGAACTAAATCGGTTTATTAGAAGGGGGGGGTTTACTCCGGACCCACAATACCAATTCGCCACTACCAGCCGTGATTTTTGGTATATTTCGACGAAACTCGGTATTCGTAGTGGTAATCTACAGGTAAATTTGTGTTGTAAAAATAAACTAAATCGGTTCATTAGAAGGGGGGGGGGGGGTTTACTCCTGACCCAAATTCTTAATATACTCATACCGGTCGTAATTTCTGCTGTATTGTAACGAAACGCGGTATACGTCGTGGGTAACTCATGAGAAAGAAGTGTTGTAAAAATGAGCTGAATCGTTCAATCGGAAAGCGGGGGTTTAATTTGTAATATATTTCAATAGAAAAGCCCGTCAGACGTAGGTTCACAAAGCCGCCGCAAGGAGCGCTTTCTACCACTAGAGTGACTGTATCCTGTTCCTGCGTTAGATCAAAATACGATAATATTAGGTTTTTTGTATTCATTACGTAGTGTAATAGGTACCATGTGTAAACATAACTCTGGAAGAAAATTATTAATTGATCAGTTACTCATTACAAATTTAAAAGAGAACTATTCATGTTTTTATTTTATTTATGTAGGATATTTTAAGCAAATTGTTCTGGAAAGCAATCTACACTACCCAAATTCTGAGGAAAGTGCTTAGTTATGCAGCTCCTGCGCGACGGCCGTTTTGAGGATTTCGAACGTAGAGAATCGACTGAAACAGTTTTTAAACCGATAACTGTAACCGTTTTTAATAAAACTAATTATTCTAACTAGTTTTTGCTGTCGGGTACTTAGAAACGATAGATTCAATTGAAACGTTTTCTACGTGTTTGATATTCATCCAAATTAAAATAATTGAATTTTGGTTACGCTTGGAGTTAAGGAAGTACATATTAAAAAAAAAAAAATTTTATTGGATGAAGTTCTGGAAGAGAGAAAAATATTTAGAGTGAAGACACTGTAATGGTTCGACATTTACCGGACTGGATCAGCAAAAATACCTCTGCGCAGTGACAATGAACTTCCGTTCTACTGACAGCAGTTCATTATCAGAATACTCAGCAGATTCTAGGACAAGTATTGGCGTCGAATCAGAACTTTCATTTCAGAATTCAAACTTGAACTTTCATTTCTTTTCATTCAGGATTTTTTTTTTTTTTTTAGGCGGATCTATTTTCCATTATTGCCGGGCTAAATTCAGGTTACTTCCTAAACATCCATGATAAAGCAGGATATATTCTGGTAGAGCGAGCCCACCGCTGAAGAAGTCAGCCTGCCACTAGTGAGATTCTAGTCCGTGTGAATCCAGCGTGCTAGGCGTTGGACTACGAACAGACCATTATATATATATATATATATATATATATATATATATATATATATATATATATATATGTTTTATTTTAAATATTAAATATATATGTTTATTTGTTTGAAAAATCAAGATCGTTAACCAGCAGAATCCGTCCACCGGAAGATGTTTTTTGGAGCGAAATTCGCGCGAAAAAAATCTTAACGCTTACGTTTCCGAGTTCATATGTTTGCAGGTACTCGTTTTATAGGTTTCAAAAGATTACTAAATTCCCTACAGAAAAGGTTCAGATGTAATTTTTGATGGGCCGATGTCAATCCGAGATGCTTCAAACTTCAAAATTGTTAATTTTGTTTTTTTTTCAACAGGGTTTTGTCACTGTTTACCTAACGTTTTTATTGTTTATTGTTTATTTTTAATCGCAACTAATATTAAAATTAGTATTTTAATAAAATAAGGTATGAAAATGAGAAACGTATTGGTAATAGTGTTTCTCATGGCGAACATTGAGCAGGTGGGCGGAGTCATTTCCGCTTAGAATACTATCAGTTTCCTGTTTTGGCGCCTTAAATCTTCCTTCCCTTTGAGATGTCATTTTATATTTTTCACGAAAGATCAAAACCTACCAATGAAACTGATTCTACTCGTTTGCTAATGACACTTAAGGGGTCCATAGACGACCAACTTGGTTGTCAACCTTCTTGCCAACTTGGTTGCCCACAGACTGTCAAATTGTTGTTGCCATCTTCATTTGCTGATCAGTTCTGGTGCGAACACACGCTTGGGAGAAAATGAGTTACGATCCCTTGTTGTCTTTTATAGTTCTAAAAGAATTGTGTGAGGATGATGGGGAAGTGTTGTGTGGGGATGATGGGGAAGTGTTGTGTGAGGATGATGGGGAAGTGTTGTGTGGGGATGATGGGGAAGTGTTGTGTGAGGATGATGGGGAAGTGTTGTGTGAGGATGATGGGGAAGTGTTGTGTGAGGATGATGGGGAAGTGTTGTGTGAGGATGATGGGGAAGTGTTGTGTGAGGATGATGGGGAAGTGTTGTGTGAAAATTGTGGTCAAAAGAGCGGTACTTACAACGTCCTGAGTTGTTTCATTCAAATATATTAAGTGAACTTCGCGTCTCTGCGCCTGTAGATTTTAATTTTTTTTAAGAATGGGCAGTACAACCTACGATGACTTGTTGGATAAAATACGACCGTTCATTGAAAAACACATCTTCAGCCCCACGACCAGATCGTAAACTTTGTTCAACCTTTCTCAGTTCCCTGCGATAACATGTTTTTAAGTTCCCAACTCTTTTCTTCAAACTGTCAACATTTGCATCCGGTTCAATTCTTTGGTAAATTTCCAACAGCTTCAGCTAAGCATTCTTCTTCTTATTTCGGTCTTTAAACACTTCTGATTTTACTTTCCAAAGCTCAGGCAGTTCTTTGAAGTTTTCGAAAACTTCAGTCCAAATAGCCATGTTTTGTGTAGACATTGTACACACCTATTGTATTTACCGAAACGATAATCTACTTGAATACCCTCTTTTCGCAAAAATACTCAAATACCAGAGTAGAAAAAACACGAAAAGCAACCGCACATTGACAACCAAATGACAGTTCACTACTGAGGTTCTGAACAGTGTAGTCAACTTCCCCACAGACGCTTCAACAAGGTTGCCTCCGCCTACCGAAAATCAAAACGGATTTGATCTACACCAACCGTTTACTCCAACCACCAACCTGCTCACAGACGTGCAACATCTCCTCCAACTTAGCAAGTTGGCAACAAGGTTGACAACCAAGTTGGTCTTCTATGGGCCCCTTAAGGATAAGAACGGAACTGCGCTAAGATGACGCAGTTCCTGCAAGTCGGACTTTTTTTTTAGACTACATACTCGAAATCTATTTCCCAATGTAGAAGGAAGCAAGAGATAGCGAATGACTAGCGTCAATGAATTTCTCAAGAAACGTATTAACATTTTAAATTGCTAATTCCCATAACTACCAAATATAAGTATCACCGTTCTCTCCAATTTATGGCGGACACAATATTCCTATTAATTCTTTCCTTGCAATGGCACTCCATGCTAAAATTATTGCTTAATATAGATGGTTTCCATGCGTTGCACGTGGGCTTGTACGGTTTTCCTACGTTTCAGGTCGATTTTTATAGTGTTTTTGTATTACACATAATTTTGTACGGTGTTCCTGCGTTACTCGCCGATTCCCGTGCTGTCCCTGTGATAAACGTGGCAGATGTAACACCACTTTCACATTTTCGATAAAAGAATGATCTACAAAACCAGACAGGTGAAGCGGAGGACAGACCTATGCGTTACATAACTTTGTGGGAACACCTGGGATTTTTTCTTCCGAATTCCAGACTGCGGGGAACTGGTGTTTGGTCGAGGCATTACATCTTGTTAGGCTCTGGATATCAGCATTTTTAATAAAGTACAGTTTTATTTAGAACCCTTTTATTTAATTATTTCATCTACGGAGGAGAACATATCGTTCGAATAGGGAACATAGATATATAACACTCCCACAATTTATTTCAGGGACCAAAAATAACAGTTTATTTTTCTTTTTTCCAGAATTGATTCCAATTTTTATTTTTATTTCAGAAAAATTTAAATTGTGGCCAAATTATACCTGTTATGTATTAATTATTATAAATGTTGTAGTAAGTATGTCTTTGTTCATTACGAAACAATAATCTACATACGTAATATGGTACTTGGTATCGGAGTGGTCTTACATTGTGAAGGCACCCAGTATATAAATGCAGCACTGACATATTTAAAAAATACTAATATTTTCGATAAAGTATTGACGTCAACAAGAGCCTGGGACAAATTATTACATAAAAAATAGAACATTTCCCTTTTTTTGTAATAATTTCACAGCTTCATTTTCACTTTAGTTTTTATCATAATTGTATTTTCTATTTCAATCATTATATTGTTAGTAAATTTAATTTTTTATTTCATTTATTAATTTCTTTTCTATTTTTATTTTACTTTATGTTTTTATCATTAAATTTATTTTAAATACCTCCAACTCAGAACTACCTTCTACAAAGCTCGAATCTTGTCTCAGCTGAGACTAGCCGGAAGGTTGGAGCTGAGAATATTTACCAATGGAATCTTGTACAAGATAAAATGTGACGAGATATGCTGGATATGCAACCTGTACGAAGAGGAGGATATTGGTCACTTCCTACTCAGGTGTCCGATGTACACGGAAGCTAGACGCCACTACATCTTCGTGAGAATCAAGTTCTGCTCCTTTTTCTTCAGCTTGATACACAGATTTTCTCTTAAATTCTCCACAGACTCTAGCAAGGTGCCCAACAGTCTTACATGCTCGACAAATTGCAGATTTAAACATACATTGATTGGCTATATGAGAATTATTCCCACACCTGAAACAACGTCTACCAGATAAGCGATTTCTATCCTTATTTTGAGAAGCCTTCTCTATTTTCTCTACATAACCTTTTTGTTCCTTAGATTCTAGTTTATGTAAAGAATTATTTTTGCTCTTGTTTCATCCTCTCGAGCTTGTTTCATTTCCAATGGTTCCCCGTTTTTGGTTTTGAACATAACCGCAAGTCTTGACCTTATTTCTCTATCAAACATTAGTTTGTAAGCAGAACTTCCGGTAGCATTAGGAGCCTCTCGTAAATGCATGAGGAGACGGGAAAGCTTCCAGTGTATATTCCCTTTCTCGTTCTGCATGGCATACAAGGAATTTTTAATTGTTTGTACAAATCTCTCAGCCTGCCCATTCGTAGCTGGATGGAATGGAGCAGACCTTTTATGTACCACTCCATTCTGTATCAAAAATTCCTGGAATTCATGAGAGGTAAATTGTCTTGCGTTATCCGAAACTAAAACATATGGAATTCCGAAGGTAGTAAAAAGCGATAAAAGTTCCTTATTGCACCAACTGGATGTTGTAGTTTTCGTGGGTATAACCTCTACCCATTTAGTGAAAGCATCGACTACAATGAAGAAATAATTACCCCCTAAACAAGGACCAGCGAAATCTATGTGGATTCGTTGCCAGGGACCTGTAGGGGATTCCCAAGGATGGAGTTCACACTTCGGAGGCTGATTTCTCTTCAGGCAACATTGATTACAAGATCCAGCTAGCAGTTCAATATCCCGATCTATCCCTTGCCAATAGCAGTAGCTCCTTGCTAATGCCTTCATCTTAACAATCCCTAGGTGCCCAATGTGTAGTTCCTTCAAGACCTCACCTCTAAGTGATTTCGGAATAATGACTCTCGGTCCCTTGAGAATACATCCACTTTCCAGAGTGTACTCATTGTCATTCAGTCCGAATTTCTTCAAACTGGTTCCCTTCTTCAAAGCAGACATGACTTCTTTTATTTCTGGATCTTGGTCAGTCTCCTTTGCAATCACCTTCCTGTCTATTAAAAGGGTTCCTATTTGATTTAACTGAAATACAGTTTGATCATCCACACTATTCCTATTACAATGCTCCACTGGAAACCTTGACAAATAATCAGCATTTCCATGTTCTTCGGATCGTCTGTACCGTATGGTATAATCAAACCCCGAAAGAAAATGGGCATAATTAAAAATTCGAGTGGCAGAAAGGGTTGGTAATGTTCTGTAAGGGTCAAAAATGGATACTAATGGTTTGTGATCCGTCACTAATGTAAATTTACGGCCATAACAATAAGGAAAGAACTTCTTCAGGCCCCAATATATTGCCACTGCTTCTTTGTCGATTTGACTGTATTTTGCCTCACTCTTTGTTAAAGTCCGCGATGCGAAAGCTATTGGCCTTTCAGAGCCATCCGGAAACCTGTGAGATAAGACTGCTCCAAGACCTACTGGTGATGCGTCGGTTGCTAGTAAGAGAGGTAAGTTGGGATTGAAATGGACTAACACCCTTTCACTCATGATTTCCTTCTTCAAAGTCCTGAAACTCTTCTGACATTCTCCTGTCCACCTGTAGTCTTGTCCTTTCTGAAGTAATCGACACAATGGGTGTACGATGGTTGAAAATCCTGGTATAAATTTACTATAGTAAGTTGCCATACCCAGGAAGGTTCTTAATTCACTTACGTTCTTAGGGATTGGGGTCTTTTCAATTGCTTCAGTTTTATCCCCACATTTATGGAGTCCCTTTTCATCTATAATATGGCCTAAATATTTTATACTTTTTTGAAAGAAACTGCACTTATCCTTGTTTAGGCGGAGGTTATATTTTCTGATGAGGCTTAACACCGTCTTGAGCCTGGCTAATGTTTCCTCGAACGTCGAGCCCTGGACTATTATATCGTCGAAAAAGCATGCCACTCCATCAACTCCTTGCAACATGGTGTCCATAAATCTCTGCCAAAGTGAAGGAGCAACCTTAACTCCAAACATAAGCCTATTCACTTTATATAGACCTTTATGCGTGCTTAGAGTTTGCAACCTGCTACTTTCCTCGTCCATCCTCATATGTAAATAGGCATTGCTGATGTCTAATGTGCAAAAGAACCGTCCCCCAGTCATTTTCACAAAAATATCTTCAATTCTAGGTATCGGATATTTTTCGTCCATGATAAATTTATTAAGGGTAACCTTATAATCAGCGCAGATTCTGATATTCCCATTTGCCTTCACAACGGGTACAATAGGAGTGCCCCAAGCCGAGCGTTCAATTTTTGAAATGATTCCTAGGTTTTCCAACCTCTGGAGTTCATTTTCCACCTTATGTATCAGTGAGTAGGGGACTTTTCTTGGTTTTGTAAATACTGGTTTTGAATCTTGACTTATATGCAATCTGGCCCTTTCATTTGGAATTTCTCCGATTTCAGATCGGAAAACATCATCGAATTCTTCCAGTAATTTGGTAAGCTGTAGCCCTTCCGTGACAACTACTGATTTCATTTCAGACCAATCCAGTTTTACCTCCCTTAACCAATCCCTTCCAAGAATGGCATCAACATCTTGATTGACTATAAATAGTTTCCCTACGAAGGATTGCTCTTTGTATCTGCATCTAACAAACACAAACCCTTTGGGTTTTATAACCTCCCCAGTGTATGTGCGAAGTTCCACAGCTGTTTTCTGTAGCTTATTTCCAATGTCAAGACTGTCAAATTCTTTTAGAGATATCACACTTAGGGCTGCTCCAGTGTCAACTTCCATTGCTACAGATTTTCCTTCAATGTCTAACTTGACGATAAATTTATCTGTGCTTCGCCCTGATAAACTATTTATTTCGTGAGAATCAAGTTCTGCTCCTTTTTCTTCAGCTTGATACACAGATTTTCTCTTAAATTCTCCACAGACTCTAGCAAGGTGCCCAACAGTCTTACATGCTCGACAAATTGCAGATTTAAACATACATTGATTGGCTATATGAGAATTATTCCCACACCTGAAACAACGTCTACCAGATAAGCGATTTCTATCCTTATTTTGAGAAGCCTTCTCTATTTTCTCTACATAACCTTTTTGTTCCTTAGATTCTAGTTTATGTAAAGAATTATTTTTGCTTGATGTGAATATCTCATTCTCCACTTTTGATAATTCAATAGCTTTAGCCATTTCTAAAATCTCATTACATTTTTTTATTTCCCTTTCTTGCATGATTCTAGTTCGAATTTCCGAGTCTTTCAACCCTCTAATAAACTGTAGGCAAATTAACATTTCTGCAACAGACTTCCCACATTCACACAAAAATTTGCAGTCTGCTGCTAATTTCCTTAAATCTGAGGCAAATTCACTAACTGATTCCTCTGGTCTCTGTTCCCGACAAATGAACTTATGCTGTATAGCTAAAAGACTGGCTTGAGGCTCTAAATAACTCTTTAATAGGCTGACTAATTCTATGTAGGTTTTAGACAATGGATCCTCGGGTGAACAGAGGTCATACAGTTTCTGATGTACAAGTGGAGTTAATGCATGTAGGAGTGTGTAGACTTTAATCTGTTCATCATTTATCCCTTTTAAATGCATAAAAACATTTAACCTATTCACAAAATTAGTGAATGACTCCTGCTCATCATATGGAACAAAATTAAGGTTAGCAGTAGTACTTACTAGGGAGGACTTAACTTGATCTCTAGTTTCACAATTAGGTCCATTCAGAGTTTCAGAATTTAAATACTGCTTGAGCCTTACCTTCAATTCTGTGAAGATATCATCCACTCTATGGCGATGCTCAATTTCATTTTCAAATTCCTCATCAATAGATAACAATTCTATTTTCTCTTGAATGTCATTAAATTTTTCCCAATTTGCTTCTAAAAGACTCAATCTTACACTTAAATCTTCTTGAAATTCTGGCTTCCCTTGGTCCAGATATTTTCCCAAGTGAGTTAACTTACTCTTGATAGATGCTCTAGAAAGCTTTAACTTTCTTATTTCTTCAGTAACCTTAATTTCCATTTCTTCTTTTTATCCTCGTCGCCAATTTGTTATGTTTTTACCACATTAAAATAAACAACACTTCAAGTAAACCAAAACATTACTATATTCTTTTTCACTGACTCTTACAAAGCAATTCAATTGTTAACAAAAGAACATCTGTAACCATAGCAACAATTACAGCTGAGAAGACATATCACAAGCAGAGGACACCACTGAAGACAGGCTTGTTGCATTACTGGATGTAAGAGACCGTGAGAAGCTCAACAACCTCTGCGCCTACGTTTTATATGCCCTCAGAATCCGTGCTTTTATCAGATTCGATTAATTTCTTTTGTGGCTGTTTCTTTAATGTAGGACTGAATGTGCAAAACTGAATTATTTTAAATTTAATTTGGGTGACTTATTATTATTATTTATTATTATTATTTATTTATTATTATTATTATATATATGTATATATTTGTTTCTCTCTCTTCTTCTTTTCTTTTTATTTAGGTATAAATTTTTCATTATTATAAAACTAGTATTATATTTTATAATTTTTATGTAAAGTTATATTATTTTAAGCACATTAAGTGGCCTCCCTGTAAAAAGTTAAAACTTCAGCTTTTATCTATCTATCTATCTATCATTAAATTTATTTCCTTATATCCTAAAAGACTACATGAAAAAAAAATTAAACTGAGTTTACATACTCAATGTGTTTTTGTAGTGGCATCGCATAATGCAGCAGCTGAGTCAACTCAAAAATAGGAAAATATGCTATTTGCAAATGGCACAGTGCATCGTCATCCTCAATAATATAAATAACAATATTACAATACCTATTATTGCAATGTTATAAGATACGTACAAGAATTTTAGCTTTATTATTTTAAATTTTCTCCGTTTTCAATGGTTTCAATTATTTCAAGGGATTTGTAGCCAACCGGAAAAAAAATAATTTTATATATACATATATATATATATATATATATATATATATATATATATATATGTGTGTGTGTGTGTGTGTGTGTGTGTTGTTTATTCGGCATCTGTCTCCAGCGGTCTTGCTCCTCCTGTCATCGCAATATTTCGCCGGATTCCTCTCCGGCTTCTTCAGGCAATCATTCATCCTTGCTGGTTGGTAAGGGAATGAGCTCGTCAGTGGTTTGGGCCCTTCTTATCCTTCTTGGTCGGAGACTATGAGAGCTAATTATGTGATGACAGGAGGAGCAAGACCGCTGGAGACAGATGCCGAATAAACAACACATTTAATTCCCAGCGAAGTAGCTTGAAAAATAGCATATATATATATATATATATATATATATATATATATATATATATATATATATATATATAGGGGCGACGTTAGCTTAGGTTGTTTAGGTAGGGTTTTTTTAGGAGCGATGATAGAAGAAAATTTGCTGTCGCTCAAGTTGGGCCTAAATAAAAGTTAATTAAGCCTATCTGCATAGGTCTGAAAGTTTGCAAACATTTGTGTTTAAAGTTATGGCAATTTATTACAGTTATAGTAATAATGTTCTACAGAAACTTCAAACATGGGCACATATTTTTTTTTTTTTTTTTAACATCGAAAAAATATTATATCCAAAAACTGCTTACTTGCTCTGCTTAAGCGTCTTCCTTACCTAAAATGTGTTATAAACAAAATTTTGTTGAACAATAAAAAAATTGATCTTGTCACTTGACTGTCATCATTTTTTTCATTCTTTACCTTAATGTAAGCAATGTTTATCGAAATGACGTATTTAATGTATTAAGTCGATCTGAAAGTTTTTACTTTTCTTTTCTTTTTTGCACTAATATTTAATTTTGGACCACTGAGCGCTCGCTGGGTCCATTATTTTTTTTTTTTTTTTTTTTTTTTTTTTTTTTACGGCGCATCTACATCTAGGTCATTAGCGCCGACAACCAGGGTGCGGCGAGGAATTTTCCCAGCGACCCCTGAGATGAGAAAATTCCTGCCGGAGGTGGGAATCGAACCCACCATCTCCCGCTTATGAATCCAGCGCGATAGCCACTAGTTCCACGGGAGACCCCCTGGGTCCATTATTATACATATTATTTCAATGTTATACGATACGTACAAGAATTTTAGCTTTATTATTTTTAATTTCGGGGCGGTTTTTCTCCGTTTTCATTGGTTTCAATTATTTCAAGGGATTTGTAGCCAACCGAAAAAAAAAATTTATATATATATGTATATATATATATATATATATATATATATATATATATATATATATATATATATATATAGGGGCGACGTTAGCTTAGTGATATAGCACTAGAGTAATATGGAGGAGGGCCTGAGTTAAAAAATCCTGAGCAAGCACTAAAGATTTTTATCTTCTGGTGTCTTCGTTCATGGGTTGGATACGGCCTCCCTGACCGTCCCTAGGCCAACCCAGCCTTTATTTAATTTATTAATGGGTACCTTGATTGCTAATGACTCTAGCAGTCGATGCAGCAAAGGGGGTCAGGCGGCCGTAGCATAGTACTGACCACACTATCTCCCTAGTGTACCGTATGGTCATGAATCAGATACCTCTATAGTATCTGCCCCTCAGGGCCCTCTTGGCCTGTTACGGGACTGAATTTTTATATATATATATACATATATATATATATATATATATATATATATATATATATGTATATATATATATACGTATGTATGCTGCACTTGTCGCCCACTAACGACATTTTCGCCATACATTTCTACAAGTTTTCGATAAGTTGAAGCAGCTCCTTTATCGAATTCCCAAAGCTTAATATGCCGTAAGTGGTGTCTTGGGAGATAAATTCACCAACCAATATGATAAATATAAGTGTATTTAATACTATACTAAAAAAAAAAATTGAAAAGGAGGGAACATAAACAGACAAAATATTAATAACTGACTTATTGGATGACCTGATATGTTTCTGTATCTTTGATAGTTATATTTTCAATCTTTAAGAAGTTATACATTAATAAAAGTATTTCGTACTTCAAAAACTAAGAAATCCTAACATTCTTTAACTGATTTAGTTTAAATGCAGTTTTTTTCCTGTTAGAGGTCAAAATTAATTATTCATTAAATGACCCATTGCTAAAATTTATAGACTTATAGAAATAAGGCGGAAGGTCAATAACTACGCCACACACTTTCACACTTTTTATTAGACTTCCCTACATGTTTCGTACCATTTTGGTGCCTCTTCAGGGGAATATACTTAAAACATAACTTCAGCCTCAACTTGAGGAGGAGAACCTTCCACTAGCAGGGCCACGTCTAGACTGGTCATTGACTGAACGACTCTAATATGGTGTCAAATATTCAGCTGATCGATAATCGATCTGTCATATTTTTAAAATTGATTTTAATTTCCAGATGAAATATAGTCCTATAACACAAAAAATAAAATAACAAATATATATCCCATAATATAAAAAAGAATCAGACATCTTTGTAAAGGGATCGGAAAGATCGCCAGGAAGTATGAGAACATCAGAATATTAGGGAAAGAAAGAAATAGAATGAAAAGAAAGATAAAAGAAAACATACACATCATTAAAAACAGAAAGAAAATGATAAATAAAAAAACATAAATACATCGTCTTAATCATATTTTGATTAATTTGTTTGATAAAAAATAGGAAAAAGGTGGGTTGGGTATTGAGTCAATTTCTAGCAGGGCTTCGTCTAGACTGGACAATACTATTGAAGATTCTCCTCCTCAAGTTGAGGCTGAAGTTATGTTTAAGTATATTCCCCTGAAGAGGCGCCAAAATGGTGCGAAAATATTTATATTTATAAAAATAAAATATTTATTTAAAAAACAAAGTGAATGGCATTTATATAAATAAAATACATTATAGAAAAAAAAGCAATGTTTAAACATTGAACATAAAACGAAACAATTTAAATAAATATGTAAAGGACATTTTTAAGTTTCTCTACTAAAGAGTTCCAACTTCTAATGAACATCGGGAAGAATTTCACTGCCTATAGAAGGCACTTAACTATGTTAGAAACCAAATAATTAATTCTTGTAAAAATTTAAATGGGGAAATATGAAACTAAAATAGGTATTGCCCTTTGTTACAGTAAACTCCCATATAGGTCCTGGGTTTTCGACGGTGAAATTCTTCCTGCTGTCTTAGAGAACTGTCTTAAAAGCAGAGAAAGATAAAGATGCGCCGGTTTACATGACAAGATATAGAAGGGTATTTTATCGCATTTTTTAGCTCCAGTGTTGACGATTCAATTGAGATTTTAAGGGAAGTGACACTCCTAGTAAACTTTCCCTGAACGTCTGGACCCGGGAAGATGCTTTTAAGAAAATTTGTCTGATGGAGGAAATGAGTTCATTGAATTGCATTTTGTATTTTAAAGATTAGGTATGTCTAGGTCAATACATCGCTATTTAGGTGATTTTAGGTCATATCACGCTGAACAGGTTTTTTTAGGTCCTTCCAAATTTGCATGAATGTTACCACAAGAAGCGAAACGTATAAAAAACCGATCATTATCATGTTTAGGCGAAAGGAAAAAAATAAGTAAAAACCTAAGAATCCGGTACCTAATTATTACTTTTGCCGAATAGGGTTTAAGCTGCTACGCCAACTATGTGCAAAAACTAACACCGTCATCCGATGTTATTAGTATTCATGTATTTTGATTCCCCAATCCAGCTATTGAAATACATGACTATACACATCCATACACTTCAAGATGTTCATTCGATTGCTTATTCTATTATATCCATCTTGTTAACTAATGATTGATCTATTTATAACTCCGAATATAGAATTATTCTCAATCTATTCAAACACTTCCAAGGTAACTTATGGTTATCTTCTTACTCTTCTCCTTTCTCAATCAGACACAGATGTACATTGAGAGCTATTTGAGAACTTTTTCTCCAAGGTAACTTATGATTATCTTCTTACTCTTCTCCTTTCTCAATCAGACACCGATGTACATTGAGAGCTATTTGAGAACTTTTTCTCCAAGGTAACTTATGATTATCTTCTTACTCTTCTCCTTTCTCAATCAGACACAGATGTACATTGAGAGCTATTTGAGAACTTTTTCTCCAAGGTAACTTATGATTATCTTCTTACTCTTCTCCTTTCTCAATCAGACACAGATGTACATTGAGAGCTATTTGGGAACTTTTTCTCCAAGGTAACTTATGATTATCTTCTTACTCTTCTCCTTTCTCAATCATACACAGATGTACATTGAGAGCTACTTGAGAACTTTTTCTCCTAGTTTGGCCCATGGACGGTCAGCGTTCATTTCAACTGGTCCCCCGTAGAGTTTACGCTATACCTGGTGATGGTTTATTTTTTATTTATGAGCGACCGTAACTAAGGCGACTCGCTCAGAACAAAAATTACATATATAATATACATACAAAAATTACATATATACATCTAATCTCATTTTACACATTTCTGTCCAAATATACAAATGGAAATTTATATACACATTGGTTAGCAATTCAATTATGCATAAAATTTATACAAATAATCAATTATGTTTACAGTATTTTACAAGGTTGCAAGTTAAGAAGTTTCACACTCCTTTAGTTTTATATTGTCAAATGTAAGATTTTAGTATAAAATAAAATAATAAAATAGAAATAAAAAAAGTCTCTTTTGTTAGACACACATATATAAATATATATATATATATATATATATATATATATATATATATATAAAATCAGTCCCGTAACAGGCCACGAGGGCCCTGAGGGGCAGATACTATAGAGGTATCTGATTCATGACCATACGGCACACTAGGGAGATAGTGTGGTCAGTACTATGCTCCGGCCGCCTGATTTTCCCCTTGGCTGCTTCGACTGCTAGAGTCATTAGCACCAACCAAGGTACCCATTATTAAATTAATTAAAGGCTGGGTTGGCCTAGGGACGGTCAGGGAGGCCGAATTCAACCGGTGAACAAAGACATTAGAAGAAAAAATTTTTAGTGCTTGCTCGGGATTTGAACTCAGGCCTCCAGCTTATTAGTCCAGTGTTCTACCACTGAGCTAACCTCGCATATTTTATTTTATATATATATATATATATATATATATATATATATATATATATATATATATATATATATTCTCCTGTATATGTCCACATATAAACAACGTACACACACACACACACACACATAAACACATATATGTGTGTAAATATACAGATTCACATATATACACACACACATGCACACAAAACACACACGCACACACATCCACATATTTGTTTATTTACATTTATTAAGTATGTAGATATATAAACGTTTTATTCAAGTTAGGTTTTATTTTTGATGGTTCTGTTATTACCTGGTGATGGTACATCCGAGGTAATAATATCCCGAACCCTTGCACAGCCTCCTCAACTCCAGTCAGAACACTTCTTGGTATTGCTCGAAAATATAATGGGTGTTTCAAAATGTCATCTGAGAAACATAAATTTTAACGTACATTTGTTATTGACAAAGAAATTTAATCTGTATTCGTTACACTCCTGTTACTGGTAACCTATAGATAACGGCTTATCTCTAGATTTTGTGTTTCTTGACACTGGTTAGAAGCCCCCCAGTGTCTAAAAACATTATACTTTGATTAGTTATCAATTGATTTATAACAAATAGTATGACGGGAACAGTGCTATAATAAACTGCACAAAATTCTATACATAGTAGCGTTAATTTTGATGATACATTATTTAAAACAATAAAATAACTACTTATCTGCCGTGACGAAGCACGGGAATTCAGCTAGTATAATATAAAGTAGGTGTAGCATGGACCGCACAGTGGGTCAAACGACATTTCGTGTTTCTAAAAAGGCTACAGCCTCCAAATCTTAACCGATTTCAAGTTTGTTTTTTTTAAATGAAAGCTAATAACATTTACAACAACTTTGTTTAGCCATTTTTTTTTTTTTTTTTTACTAAATTACGTGTGAATAATTCATGAACTTTTACAATTGAACATAAAATAATACTTTATTTTTCATCTAACTTAATATCAGCACTGATATCGTTGAAAGTAAACATTCAAATCCTGATTAGACTTGGAACAAATCAGACTGACATCTTCAAAACGTAAATTTATCTTCATTCGACAATGAGATTAATTGAAATAATATGATTTTTGAATGATTTGAAAATGGATTTTGATTTTTAGCGCGGTTCCTCCCTCCCCGATAAGGAGGAACCCCGCTTATAAGGTTGATACAATGAAACAATCCGGAAGTGCCGACTAGAAAATTTCGCGTTTCAGAACCCCTAGAGACCGAAAATAACGGTGGTTCAAATTTGTATATATATATATATATATATGAATATATTTATTTATATATATATATATATATATATATATATATATATATATAAATTTGTCTGTTCGCGGATTTCTGGCCTCCCTAATGGTCCGATTTTGATGAAATTTGATACAAAAATCTGTCGCCCGATTTGAAAGGTCAAGTTTGGGGCGCTAAAAATCGTTTAGGCGTTTGGGGCGAAATTCGCGCAAAAAAAATCTTAACGCTTACGTTTTTGAGTTCATAAGCTTGGAAGTACTCGTTTTATAGGCTTCTTTGGCTAGGAAAACGAATGAAACCATTTTCAAGGCGATAGCTTTAACCGTTTTTGAGAAAATTGGAAAAATAGTTTTTGAATACCGTTTTTGGTTTGGGTACTTAGAATCATGGGATTCAGTTGAAACATTTTCTGCATGTTTTACTATCATTAAAACTAATATGTCGAAATTTTGGTTACGTTTTGAGTTAAGGAAAGGTTGGAATAAAATATTTTATTAACAGACATAAAAGGTTTTGGTAACTTTGTATATTTTCCTTAATATCTCGAAAAAGGTTGAGAATCTTGGGAAACGAAAGAATACCATTAGAAAGCTTACTAAATGCTCTACAAAAAAGGTTCTGATAAAAGTTTTGATTTGGCGATGTCAATCGGAGAAATAAGTGCTTAAAACATTAAAGTAATTGATTTTGCTTATTCGAACTGTTCTTTTAGTCTGTTTTTATTCCTTGTTATTTTTTAATTGCTTATAGTTGAATAATGTATTTTACAATAAAACAGATTAGGCAAAATAAGAAAAACAATTCATTGTTAGAAATATAGCTTGCCAAGAGAAAAAGATTCGATGACGTCTTTTGAATATTTTCAATTGCCTTTATGCTGTTGGTTTTTTTATTTTATTTTTGAATTGATTTTATCTGTAGAATTATTACTATAGTAAAAGAACACAGGAATATGTGAAAATTTTTGATATTTTCCGATTCATTGAAACGTATGAAATGAAGTATCGGTAGAAGAGGTTTCTAGGGTCTTGCGGACCCGACCCCAGGTATAGCCATAAGACCCTTTGAACAAAGGCCGAGGAAAATATTATCTGTTTCTGTTCTATGCTTTTCAAATGAGAATGGGGATATGAACTGGAACCGGGGTCTCCCGTGGTCTAATGGCTAGCGCCTTGGATTCATAAGTGGGTTCGATTCCCAACCTCCGGCAGGAATTTTATCATCCCACGGCTCGCTGGTAAAATTCCTCGCTACACCCTGGATGTCGGCTAATGAACCGCGCTAAGATGACGCAGTTCCTGCGAGTCAGACTTTTTTTCCAAGTCTAATCAGGATTTGAATGTTTACATTCAACGATACCAGTAAAAATTCATGAATTATTTACACGTAATTAATTAAACAAGGGAAACAAAAAACAATAATCTGGCTAGACAAAGTTGTTTTAAATTTTATTTTTTTTTTTTTTAAAAAATGCATTGAAATCGGTTAAGAATTAGAGGCTGTAGCATTTTTTGAAACACGAAATGTCGTTTGGTCCACTGCGCGCCGGATAAGAGCTATTTAATATAAAGTAAGTGTAGCATGGCACGCCGGGCAACAGCTATATATATATATATATATATATATATATATATATATATATATATATATATAAAACGTAAGTGGCCCTAATATTTATTATTTCACAAAAAAAGGTGATATATAACATTTAGATTAGAGATATAAGCAGGAGTTCTGCAATAAAATCGATGTATTTGGTTCAAGACAGAAGTATTAAACTCTCCTACAAGCAGACATTTTTTTTTTTTAATCTAAGTGAATAATTGAGAAAGTCTTATTCTATAATTAGCAGATTTGGCCGAAGGAAATAAGAAAGTTACTTTGTCAGCTGGTAAATATACTTTGGAAAAATCGTCTTTATTTATTGTAGTCGTTGCTGAGGAATACGCTAACTTCACACAACTCTAGTGAGATGAGTGGTATAATTAGTGAAGTGTGCTTTACCTCTTCGAGAGCTATGGCATGGTTTTTGTGCTAATTTTTATACATAATTGTTTATTGACCTTTAGCTTGTATACATAACTCATCTGAATTTTACATAATTTCTAATAACTTGAAAAATACATTAAAAAAAACTCCAACTAATGGCCATTGATAAACTGTCATGTAATAATGCCATTTGAAGCACACTCGGCGGCATTGATAAAGCTTATCAGGGAGAAGGGGAGAGGGGGCGACCCTGAGGAGCGTAGGGGAGTCAGTCAACACCCAGCATGGGGAGGGAGATATACTCAGAGACAGAGATACCGCTCTCAGGTACGTCAACAACACGTGCTACTGTCTCATCGTTCGTCTAGGTCACGTTCAAAACATACAAAGAGGTACAAAATGTTCATCATTCTTTGCATGAAGGCTTTAAGCTATTGCGCTGAAGAAGTTAATCCGAAATATTTTTTCTTGTTGATATTTTTCGTCGTTTTATGGCGGTTAGAAGGTTCCAAGAAAATATGTTGACTTTTTATGATGGAAATACCGGTCGCATCTCAGAGCCGGACTGATAATTCTAGTACTTTGCTATAGGACTTTGGACATTTTAATCTTGAGTTTTGAGCGAAATGAGAATAAAAGCCGACAATCTGTGCAGCAAAGGTCACTTTCGGTACTTGTAGTTTTATTACGACTCCTAATGAAATATGCTAATCTTGGACTGCACTTGTTTTGTCGTTTTTGTACATTAAAAAAAATATAGATCCCATTCCAATAAATATAGGCTACGCCCGTCTATATTTCTAAACCCCATTCTTTTAACAAGCTCATAAACTATACATTTTTTTCCAATTAGCGAGGCCCGGGAAAACTGTGCCCGGCAGTCCCCCCCCCCCCCCATGTGGCGGCCCTGTTCCAAATAGATATATAAATTTGTAAATTGGTTTACAAAATTCGATTACTTTAGCATAGGCTAAGATCGATATCCAATAAAATCTTCCCCCCGTAATATCATGCGAAAACGCATGTTTTCGAATGCAAAAAGTGGTTTGGTACCTTAGGGATGACTCTATATAAACTTTATCTTATTATATATACTAATTAGACTTATGTTAGTTTGATTTTCTGTTATTGATAATTATTTGTCTTTAATGTTGGAGAGTTTGCCACAACGTACATCAGTCCAACAGCAATCAGTATAGATTGAAAATGAAAAATGCTTTTTTTCACAATCCATACTTTGCATTTGTATCGACGATATGGTCTCTTCTACAAAATTGGGGCAAAAAACAGGTTGTGACGTTTAAAGAACATGTTTTCGTGTACACACAATATAAAAACTTGGATACCACTTCTTATATTTAGGAAATATGTTTAGTAGTTTGGTAGAAAATACACCAACGTTTTGATTTCATGCTGAAATTGCATATTGACTTGAACATTTTCATAAGTTTTTTACGTTAATTCTTACTAAGGTGTTTACATTTTGCCAACATTAGGAGAATATGTGTGGGGGCGGGAATATGTTATCAACTTTTATGTGCGGTTTAGGACTATACAAAAGACACTTTTAAATATGTTTATTTATTCGTCAGATCCCGTTCTTGATAGGAACCGGTTTTGATGCAATTTGTTACCAAAATATTACGCCAAAAATTAAGGGCGTGGTACATAAAATAAAGTTTCTTAACCAACAGAATGCATGCGTCGAAAGACATTTTCTTGTAAACACCTAGATTTGCACACACCGGCTTCCTAGTGCACTTTATGTGTGCATAAACTAGTGGGAAGTTGAAAGAAATCATTTTTAAGAATAATTCCTTAAGGTTATCGGAACCTTCAAAAACATAGAATAGGCTTTTAATGTATTCTAAGTTTTGATAACTTAGCATACATTACTTGACTAACAGAATCATAAAATTGATTTATCAAATCCACCTGTCCGCTAAAAATAAAACCTACCTTGAATGAAAAATCTGTTTAATCCATATTCTAATTTCTACTAACTCGCCCAATTTTTTGGTATCAAGGAATCTAATTTTGCATCACGTGATATGGAGATTCATTGGGCATCTCTTCAATTAATTACCCTCGGGAAATGAGGCCCCTTCAGGAAGTATTTCCGGTTTTTGTTGATTCGGGAACACATTTTTGATTTTCTTATGAATAAACTCTTCATAAAGACCTCAACATTCCTCTAATACAAGACCTTATCTCCATCCGATTTGCAAATTTTCATTATAAATCATCCCTAAACCCTAATCCTGCTGTCCAGTCACTGTCCGCTCCCAACCATCCCTATTCCCCACCACGACGGTTGAACAAGATGTGGCCCCGCGATCTGCTTTGAGCAACACAAGGGAGTGATAACGGTGGTTATCTTCTCCCCACAAGCCCCTAGAGGGTCTGCAGCTCTCTCGCCCCTTTTCCAGCTCCAGTACTTCCTACTGCTGCTGGTTGAGGAGTGGGGTACGGCTGTCCTTAGTCATCTTGCTTACCCGAGGAGACAAGGGGGCAGCTGGTGCAGAAGCTCGTGATTATTATATTTTATGTAAGCACATTACAAAATGTAATTATTTTACAGAATGTAATATCATTAAATGAATAAATAAATAAATATATATCTTATGAATAAATAAGAGGCAAGTGCCCATTAGAACATTAGTGTCACTGAATCACCCAAGGAGCGTTGATCAACTCTGGAAAAACACTAATTATAAATAGTAGTAATTATAATTACATTTTGGTACCAAGAAATCTAATTTTGGTTTGAAAGGAAGAGATTCGTTTGGCCAGTCTTTAATAATTATTAAAGATAGACCAAACGAATATCTAGATCCCGTGATGTAATTTTAGATTTGTTGGTACCAAAATGTGCAGAGATTTGTGGCCTACAACGTTTAACTAAAGTTTTTTCCTCAAACACCACATGTTGAGAAGCTACCGGGATTTGGAGCATGAAAGACGTGGCTTTAGCAGGTTTTTGAGCTTCAGTGCCTCCAGAAAGCATTTTCGGACCGATGTTGATAGGAACTTTTTTGCCCTGAATCGGATTTCCTATAACACAACTTTGGGACCACCCTTTATATCTAGATGCAAAAATAAGCTTAGTTTATAAGTCATGGGCGTTTATAGAAAATAATTTCGAATGGGACGAGGAAAATTTCGGGGGGCTGAGACCATTTCCGGGGTATGGAATCCTAACAATTAAGAGCTTAGAATAATTTTAACCAACTAAAACGCTATTTCACCCAAAATAAAATACTTTTTATGAACTAAGTTATATTATTTAATTTATTTTAAAAGGTTTAGGTTAGCTGCAGCCCCCTCCCTTAGGTACGGTATTTATATGTATGTTCAAACAATTTTTATCAGTGTCAGCTTTGATACCTAGCAGACAGTGTCAAAAAACATTTTAATAAAAATCCTTTTTTGAATTCATCACTAGGAATGCATTGCATCGGAATGTGCTAAACAGCCATTAAAGCAACAATGTTGATCGACTCGTGTTGAATTAATGCACAACGTAATCGTGTCATGTTTATCGATCATCAGAGACTCCGTCACTTCCTCAAGATTCAAGGTTATGTTGACACCTAGATTCCTCTGCGGAGGATGTCCTCGTGTCCACGATGGACTAGTTCAATATCCCATAAACAACTCGCTAAATCGATAATAAATACATAAAAAGTTAGCCTTTAGTGTAACATCTTACTTCGTTTTCAAAAAATATTTGTTGATATCTGAAAGCGTTAATGATACACAATACATAGAACCGATTTTGCCCGGGTAAATCCTGTCCAAATTTCTTTGACTTATAGATAATTAAAACACGCAACAGGATTTTTAATTTTACAACACTTTTGAGATAGGAATTTACTCCCGATACTTAGTGAATATTTGAGGAGCTTGGTATCAAAGTTGGACAACTCCATTTTTTTTTTCAGTTTTGAGATTTTTGTCGATTCTTAAGTGGATTTGTATGCTGCATTCGATTTTACAACTGTTTTTCATTAAAAACGGACAGAAAATAGGTAAAATAGCGTTTATTTCAACCGTTCAGAATCAAAATATGGACAATTCCAACATAGTTTGGTTTCAAAAAATGACAACTCTATCAGTAGCCAATGAGAAGCTTGCATTCATGCAATCTGCTCCCAACATGCACTGCAAATCCATCATGGCTGAATGTTTATAGTTAGTTGTAATAAGTGCATTTGGCGATAATTCTTATTAATAACTAGCTGTTATCCGGCACACTGTGGTTCCGAATGCCGGATTTTGGGACAAAACCTCTAGGTACTTGAATCTTTCTGATTTAGGTATGATTTTTGAAGAATTTCTTTTGTGCCGAGTCGAATGAGACCACTACCAATTCTATAGAATAATTATTTTATTAATAAACGGGCTTTATATAACAACAACCGTGAAAAACAGCCGGTATTTAATTTAAAATATTCATACTTTACTCAAATGGTAGAGCTATGTATCCTTCCAAATATATTTTCAAGACTTCAGGTGAATTAATTAACAGCTAATGTGGTACTGGTTCTCGACATATTCCTCTTTATTTAAATTTTCGCGTATAAAAAATAAATATTGACAGTTTCACACTAGATATTAAATAGATCTCATCGTTAATGTTCAGTTATTTGCTATTAAAAACTTTTCAACAACTCTCTGCAGAAAATAATAATGGTTAACTCGTTTTTCATAAAATAATCGCATCGCTAATTGATAACTTTATTTTATTAGCTGTGCACAGGTATGGCGGAGTACGGCGATGAAAATTATAGCACAGCCACTTCAATACATGTAGTTATAGGTAAAACTGTGCGAAGAGGATAGCTAAGTACCACTTTTTTCTAAACTTAATAAAATAAGGATAATTTAGTTTCATTTCAGTTTTGTCAAACTGTATTTAAATAACATTTTTCATGTAATTTTTAACTATATAATTTTGATTTAATACATTAGACATAATTACATTATATTAAAACACCCTCGAGCATACCAAATTCATATTTGTTTGGTTTCAAAAGAGAATAGATTCAATTTTCAAATGGCTCTCTTTGGTTTCAAACATGGACAACTCCACTATTTAAAGTGTAATTACGGCCTTAATACTTATATAATTTTATAGTGCCTTTGAAATAATGTTTCTGAGGCCTATAAGAATAACATATAAAAAAATCACCATGATACTGACATCAATATAGTAGATATGGTTTTTTGCCTCTCCTGTAAAAAAAGCAAAAGTGGAGTTGTCCAACTTTGATACTAAGCTCCTCATTTAAGAAAATGGTTGAGTTATTTATTTTCATAACAATAGTCTATTATAACATCTCCAAATCGTGAGGACTTATGTATCTATAATTTTGATCTAATCAGATAAGAATATCGAGACAGATACACATTTCCAAATGCGATTTTAAATAAATATAATAACGGAGGGAGCCAACGGCCATAGCCACGTTGAATACACCGGTTCCCGTAGATCACCGAAGTTAAGCAACGTCGGGCGTGGTCAGTACCTGGATGGGTGACCGACCACGTGCTGTTGGCATTATAAAAGGGTGGCAACCTGTAGATAGCCCGGCGCTAATGGCCAAGTTGTAGATGCGCCGTAAAAAAAAAAAAAAAAATAACGGAGGGAGTCACTCTTAAATGGCGCTGTGTAGGCCTCACCGCACGCTGCTTTCGTTGTGAATACCAAGGGCCTACATTAGGGGGGCTGAGGGAGCTGTAGCCCCCCTCCCCCAAATTTTGACGTCATCGAAAACATTTGTCCTAAAAACCTTAAAAATGAATTAAATAAGATCACTTAGTTCGGAAAAAAATTGTTTGGGTGTAATAGTGTTTTAGTTGGTTAACTTCTTTTTTTTTTACGGTGCTACCAGCTCTGCCGTTTTGGGGGCCGGTTGGGCTTAAAGACGATCATGTCAGAGGTGCTGCAGTACCTCAGGGAGTTGGGCACTTACGTCGTCCTAGTGTGCAGTGGTCCAGTTAGCTTCGGCTAATGCTGGAAAGCTGAACCTAGCCTATCCAAAGAGTCCGACCACATAGGAGAGGTTACACGGCCTCGGTTAAGACTATTTGCGGTTACCAATCCTAGCTAAGTAACCAGGATCTACGCGACTTCAGTTCAACAACTCGAGTGCACAGTAAAAGTTTAATCTACTAGAGCCGTCGTTCGAGGGTAGGATACGTGGTCCCAGACCGTCCCTAGGCCCACTCAGACTTTAATTAATTAATGGGTACCTGCAAATAGCCTAGTCAAACGGTGGTTTCAAGTGGAAAGTGTCGATGTAATTGTTTTGATTGGCTGATTCTATGTTTTTTTGGGTTGCTGAACTGAAGTTATCCACCGAACATTTGCTCTGCAAATATAAGAAATCATAAAAAAATCATAATTTATTTTTATTATTTTTTTTTTTAACATTTATTATTATATTTTATTATTTTCCTTTTTTTTATTTATTTATTTTTTTTTTATATTAATATTTTCTTTGTTTACAAGCAATTGAGAATTTCTCTTTTGTCGTTTGAATTAAAATCTGCAAATAAAACCATTATTAATAACAATTTAATAAGAATGTAGACATATTAATACTTATTACAAAACTATAATGAAAATCACCACACACAGGAATGGCGTTAGTGACCTTAAGGGTTGACACGCCATCATAATAATTTAAAAAAAAAATCGCTAAAAATAATGTATTTTTAGTTGTTTTCAGCTTATAACTTGCAAAGGAAGCTATTTACGCAAAAAAGAATTCTGTAGTAAAATAAAGAAGATAAAATTATCTACAATTTATGTCTCTAAATATTTTTTCGTACCTCGCATGGTACCATGGTTTCCATGCAAAAGAGTGATTTGCTGCCGATATACTAAGGACTCTATGAAAGGCGCGTTGTGAGTGATTCAGCAATGATTATAGCATAATAGTGCAAATCAGAGGTTTATTTTCGCCTGAGAAAAAATGCCCCGTGCTGATGAAAAACTTTTAGGATCCAGTTTCCAGCTCCGAACAGGAACTGCTAAGGTTTCGAAGCCTTGATTTTAGTAGCCCTCAACTAAGGCATATAAAACATTCTCTTCAAACACCCCAAGTATTTATATTTATGAAAAATCTATAACAGAAATAGACAAGAAAAAGTAGTACATAATGAACGAGGGACACTCACGCCAAACAAATAAATACATATTTATTTATATAAATGTGTTATATACAAATACATATATATATACCAACTATGCGTAACAAGAAGCTAAGAGCGGTCATGGCAGGCTGCTTCTTGCCATCCTCACTTCGAATTCCAAGGCAAAACCAGATTTCCAAGTAAAATTCTAGATTAATTGACGATTTACACGTGGAGAAATAACGACCTTTGTGAAGGTCACCGAAGCTAAAAATATGGTAAATTTTATCAGATTTACAGTAAATGAAGAATTTCTTTATTAGATCCAGTAAAATCGATACTATTTAGATAGTATCAGTATTCAATGACGGAATCTTGTAGCCGATACCAGCCCAGCAATGCTGATATCAGGAAACCCACTTCCCAAAAACCACTGTTAGAGATTCACCATTCTCTTATCAGGTCAATAGGGGCGTATACTATAGAGGTATCTGATCCTTTACCATACGGCACACTAGGGAGATAGTGTGGTCAGTATTCAATGACGGAGTCTTGTAGCCGATACCAGCCCAGCAATGCTGATAACAGGAAACCCACTTCCCAAAAACACTATTAGAGATTCACCATTCTCTTATCAGGTCAATAGGGGGGGATACTATAGAGGTATCTGATCCTTTACCATACGGCACACTAGGGAGATAGTGTGGTTAGTACTATGCTCCGGCTGCCTGATGTTCCCTCTGAGCGAGGGACGGTCTGGGTCCTCGACTCCAATCCCCGATCACTAGGATATAAACCAGGGTTCGAAACAGTTATTTTGTATCGAACAATTTAAAATTTAACTGTTAAAAAACGTTTATTTATAAGTTAAAAAAAAACTTTTATTTGATAGTTTTAAGAGTAAAACGTTTTAAGTATTTTAGTCAAGAATTTTAGGGTTTCCTTGGCTTACAATACCTGGCATACTGCTAAGAAAGAAAATACACACTTCCATATCTATATTAACAAGCAGTTATCCTACACCCCCAGCCCAGCCACTCAAGTAGTTGTTGAAAGAGCCTTTTCAACCCTAAAGTATATATTAAATGATTATAGATATAATCTAAATTCAACAAAATTACAGGATAAATTATTGTAGAAATTGAGATAATTCTTTAAAATGAGTGAAATGTTCTTTGTTTAAAAATTTATTTTTGTTTATTAATTGAAATATATTTGTTGATACAAAATAAAAATAAACGTTAGTAGCTTTAATTTATTCGTTTAAACCTTTTCCTATTAAGTATTTTAATAACAATTACTTTAAAACTTTTATTTATTAAGTTCAAAAATAACAGTTAAAAAAAAAGTTAAAATTTATTTTCGACCCCTGTTATAAACTCTTTAGTGCGCGCCCGAGTTTCGAACTCATATCCAACAGAACATAAGTCTAGTGTTCTACCACTGAGTCAATCCCCCCCCCCCTTAGAGAATCTTAACGTTGTGACGACCAGTGGCAAAAACTATGTTAACATGTTGCAACTATTGATCACCTAAGTGTTAATCTTTAAAACGCCCGACTTGCAGAAACATTGTTTACTAATAATGCCACAAGACGTCTTTTGGAAAGTATAGTTTAGAAAGAAACGCAAATGTATAGCAGTCCAGGCAACGAATGCTTAAAAACAGCTATAGGTGGAAATTTTTGGAACACAATTTTGGACTTCGTAAATTTGTTTGGGCTAGATAGGAGGTGAACATATCAAAAGTCCTCGCCTGTTGACTTTGTGCCGGGGGGAGGGGGGTTTAGAAGGTCCCATTTTTCGGGTTTTCACTTACATCTCGGAATCCCTTCGTCCTAGCGACATGACTGTTCTATAATAAATGAAAGCTGATTAAATTTCCTACAAGTTCTATTTTATAAAGTTTTTCGAGATATCTTTAGTTTTCGAAATATCCGCTCTTGAAAGTCTGTCATTTTGGGGAAAACACTTTTGCCGCATATTTTTTCCCCGTTTTGAAGGGATAACTCTTCAACGATGAACCCAAAAAATAAATAACGGTTATAGGGTTGTAGAGTATTGCATTCCCTTCAATAATATATATTACTTTGCTATTTTATGTATTTTCCTTCAAACGTAAAAATAATTTCAGTGTTCATCGTGAAATCTGAAATTTAGCGACTAATGGTCCAGGTAACTAAGAGTTATAGATGGAAATGTTTGGAACACAATTTTTGACTTCATAACTTTGTTTCGGCTAGTTAGGAGGTCAACATATCAAAAGTCATGGTCATAATCAAAAATTTTGTTCCAAAAATTTCCATTCTTCTTGCTGTAATCTTAAATGATAAACACCTCTTCATTTAGCCTCCTGTTTTGTATACTCCAAGAAAACCTAGTTATTGGTCATAAGGTGCAGAACGCGGAAATTACCCATATTTTATTCTTCTTAAATTCTGGTTGTTTTAAAGGACCTTGGTCACAAAAAAAACTGTCTTTCTCATTTTCTATGACTAGTTTTCTTGGCAAACTCATTTTACTGCTAAATATATTTCAGGAAAAAAAACGAGAGAAAGGCATGAACTTTTATCATTAAATGAAACCAAGACGTTTGTACCTTTTCCTGATTTTCCTAACGAAATTTCCTTGAGAATTTCATTTTTCTAGGTTTTCGAATGGTCGCATGAAACTACCACGATTTCTCGACCGTTTTCGAGATATTTAACAAAACAATACAAAAAGACAAAAAACGTTCCACACATATATTGGATTTTATTACTTCGTCTTTTCTAAACGAATCCAAAATCTAAAACTCTAAGTTTAAATAAATGTGGAACAAGGGGACAAATGTTCAAGTCACTCCTTCCATTTGGAGAACTCGAAATACATTTTTTCCCCGTTTTTATTCGATTCCAAGCGTTAAAATACCTATAAAAATCGAAGCCAAAACAGTAATTACATAGATCCTTTTTTTTGTGTCTAATCTAATTTTGGCAAATTGAATATCAATTCTAGGCCAAGGCAAAAAGTAATCTTCAATTAGTATAAAATTAAAGTGTAAAAGCAATTAGCAATTGCAAACAAAAAGTACTTGAAATAATTAAATTATAATTATAATGGTAAAGCAAATATAATCTAAGGAAATAGACCAATATTGATTTTTTTCCTTTTATTTTTTGACAGGAAGTGGTCACATTTAATAAGTAACTTCTTAAAAAACTTATTTCTTAGGGAAAATTAATTCTCAATAAAAATTTGGGCAAATTGAATGCCAATTCTTGACCATGGAAAAATTCAATCTTTACTTCATAAGTATCAAATTAAAGCGTATAAAATGTAAACGTTTTCCGCATCTCATATGCCTTACATATACGCCTTGAGGTTTCTTCGCTAGAGTGGACGAAGTGGTTTCTTCGTGGTATTGTTACGGCTTTCTGTAGCGGTTAGTTTTTCATAAAAGGTTATTATGAAATAATCTATATATATAAAAATCACGTGTCTGTCTGTTTTTCTGTTTGTTTGTTCCTTATACAAATCGACACCGTTTGACCGATTTGGACCAAACTTGGCAGACAGGTAGGTCTTGATACGGGAAATCTCCTAGGCTAGGTCAAAAAAATCTACCAGCTGTCTGTCTGTATGTTTGTGCCTTATACAAATCCGCACCGTTCGTCCGATTTTGAATAAACTCGATACCGTCTCCACACCGTTCGTCCGATTTTGACTAAACTCGGTACACATGTAGATCATAATCTGGGAAGTGTCGTAGACTAAGTCAAAAACGTCTTATAACTGTCTGTATGTATGTTTGTCCCTTATAAAAATCCACACCGTTCGTTCGATTTTGGCTAAACTCGGTACACATGTAGATCTTAATCTGAGGAGTGTCTTAGGCTAAGTCAAAAACGTCTTATAACTGTCTGTCTGTATGTTCGTCCCTTATACAAATCCACACCGTTCGTCCGATTTCGACTAAACTCAGTACACAGGCAGATCCTAATCTGGAGAGTGCCGTAAGCTAGGTCAAAAACCTCTACCAGCTGCAGTCTGTATGTATTTTTTTTGTTTTTTTTTTTTATAAAAATCCACTCCGTTAGACCGATTTTCACCAAACTTGGCATACATGAATGTCTTGATACGAGGGGTGTTATAGGTTAGGTCAGAGTCGTCTAGGACTCAAAGTTGGGAGGTCACGGGTTCGAAACAGTTACAGGTTCGTGTTATTAGATTTTAATAATACTCTTTTGGTTTCTAATTTTTTTAGGCTCTTCTATATGCAGAAAGTAGGTGTAGCATGGCACGCCGGGTAACAGCTAGTAAATTATAAAAAAAGTGGTCAAAATCATGGACAACAGTCCTATGAAGCAATGGGGTTTCCTGTGAAATGTAACGTTAAAACCCAACCGATGGAGAATTCCGTAATATCATATATATATATATTCAAATTTGAACCACGCGTTCTGAGAAGTGGAAATATACAGTAGGTATTTCCGGGTTGCGTCTTTCTCCTGGTTTCCTATCTAAGGACGATGTGAGGAAATGAAGGGAAAATATTTTTGTCTTCATTGATTATAAGTAGAGCGATTGGATTTGAGTGTAACAATTATATCACTGTTTGTTCCGAATCGAGTACTTGTCTGATAATCACTGTTCCTAATCACTCAACAAACATCTGTGATTGATACTCGAATCTAGACGCAACAATTCAAGACATATCTCACAATAGAGGAGAACAAACTTGAGGTATTTAATTGTTTTGGACATCACATCTCAGGCGATGACCTCATCATTATAAGAATTTAGTCTATCTATCCATTATTGTACAAAAAATAAATAAAAAAAGAATAAAATAATAAGAAAAGACTGAAGGGAACAAAAACAGAAATTGAGAGAAATGACTTATGTAACAGATATTAAAAGTAACAAGAATGTATTTATAAATATTTATAGATTCCTAAATACATATTAAATATAAAGAAACAAATATTTTCATCTACTATATACATATTTGTCAAATACCACTCACTCACTGACCTATCATTGCCCAGCCCAAATTACTTGACAACAAAATTTGAAATTTTGCATGGACACTTCCTTTAGGATGTAAACACTCGCTAAGAAAGATTTTGATAAAAATGAAGTTTCACGCCCTCAAAACCGATTTCTTTCAAATTTTTTACAATAACGTATTTTGATGCACTAAACACGAATACGTTAAAAAAAACCTTCGCATTTAACTACGAAAGAAGTAATAAACACTAAAGTTCACTGTTATGCGGGTTAAGAGAGGTAATGTTAACAACTAAATTTGTGACGACTTTAAGGCATAAATGATGACTTTAAGGCATATATGCTATGCGTTTCCGCTCGCTCAAGAAGATAACAAAACCCCAGTCAATCCAACTCGCTAAAATTAATAGAATTCTAATAGAATAGAATATTAAGCACTAAAGTTCACTGTTAGGAAGGTTATAAAACTAGGCGTCAACAGCGTATTTGTAAACACGCGCATGCGCAGATATGTAACATTGGGAAACAGAGAACTCTCATTTGAAATGTTCAGAAACCATTTATTCAAAAATATATATAAAATATAATATAGCGTTAAAAAAAAAATATAATATAGCGTTTCCGCTCGCTCAAGAAGATAACAAAACCCCAGTCAATCCAAGTCGCTAAAATTAATAGAATTATATTAACTTTAGTGCTTAATAACTTCTTTCCTAGTTAAATGCGAAGGTTTTTTTTTAACGTATTCGTGTTTAGTGCATCAAAATACGTTATTGTACAAAATTTGAAAGAAATCGGTTTTGAGGGCGTGAAACTTGTATACCAAGATTTTTTTTATATTCAAATTTTTAAGTATTTTTAGAGGGGTTTGCATTTTTATTTGGTTTTAAAGAGAGCAGGCAAGGCCTAGGCAGCATGTGTTCCTAGGACGATAATAGGTCAGCTCTTTCAGTACTGTATCTATTTCATAATATTATTTTTATTTGCGGATCATTTACACTATGAATTACTAGAAATAAACTGTGATTTTTATTGGTTTTAAAGAGAGCAGGCAAGGCCTAGGCAGCATGTGTTCCTAGGACGATAATAGGTCAGCTCTTACAGTACTTTTTTTTTTTTTTTTTTTTTTTTTACGGCGTATCTACATCTAGGTCATTAGCGCCGACATCCAGGGTGTAGCGAGGAATTTTACCAGCGAGCCGTGGGATGATAAAATTCCTGCCGGAGGTTGGGAATCGAACCCACCATCTCCCGCTTATGAATCCAATTCCTGGACATACCTTGGAACACCAGGTACTGCGCATAGGGAAAAGGTGCAAAACAATATTGCCCAAAAATAGTGTTTTATTCAGAAGCCAACTATTATTAATGAAAAACATTACAAATTAAGGCAATGTTAAAATTAATAATAAATGAGGCAGGTACTTTTAAGGGGATTAAAATGTAAATTTAAAAATAAAAACAAAGTACCTAGTTTTTATTTTTAATATTAAATGAAGTGCTTTATTCACGCTGCGAATTAAACAGCGTCTTCAATAAACATATTTGAAAATAATTGCAAAAGGGCAGACACTTTTGTGGGGTTTAATTATCAGGAAACATAAAAATAAATGTTGCCTATGATAGACTGCAATACACTGCGCGTAACCGTAAGAGTGCATGAGACAACTGCGCAGTGTTGGTTGTTTTCTGTGCTCTCATTGGTTCTTGCTCACATGATCTTGTACAGCTGTTCCGGTTTAAATGGCAGCGCGAATAAAGCTCTCATTTAATATTAGAATAAAAACAATTAATTTTTTTTTATGTGTTATACCCCTTAAAAGTGTCTGCCGTATTTATTATTCATTGTAAAATTGTCTTAATTTTACATTAAAGATAGTTGGCTTCTGAATAAAACTCTATTAATGGGAAATATTGTTTTGTACCTTTCCCCTATGCGCAGTACCTGGTGTTCCAAGGTATGTCCAGGAAACACTTATATACCTTCTTATATATCCAAGATGTACATCATAGCAAAATTTCAAGATGCACAAAACACTTCATGAAAAGTGCGTTGCTGGCTCTCGGACTACAAGTTTACAATCTGTAAGGATGTGTCTAATTATCAAGGTGTCATTAAAATTTTTCACACTTTCATATCTGCTCGGTTATCATAAAGTACTATCTTGTTTGATCAAAATCAAAGTCATTTTCTCCAATTTATGGATAGCAAATAAATGAATATTTTTCAATTCGTTACATCATAAGTTTTATAAGGAATGTTAAAGTAACCAACCAAAAATTATTTCTTCGAAAACAATATGCTGTGTCCGACGTACGGAAACCCTCTTTTTTCACGGGCGATAGTCTGCAGGTGGAAATTTTTAATTTATAAAAAAAAAACTTTTTGAACGAAGAAGGTTAAATCCAGTAAAGTACGTAGGATTTTTAAGAAATGAATTTGAGAAAATGGAGAACAATTCTTTATTTTCTATTAAAAAATCCTTCGAAAATCGGTCATAAAATCGTAATAATTCAATGAATGGAAAAATGTCTACGTAGTTTACTAGCAAATATCATCAGGAATAGTGTGGTATAAATACTAATACAGAATTGTTGATCAAAGAATGAATAATAATATATTTTTCAGATAACCATAATAAACACACTACATAATTACATAACATCTGTTAATTACAAAACACTTAATAATTACAAAACATATGTTAATGCCATATGATTTAATTAATATACATGAGATGCTACATCTTCTTCCCCTCCTGTTTCTAATCTTTTGGTTTTCGTTTTCTTCTCCCCCTTCTGGTTCTATACTGATATTCTTTTGTTTTTCATTTGGAGCTGATCTGCGTGTTTTCTTCTCCCCCTCCTCTTTCTAAACTGATATTCTGTTTGTTTTAATTTTTAGCTGATCTGCATGTTTCCTCCGAACTTCGCCTCCTTCCATCTTAACAAGGAATGAGTATTCCCCATTCTTCTTCACTATACATCCAGCTACATATTGTTCTTTTCGAGGGTGCCAAACCCAGACAGACTCCCCTTCTTCAAACGACCGTGGCCTAGCTTTCCTGTCATGCTGTACCTTCTGTACAACTAGGGAATCGTCCAATGTTCCTCTAACATCAGGTTTGATAAGGTCGAGTCGACTCCGCAACCGCCTACCCAACATGAGTTCAGCAGGTGCTCGCCCTGTAGTTCTTTGTGGTGTATTTCTATACGAGAAAAGGAAGTCTGCTAACCGGGTATTCAGATCTATTGTTGGTCTCTTGTTGTCGTAATAATTCAATGAATGGAAAAATGTCTACGTACTTTACTTGCAAATATCATCAGGAATAGTTAAAATTGGAAGTTGATCGGGTGAAAATTGAAAGCGCTAGCGTATCGCAAGACTTGAAAACATAGTTTTGAGAACTCGACTTTAAAGTTTAATGTACCGAAAAGTTCATTTTTTCTTTCTATTTTTTTTTTTTTTTTTCATAATTTCTTGAAATAGAAAATTATTGGGGGCGAGGTTAGCACAGTGGTAGAGCACTGGACTAGTAAGCTGGAGGACCTAAGTTCAAATTCCGAGCAAGCACTAAAGATTTTTTCTTCTAGTGTCTTCGTTCGTGGGTTGAATTCGGCCTCCCCTAGACCAACCCAGCCTTTAATTAATTTAATAATGGGTGCTAATGACTCTAGCAGTCGAAGCAGCCAAGGGGAAAATCAGGGGGCCGGAGCATAGTACTGACCACACCACCTCCCTAGTGTGCCGTATGGTCATGAATCAGATGCCTCTATAGTATCTCCCCCTCAGGAGAGACCCTTTTTCTTTTTTTTTGTAATAAAGATGAAAAAAACTGGTTTTAGCGCGGTTACTCCCTATCTCCATAGTGAGAACCCGCTTATGAGGTTGACCTCATGACGAAATCCGGAAGTGCCGACTAGAAACTTTCACGTTTCAGGCCCTATAGATCACGAAAATATAGGTAGCCCAAATTTGTATCTATATATATATATATGTATATATATATATATATATATATATATATTTATTTATATATATGCTTGTCTGTTCGCGCTCTAGCAAGCTCAAAAATGGTCCGATTTTAACGAAATTTGGCATAAAACCTGTCGTCTAATTTGAAAGGTCAAGTTCGTTAACCAACAGAATCCGCCCACTAGAAGATAGTGTTTGGGGCGAAATTCGCACAAAAAAAATTTTAACGTTTACGTTTTTGAGTTTATATGCTTGCAGGTACTTGTTTTATAGGTTTCTTAATAACATAAGAAAACGAATGAAACCATTTATAAGACGATATCTGTAACCGTTTCTGAGAAAAGTGGAATCAATGTTTTTGTAAGTCATTATATTTTTGTGAGTACTTAGAATCGCGGGATTCAATTGAAATATTTTCTACAACTTGGAAATTAATCCCAACTAAGATGTTTAAATTTTGGTTATATTTGGAGTTAAGGAAGTATGCAGAACAAAATTGTATTAATAGACATGAAAAGTTTTCGGATATTCATACTTTTTTTCGTAAATATCTCGATAACGATTGGGAAATCGTGCTAAGTGGAAGGTGACCATTCGAATGCTTACTAAATTCTCCACAAAAAAGGTTCTGAAGCAATATTCGATGGGGCAACGTCAATCAGAGATATAAGGGCTTAAAACGTAAAAAAAATGTTTGTTTTGTTGTTTTGAAAGGGTTTTTCTCTTTGTTTATCTCACTTTTTAATTGTTTTTTCTTGTTTTAAATTGCATCTATCAGTAAAATTAGAATAGTAGTAAAATAAGCTAAGAAACGGTGTGAGGTGTTGGTAATAATAAGTTTGGAGTGGCTGTGGTAATCAAGATGGCAGTGGCTAATCATGATGACGTATTTTGTTTTGAATTCTGCTGTCTATATAACCTTCCGCATAGCCTCCAACTGAAGTTATCGTTATTTCTTATTTTATAGAAAGATTTAACCCACGAAAGAATGGAATTTTATTCGCCATGAAGCACATATTTACAGTTGCTTATAACAGTAAGAAGAATTTGCTAGTTAAACAAGGAACTTAAAATGACAACGAATTTTTGGTTGTTTAGAATAGAGCCTTCTCAGCAGCAGTCAAAGAGTAAGTACGTTTTCAGTACATAATTGTATTGACTTATAAAGATTAAGAATTATCTGCTTCTGTGTAAGATGGCTACTGTCAGTTTCCAGTGATTTGTGATGCTAATCTATTCCATTTCTTCGAGATATACGTAACCGCGCTAAGATGATGCAGTTCCTGCGAGTCGAAATTTTTATATTTAAATGTATAGGGACTTCAGTAGAAAAATGGAATTTTTGGCACATTTAAAATCTGTCTGTAAATTCTTTATGTCATAAGTTGTACCTATATATGATATTAAATTTTCGTACTAGGTGGAAGGTCAAAAAATAAAAACTTCACCATACAGTTTCACCAACTTTATTTACGTCCCTACAAGTTTCACGCCTTTTTCGTGCCTCTTCAGGGGAAAAAGTTACAAATATAAAACATACAGCCTCAAACTGAGGAGGATAACCTTCCACCAGTACGGCCACGTCTAGACTTAAATTATCTTCCAAAAAAGAATGTTTTAATTCTTCGAAAATAAAATGGCGAAACTGTCTGCAGGCATCAATTTTTTATCTATAACAAAAGACTAAAATTATTTTGAAAGTAGGAAATTAAATCTAGTAAAGTACGTTGTATTTTTAAGAAATATTAACTTTTTTCGAGTTAGTAACATATTGACTCGTGTTGTTAGAACGTATACATTGGAATAACTAAATCACACCTTCCTTCTAATTTTTTTTTTTTTTCCCCCTAGAAAAATGTACCTAATTTTTTATGTTTATCTATCTATCTATCTATCTATCTATCTATCTTCTATATATATATATATATATATATATATATATATATATATATATATATATATATATATACACACACATTTAATCACTTTCCATTTTAAAATAATTTTCAATCACTAAAATATTCTGGATTTTTGGCAACCTTTTATAATTCTTTTGCTAGTGGTTTCTACCGCCAACTTCTAAAAAAGAGCGAATCGCTACTGTCGCAAGCTCTGTATTTAATATAAATAAATTCTAATTACACCGTCTCCAATGGTTTTCCTCGTTCCTACACCACAGAAGGAAGTCCTTGCTTAGATTTCAATCTCACTTCTCTCTACTTATTTTATTTTAACATGACAATAAAGAAAGAAAAACAATTTTCATAACAATGGCTTACATTTTTCCTTGTTTTTCTCTTCTTATTCTAATAGTTATATTTGCATTGAATTGTAATTTTTTTAGTCAGCATATTAATTATTTCTATCTTTGTTTCCTCTTTAGGCCATATTTCACACCAACAAGCTATTTGCGACAATTTTCTTTAATTTTATAAAGATTTTTATTTATTTATTCAGACGTCAAAACGAGGCGATATGCTCTTTAAGTCAACGTGCGAACAAAGCTAACAATTATACAGCATCATATGACATGACTTACAAATATAAACAAAAAAAAAAATGAATAATTGGGAAGATAATTTATAACATACTAAAGTTTAGCATAAAAATTAATAGAATGAACAAAAAAATAAAAATAAAATAAATAAATGTTTAAATTAAAACATTAAAAATTAAAATAAACACATAAATATATATATATATGTATATATATATATATATATATATATATATATATATATATATATATATATATATATACATAAATTCTAACTATAAATGAATTATAATGTTTTAATAAATTTTATTGCTTAATAAATAACAGTGTAACATTAAAAAAGTTGAAATTTCTGATAAGTTGATCTGAAAGTTTGTGATATTTTAGTATATTGTGAATGTGTGTACTATCCTGTATGATCAATTCGTGTAAATCACCTGGTAAGTCAATGTTTTCTCTTTCTCTGCAGTCTGTAAGTATGTGCTTAATAGTTAGTGGAACTTTGCACAGTCTACAGTTGCACTGTTTTGTCAACAATTTGAATGTGTTAAGTGTGAATGTTCAATTCGTAGTCTAGTAAGCACGACTTCTTCTCCCCTAGAGTTCCGAATACTGCAACTCCAGGCTCCTATTGTCGGCTTAATCAATGGGCGTATATAAGGGGGGGGGCTGAGGGGGCTGCGGCCCCTTAAATAAGATCATTTAGTTCATAAAACATATTCTATTTTGGGTGTAATAGCGTTTAAGTTGGCTAAAACTCTTCCAAGATCTAAATTGTTAGTATTCCATACACCGGAAATGGTCTCAGCCCCCCCGAAATTTTCCCAGCCCCCTCCGAAATTATTTTCTATATACTCTATATACGCCCATGGCTTAATCTCCCATAACTTGTTTTATTGTGTGTATGTACTGTCAGTATACTAAACTTTTATAAAGAATAATCATAATAAGAGAGTGTATATATAAATAAAGATATATAAATATATATATATATATATATATATATATATATATATATATATATATATATATATATTACGCTTCTTCTCCACGATCTTCTAAATTAGTTTACGCTGCTTGTTAACAAACTTTTGAAGTTGTTTACGTCACTTCTATACGACCTTTACATTATAAAGGACTATCGAGAAGAAGCGTAAACAACTTGTAAAGTTTACAAGTTGTTTACGCTTCTTCTCTACAGACTTTTAAAGTATTTTACGCTGCGTCTAAACGAACTTTTAGAGTTGTTAACGATTCGGTAAAAATGAATTTTCACGCGCCCAAAACCGATTTCTTTCAAATTTTGTCCAATAACGTATTTTGATGCACTAAACACGAATACGTTAAAAAAAAAAAAAAAAAAAAAAAAAAAAAAAAAAAAAAAAAAAAAAACTTCGCATTTAACTAGGAAAGAAGTTATTAAGCACTAAAGAATAATTAATAGAATTCTATTAATATAGAATAATTAATAGAATTCTATTAATTTTAGCGAGTTGGATTGACTGGGGTTTTGTCTTCTTCTTGAGCGAGCGTAGCGAGCGGAAACACATAGCACGCATGCCCTTAAGCGACAGGTGACGACGGGTAAGGATGCCCTTGAAATTAACAATATTTTTGAATAAATGGTTTCTGAACATTTCAAATGAGAGTTCTCTGTTTCCCAATGTTAGATATCTGCGCATTCGCGTGTTTACAAATACGCTGTTGACGCCTAGTATTATAACCTTCCTAACAGTGAACTTTAGTGCTTAATATTATATTCTATTAGAATTCTATTAATTTTAGCGAGTTGCATTGTCTGTGGCTTTGATACCTTCTTGAGCGAGCGTAAACGCATAGCATTTATGCCTTAAAGTCGTAATTTATGCCTTAAAGTCGTCACAAATTTAGTTGTTTACATTAGGTCTCATAACCCGCATAACAGTGAACTTTAGTGCTTAATAACTTCTTCCCTAGTTAAATGCGAAGGTTTTTTTTAAGGTATTTGTGTTTAGTGCATCAAAATACGTTATTTTACAAAATTTGAAAGAAATCGGTTTTGAGGCCGTGAAACTTCATTTTTACCAACGATTCTTCTCTACGAACTTTTGAAGTTCTTAACGTCACTTCAATAGGACCTTCTATACAAACTTTTGATGTTGTTTTGACCAATTCTGTTCGAACGTTTGAAGTTGTTTGCAGACTGTAGCAGGAGACTGCCTATCGTCCTTACATAATCCCCAAGGTCACCGGGAGAAGTCTCTACATTACTCAACACCGCGTCGGCAGGATGTTTTCTATAATCCGTTCATTTACTGATTAGAACATTATCATTTCGATGAAGTTTTCGGGTCAGTTATTTTCTGAGGACTCCTGATTAGATATTTATTTACTGCAAGGATTGTTGTTTACGTCGTTATTTTTTATTGCAGAAAATGTCACATTCCGTAATAGCGGGAAAACATGATTGTCTTCTATAGGTAACCTACACACAAACATTTGATTCAAGGAAAAAAATTAGTCAGAAACCTTTAGCAATATTATGTCTACGGTATAATAATAATAACAACCTGTTTTCATTTAATGACCTTTTTTTTACGTAAAACCAATTATGTAATTATAATTCAATTTTTCTTGGTCACTAATGGAAAACAACAAAATGTAGCGTCCTCCATGCAAGGCCGCCACATCTCAGAGCCGAGCCCAGGACCAGATCACGGGGCCCCCACTTCTCAGAGCCAGACTGAAAATTCTAGTACTTTGCTATAGGACTTTGGACATTTTAAAATTATTTTCTTTTTAAGTTTTGAGCGAAATGAGAATAAAAGCCGACATCGGCGAAGCAAAGGTTACTTTCGGTACTTGTAGTTTTATTACGACTCCTAATGAAATATACTATTCTGGGACTACACTTGTTTTGTCGTTTATGTACATTAAAAAAAATATAGATCCCATTCCAATAAATATAGGCTACGCCCGTCTATATTTCTAAACCCCATTCTTTTTACAAGATCATAACATATACATTTGTTTCCAATTAGCGAGGCCCGGCCCGGGCCCCTACGGCGCGCCGGGCGGCCGGGCCAGGGAAAACTGTACCCGGCAGTCCCCCCATGTGGCGGCCCTGCCTCCATGACTTAATAAATAATTAAGCAATGTTAGTAGCTTTACTACTAGTAATATGTTATGTAAATATATTATTTAAATTTTAACGTCCATTATTATTAACTACGAATTTTGGGACTGGTTATCTACAGGTTACCACCCTTTTCTAGCCAGGATAGGGCTGATGCCTTTTCTTTGTAAATATATTAACTATAGTGTAAATAACAATGCAGTAAATAATTCTTAACACAAATCTACTAACTTTTGCGGTATGCTCTTCTCAAACTTTTGTTGTATTTAGTTCTATAATTTACTGATTATTGTGAACATATAAATTTGTATTTTGTTTTCTGTATTTTAAAAAGACCAAGTCGCCGTCGTTGCAAAGCTCGTAAAATAAATAAATAAATTTTAAAGGTTAGGCCTTGAAGGAGATACACCTGAATCACTGGATTATTGAAGGGATGTAGAGATATTAATCGTGAAAGTTTGTAGAAAAACAGGCGTTGACTTTTCTTTTCAAAATCTCCCCGATGTAACTTCAATTCGAGAAGAGTAAACATTAACATAAACCAGGAATTTGCTCCTAGTTTCTATCAATGCGATGGGATGAACTCATTAAAACGACTAATCCCATACAAGAGGGCGGTGTAGGTTTACTTTTTGAGTCAATAAGAGTTTGGAAGATTTTTTTTTTTTTTTTTTTTTTTTTACGAGTAAGAAGAACATGTTAAAATAATTCATAAAAATGTTAGAACGTGTCAACTGAGAAATGCTATATTTCTCTGAGTTTTTAATTTCTAAAACTTCCCTAACACTCTAACTGAATGTAAGAAAATAGGTAGAGATTGCTGATAAAATTTAAAAAAAATATTTCTATATGTGATCTATCTACAATTTTTACATGGATACGTCGTAGCTATGGCCTAGTGTGATGCTAAGAGTGTAAAACTTCGGTTACGTCCGTGCGATGGTACACGAGAGTTCTGTTGCCGTAACCCACGTGGTTACCGTACTATCGAAACCGTCAAATTTTCATAGGTTATGACATAAAATCCAAGGATATTAAATCAATGGAGTTAATTACAGAATAATATTAAGCATTATTAAAAGGCAATAAATAATGGGCCCTCGTCCAGATGAATAAGAAATTTTGTGGATAACCCATTATGCCCCCCTTAGGGTGCGTTTACATCTGACACTTCTCGCAGGAAATATATCTCAGATGTTGGATAGATAATTATCATAATAGTCCGAGAGCTGGCAACGCACTTTTCATGAAGTGTTTTATGCACCATGAAATTTTGCTATAATGTACCTCTTGGGTAGATAAGAAGGTAAATATGTGTTTCCTGGACATACCTTGGAACACCAGGTACTGTGCATAGGGGAAAGGTGCAAAACAATATTTGCGAAAAATAGAGTTTTAATCAGAAGCCAACTATCTTTAATGTAAAATTAAGACAATTTTACAATGATTAATAAATATGGCAGGCACTTTTAAGGGGCATAACACGTAAAAAAAAAAAAAAAAAAAATTGTTTTTATTCTCATATTAAATGAGAGTTTTATTCGCGCTGCCATTTAAACCGGAACAGCTGTACAAGATCATATGAGCAAGAACCAATGAGAGCGCAGAGAATAACCACAACTGCGCGGTGCTGTCATTCACTCTTACGGTTACGCGCAGTGTTGCAGTCTATCATATTCAACATTTATTTTTATGTTTCCTGATAATTATACCCCACAAAAGTGTCTGCCCTTTTGTAATTATTTTCAAATATGTTTACTGAAGACGCTGTTTAAATCGCAGCGTGAATAAAGCACTTCATTTAATATTAAAAATAAAAACTAGGTACTTAGTTTTTTTTTTATTATTATCATTCTAACCCCCTTAAAAGTGCCTGCCTTATTTATTATTAATTTGAAAATTGCCTTAATTTGCCATTTTTTTCATTAATAATAGTTGGCTTCTGAATAAAACTCTACTTTTGGGCAATATTGTTTTGCACCTTTCCCCTATGCGCAGGTTCCAAGGTATGTCCAGGAAACACATATTATCCTTCTTATCTACCTAAGAGGTACATTATAGGAAAATTTCAAGGTGCGTAAAACACTTTATGAAAAGTGCGTTGCCAGCTCTCGGTCTATAATTATTATATCCGACACCTGAGATATATTTCCTGTAAGAAGTATCAGATGTAAACGCACCCTTATTGCTCGCCATAGAAATATATATATCTATCAGACATAAATTGTTAGCAGTTTACATGATTTACAATTTCTGTCTGACACAAATATTCTGCAATAACTATCAGGTGTAAACGCACCCTTAGACATATCCATGATATTTCCCACAGGGAAATTGACCTAGCCTATAACACTCCCCGTATCTTATGAATGACCTTATCTTTCGAAGTTTTGTATGGTGTAGTTTCGATCAGTGATGGCTTAACGACTGCACATCTTTATAGCTGGTAAACTTAAAACTGACAATATTTACCTTAAACTAGCTGTTACCCGGTGTGCCATGCTACAACTACTTTCTGCATCTAGAAAAGCCCAAATAAATTAGAAACGAAATAAGTAATATTAAAATCTAATAACACAACTCAGCAACTGATCGGATTCACAGTTTCGAACCCGTGACCTTGGAACTGTTAGTCCTAGACGATTTCAACCTAGCCTACGACACTCCCCGGATCAAGACCTACATGTGTGCCAAGTTTGGTCAAATACCACAGTATTTGACCAAACGGTGTGGATTTATATATGGAACAAACAGACAGACAGGTGGTAGACGTTCTTGACTTAGCCTACGACACTCCCCGGATCAACATCTACCTCTGTGCCAAGATTGATCAAAATGGGCCAATCCGTGTGGATTTGTATAAGGAACAAACAGACAGACAAACGGACAAACAGACAGACACGTGATTTTTATATACTATACAGATTATAGCTTTCATAGGGGGTAAGTGCCAAACTCAAGGAACATATTTGAGTTTAATGGGTTAGTAAAATTGTGAAATGACCTCAAAGGTTGACTCGCCTTAAAGCTAAATCAGACTAAAAAAACATTGAAATTGAGAAATAATGAGCAGCTGATAAAATTATAATAATTATTATGAATTGTAATTCAACGTTCTAAGATTCCTTAAATCTGCCTTAAGCTACGAAGGAATTCAGTATTAAATAATAGAAAGTGGGCAAGAAGAAATGCTTCCCTTAAACTTCAGTGCAAAGAGGAAAAGATGGAGAAAAATATTAATCTGTTGCACAGAAAAACCTCCAAAATCCTAACTTGTATTATTTAATATCTTTATGACGAAGGTGATTACAGATAATATCTAAAAACATTTTCAAGGAGTTTGTAGCTTTATTGTAATGCATTTCAGTTTATTACTTCCTTAAAAAAATATATCTTTCTACATAGCATTCGATTATACTTAATTATATTATTTAAAAAAGTCCGTCACGCAGGAGCTGCATAACTAAGCACTTTCCTCAGAATTTGGGTAGTGTAGACTGCATTACTGAATAATTTGCTGTAAATAACCTATATAAATAAAATAAAAACGTGAATAGTTCTGCTCATTTACATTTCTTATGAGGACTGTTCAATTATTAATTTTGTAAATAATTTGCTTCCAGAGTTATGTTTATACATGATACTGTACTACTTAATAAATACACAAAAACTTCATTTTCCGTCTTTTGATCTGACGCAGGAACAGGATACAGTCCCCCTAGTGGGATAGCGCTCCTCGTGGCGACTTTGGGAACCTACGTCTGGCTGGCTAATTGTAATGAAACAGAGTTTAAAGGAAACCCTCCTTTCCAATAGACCGATTTACTTCATTTTTACAACACTTCTTTCTCATGAGATACCCACGACGTATACCGCGTTTCGTTACATTACAGCAGAAATTACGACCGGTATGAGTATATTAGTACTTTAGGCCCGGAGTAAACCCCCCTCCAAATAACCCGATTTAGTTTATTTTTACAACCCATTTTTCTCTGTTGATTACCACCACGAATACCAAGTTTCGTTGAAATGTAACAAAAATTACGGCTGGCAGTGGCAAATTGGTACTGTGGGTCCGGAGTAACCCCCCCCCCCTTCTAATGAACCGATTTAGTTTATTTGTACAACGTATTTCTCTCTTTAGGTCAAAATAACGACTACCGAGTTTCGTTGAAATATAACAAAAACTACGGCTGGTATGGTCAAATTAGTGTTTAGGGTCCGGGGTAAACCCCCCCCCCTCCCGGTGGACCGATTTTGGTGGTTAACGAACTCGTTCAATCGTTTGCTATTTGAACGCTCAACAAAAACTCTGGCCGCTATCGTGTTAATAGACACACACATATATATATATATATATATATATATATATATATATATATATATATATAAATTTTAACGGGTGTCATTTTCGGTTTCTACTGGGTAGGATCGATAAAGATTCGAAGACATTTTTCAAAAATTCCGTCATGAGTGCAACCTCAATAGCTACTTTCCTTCGGAGGAAAGTGCTAAAATGTAATATTACTTAATAATAATGTAATTATCACATAAGATATTTTAATTATCACATTCACATACAGTGTTGGCCAAAGTAACGTTAGTTTACTAAATTAACGTTAATTGATTATTTGTTTGATTATATTTGTAAAAACAAAGTACAATATAATTGTTGAGCAAAATTCAATTTATTTAATTTTTCTATTTATAACGATTAGCAAATTAAATTTGACTTTATGTTTATATACTTTTTAAAAAGTAGATTAAATTTTATTATTCCTGTGAACATGGGTTGATAAATCCTTCTGCCTTTCTTGACACCCCAATACTTAATAATTTCATCACCAACCTCACCTCACAGACATAACGCCTAGATCGAAAAACCCTCCACTCATTTCCGACAATATCCTGGCAAGCAGCTATGCACACTAATCAACATTTTTTTCGGGGAATATTAACTATTACCACAAAAATAAATAAGATATTGTAGTATCCTTATGAAAATTGGATTAAAAAAAAATAATAATAATAACCGAGTCGCGCAGGAGTTAACATCTCAGCAATTTGGCTATGAAGAAAGAAAAAATGCGTTATAAATCGTAGAGTCATGAGCTTATATAAGAGGGGCCTGCAGCCCCCCCCCCCCGAAATCAGTAAAAATATACCATAAAAGCCTTAAAGATAAATTAAATAAGATCATATAGTTCAGATAAAATAGTTTTTATTGGACGTAATAGTTTGTTAATTGCCTAACTATTCCAAGTTCTAGATTCCATACCCCTAAATGTTCTCAGCCCCCCCCCCAATTTCTCCCAGCCCCACCCGAAATTATTTTCTATATACGCCCATGCGTAGAGTTACAAACTTCAGAAATACGTGCATTATCCAATAGTATAGAAAAGATTCGAATATATAATTAGTATAACTTTCTTAAAAAAAAAAAAAAAATGAAATAACCCAAAGATAATTTAGTTTAGGTTAATCCAGGAGTATAAACCCACTAACTCATGCTAAATCCTAACTCGTGACAAGTAATCTCGTTATGACGAAGGTTTTATAAGGAGGATTCTAATGGATTACCAAGCAGTTGGCAGCACTGTATTACTTCTAACCTTTCATAATTACTTCAAATGTTACCAAAAATAATGTTTTCTCCCTATATATATTTTATGCTTACTTATTTACATGTCTAAAACAGCATTATATCTACATTTTTACTTGGAATCGATGCAGGATGAAAAAAGAAATAAAAAAATTCCTAACAATCAATTTAAAAACTGTCCAAAGGTTTGACCCCTTGCAAGAATGCAGGTATCACATCGCACATTGACAGACTGGATGGCATTTGTACATTGCCCTGCTGTAATATGTTCCCAGGCGCACCTTATGGGATGGATGAGGTGCTCCCTTGAGCCAATGTGCTCCCTGTAGACTATATATTTGTTCCCAAGCGATGAAAATCCAAGGGCATAAAGTCTGAAAATCGAGCCGGCCAAGATACCGGCACACCAGGTCCTATCCAACGCCGTGGATAGTTAATGTCCAACCAATATCGGACGGCCCTCCCGTAGTGAGCTGGACAACCGTCGACTTGGAACCAGCTTCCCAATCTCTGTGACAAAAGGATCGAGGAATGCGTGGAGAGACTGCGTTAAGTCGAGCGGTAAAAAAATGGAGACCTAATATTTCATTATTCCATCCAAAATCAGGGGCATACTCACTCCTATATTTTTGGGGTACTGGGAGGGTGAATGGAGGGGTAAAAGATAAAACATGTATTTTTTATGATTTTTATATAGGCACTATGAAAGAATGCCTATTCACAATTGTGTTTTAGTTGTTTGCGTTTTTCTCGGAAACGAAGCAAAAACGAGAAAAATGCCATAGGATTTTTTTTTCTTTCTTTTTTCATCCTGCATCGATTCCCGAAGTTTTGCCGTTTATTTTGGGGACACCCCTAATATTTATATATATATCAAATAGGAAAAACCAAAAACTCCAGGTTTCCACAAAACAATTAAGTGCAAAAAAAAGGCCCGGGCAAATGACGGGCTTCCCTACTTTATGTTAGTTTGGTTATAGGCAGGACTAGTGGAGCATGCCTAACAACTGTACAGCTCTGACCTCTATGCTATCGACCTCGCTGTGTTTACACAGCTACCTCTGTGTCAGGTCACCGGACGTTATACAGGAGGCAGTGTCCCACTCCTTCCCGGGAACGAATCGTTCACAAACAAGGTCATTCAAATCGACCTAGTTCCTCATAGTAAACACATTGAATTAATTAAATCTCAACACTTCACTAATGATTCTTAGTAATATTTTTGTGTCAGTATAAAATCCAATTTTCAGGAAACGCATAATCTCAGCGGGTTGCCGCACGGATAAACTTGCTTAGTCTATGTACAGTGTATATGAATAAGTGTAAAATAAACCAGTCCGTGTGACTAAGACCAACCCCGGCCGAGTCAATACTGTGATTTAGCCGGAGATGGTGGATCGTTTAGCTCCTGGTGAATTCTCGAATTTTCAATGGTGTGGCAAGAAATATTTTTAATTATAAGCTCCTGAAAATACACGAGAATGGCTTGAAACATGTAAAGTAGAGGTGCTCAAATGATCGACCGCGAGTGTTTTTTTTTTCCGTCGATCTCCAGAAAAGGCTTCCGATAAACAACTATTTATAGTTTTTTGTTGAGTGTATATCACATATATATAAGCCTCTGATACAATATTCTGGAGTTTTATATCTGAAGACAAGGGTTTTCAAAAATTCTTTCATGAAGTTCCAGCCCTTCGGAACATATGAAGTAGCAAACTTCCAAATCCTACTCGTACTCAACGTACAAAGGAGTGTGGCCGTGAGTGTTAAGGCGTGAGCACTTATCACTCCGTGCCTAGTGTCGTGGGTTCGATTCCCACTATGGGGTAGTGGTTTTTTTAGAAAAAAAAGAAAATGGAGCAGCCCTATCCTAGCTAGAAAATGGTGGTAACCTATAGATAAACTGACCAAAAATTCTGAGCTAATTATAATCGAGGTAAAAATTTAAATAAATAAACGTACAAAGATATAATCTTCTAGCTTGGCTGACCATATTGCCAGCGAACTCTCTCTTCTCTTCAAAGTACTAACATCGGTTTCTCCTTACTATAAATTACTGTATAAGCAAATTCATTTAATTTTCTCTTGGTTCTCAAAAACAATCCCTTCCTGTACTTGTGACATAAAGGAAGACAATTATTAAACAGTCACATCAGCCCCCTTGGTTTCCTTAGGTCACAAGGGCCAAGAGTGGCAGATACTGTAAGAGAGGCAGATCTGATTCTTGACCTTACGGCACACTAGGTAGATAGTGTGGTCAGTACTAAGCTACCTGTTTTTCTACATTATACAACAATTTAGTGCCTAACCATTTCAGGATTTAATATTGATTTCCCTAATAAAAACTCTGAGGTATTTACTTTTCCTGTACTATAAAGGCAAGATGGACGCTATTAAGATAAAAATTGATAAGTGATATCGTTCAAAACAATCAGTATAACATTCCGAGAAATTCAGACATAGAATTTTATCGGTATTTTTCTACATCGATAATTAGTTACAGCCACTTACTTGTCGAAGTAAACCCGATTAATCAGAACCACTTTATATCAGCTTGTTTACAATAAATGTGATTCATATCGCATGTCTATGACCCGAAGCACTTGTTAGAATCGGGATGACTCAAAAATCAATAAAAAGCGAAAAATGAATAAGATTAAACTTCCATTTTAGCGCGTTACCTCCCTTCCTCCATTGGGAGGAACCCCGCCTATAAGTTTGACCTCATGACGCAATCCGGAAGTGCCGAGTAGAAAATTTTACGTTTCTGAACCCCTAGAGAACGAAAATAACGGTGATTCAAATTTATATATATATATATATATATATATATATATATATATATATATATATATATATATATATATATATATAAGTTCGCGCTCTAGATCAGTGAATAATGGTCCAATTTTGATGAAATGTGGTAAAAAAATCATTCGTCTAATTCGAAAGGTCAAGTCCGTTAACCAGCAGAATCCGTTTACCGAATCATGGTTTTTGGAACGAAATTCGCGCGAAAAAAATCGTTCCGCTTACATCATATGCTTTCGCGTACTTGTTTTATAGGCTTCTTGGTCCAGGAAAACCAATGAAACCAGTTTTAAAGCGATAGCTTTAACGGTTTTCGAGAAAACATGCTTTTGGTTAGTGTACTTTGAATCATTGGATACAGTTGAAATATGTTCTGCATGTTCGAACTTCATCCAAACTAAGATGTTTAAATTTTGGTTACGTTTGGAGTTAAGGAAGTATTAGAATAAAATGTTTTATTAAGAGTCATAAAAAGTTTTGGGAACTTCGCATATTTTCCTTAATATCTCGAAAACTATTGGGAAATCGTGGTATGTGGAAGGTAATCGTTCGAAAGCTTACTAAATTTTCTACTAAAAAACATGGGCGTATATAGAAAATAATTTCGGAGGGGGCTTGGAAAACTTCGGGGCCGGGGCTGAGTCCATTTCCGGTATACTAACAATTTAGATCTAGGAAGAGTTTTAGCCAACTTAAACGCTATTACGCCCAAAATAGAATATGTTTTATGAACTAAATGATTTTATTTAATTTTACCGATCAAATCAAAATATCGGGGGAGGGGTCTGCAGCCCCCTCAGCCCCCCCCCCCTGCTAAAAAAACACTGAAGCAATTCTCAATTAGACGATGTCAATCGGAGAAATAAGTGCTTAAAACTTCAAATGTCTTTGTTTTGTTCTTTTGGATGGGTTTTTGTAGTTGCTCGGCTTACTTTTTAATTGTTTGTTTTTGTTTTGTTTTTTTTTTTTGTTTTTAAATTGCATTTACTTGTAGAATTAGTATTATGGTAGAAGAAGACAAGAAAATGAGAGACATATTTATTTTTTTCAATGCATTGAACTGTGAAGTAAGTTTTTCTAGTTTGATCGTGGTGGGGGCTGGCCGACCAAGCTGTTGACTATGGGTTGGTTGTATTTCCAGGTAAGGGCCAGCCCCTTTCTCATAAAAGCATATCACGAAAGGCCGAACCGAAATGATAACTTTTTCTATTTCAATATTTCCAAGAGACACTAGGGATAAGAACGAAACCGCGCTGAGATGACGCAGTTCCAGCGAGTCGGACTTTTTTATTTTCGGAGGCTGAACAACTTTGGTGATCGTTCAATGAACAGACTAAATGGATTCCATGTTGAAGGGTAGAAAAAGGCTAAATTGATTTCAATGATATGTTTTCTTATGAAACATTTCCCGCTTCAAATCTGGGGTTATCCTCATACGAGTACCAGTGACGTAAGATACTTGCGGGTAGATATAGACTGGCATAGAGGTAGGCATAAATAGGCGACGACTGCAGTAGACTTGGCAATGCGTTCTGACGTTCTAAATCAGCCAGCTGATTCATGCAGATGCTGATCGAGCAGAGCAACGACCCTATAAATAGGCTAGCTGTGATCTTGTGTATTGTCCATCCTATGATGACGTCTGCTCTGATCTTCTACTGGATATGGTGATACTTCATGTGAGATGTCAAACCTCTTTGTTGACACACGGCAAAGGATTATGTTACCTCTTGGCCTGAAACTCAAATTGAAATCATAACTCTATCGACCGTTCAATTAAATGGTCTAATCTCGCATGCGCGAAATTCTGAGGGAAATATTCCCGACGGTTCCGCCATTTGGATTTACATTACAATGGACAAAACGCTTCTTTAAATTCAATAAAAACTGATTATGTCTCATTTAGGGCCAGGGAAAGCTTTGAGGGGTCAGGCAAGGGAGATAGTGCTTAAAAGTGGTCATTAAGTTTATAATAAATAAATATTTAAATATTTACTTATTCTATAAATATCCTTCATAAGGACAAGTTTTTAGGGACACTTCGTACCACCCCTAGTGCTTAACACTTATCAATACTTAGTCAAAGCTAAGGCTAAAAACAACGGTGGAACCGTCGGTAATATTTCCCTCAAAATTTTGCGCAAGCGGAATTCAACTTTTCCGTCTATCTTAAAAGGTTATAGACTTTTATTTGCACACTTACATGATTAGGTTAGTCATTCTTGATGGCAGTAGATTGTACTGGAAACCGGCAAGGAAATATCATTGGTATCCTCTTTCTATAAGGAGAAGTAACTTCTTTTTTTTTTTTTTTTTCTGTTTTTAAAAACTCAATTGAGCGAGGAAGCCGATTGTCTCATTATTGGATGTAGTTCTAAAGATTTATGTTTAATCACCTAAGGTGCTAATCGTGTGTGTTTTAATAATAATAATACATATCCGTTGATCTGATAAAATTTTTGTAATCAAATCTGATTTTCACTTTTCCATTATGCCGTTCGTTGGTTTCATGGCTGATTTCTATGGTTTTATTCAATGAAGACAATAAAGAAATCAATATAAAACATTAAAATGTTATGTACCGAGCTTTAAAGTTATTAAATTATAATTGAGCCATTAATAGCAAATGTATTTACTCAATATTACATCAAAAACTGAAATTTAATCGGAGCTTTTAATTCTTCTTTGTATGAAAAGTTGATTCTCTATGCTTATAAATCGATTGTAGTCTAAGAGGGAAAATGAAATAAACAATCCCGTTGACAGGAGCAACAGTGTCAAGGAGAGTGACTTGGGCGCTGTTACTATTTCGCATTAATCTTTCTTATATACACAGTGATGCCTGGGACTGCATTGGATTTATGTGTTTTTCTTCGTCCTCTCATTTACTCTATGAATATTAAAATATCCAAGGAACATCAAAATGAAGTGAGCGATAGCTGCATTTTGAACACTGGACAAAACGAGGTTTTGTAAATATTTTTGTGAATAATATAAGTTTTTATTAAGCTCGTTCAATTAAATGAATTTCTATTTACTCTATGTTACAGGCAAAGCCCGGGACAATGTAATTGCTGTGGACAGGACTAAGTGCTCTCAATTTGTCTCTCGAACTATGGCAGAATGTTGCCAGAAAGAGAACTTTCAAAAAAGGTAAATACTTTTTCTTAACTCCTCTGTAAATAGTACTCAGATTTATGCACGTTATATATCGTTTCCAAATAGCTTTATCATGTTCTGTGAGAAAGTAATTAAGATCTTGAAGTACATTTTATATTTTTATATAGATATCCATTTTAGGCTATTTATAAATCAGGAAGATCTCATATATATATATATATATATATATATATATATATATATATATATATATCTGTATATTCACCTACTTAATATCCCCTCAGTGTACATATGTTTTTATAGTTTTAATAATTTTCTTATGATAAGTCTGTAATAATTATCATTTTTTTTTTTTTCATTATCTCTGAATAGTTGTGATTCTCTTTGGAATCACTATAAATTTTAATTATCTTGCATGCAAAATAGCTTTTTAAGAAGAAGAATATTACTATAAACAATTACAAAATTACTATTGGTCTAAATAAGGGTATGTTTGAAGGACTTGTATTCATAAATTTTATACATATTCAGGATCTCCTTTTAATATTCCAGTGTTCTCGGACGTATGTAGATGTTTAAATTTAATTAATCACGATAATGTTGGAAAACTTGACTATGAAAATAAATATCGGGCTTCATTCCAAAGAGTTCGGATTATCTCACCAAAATTACATTCTCGGCTAAGCAGATTGCATTGATTATGCTTACAATGTAGAAACATAATAATTACAATAAAAAAAAAAAAGAATAAATTTATATTTGATTATCGCTGTAACAAGTCTTATGGATACATCAATGTTTTTTAATCTCACTTTCTTAAAAAATATAAAATTGTATTTGAATGTACAGAATATAAATAGATATTAAAATGAAACTTTTCATGTATATTAATAGAAATCTTTTTTGAATACTTCCTGTACTCCAAATGTACCCAAAATTTAAATATCTTAGTTTAGATGAATTTCAATTGTATAGAAAATATTTCAATTGAATCCAACGATTCTAAGTAGCCAAACCGAAAATTACTTCAAAAAACTATTTTAATCAGATATTACTTTGAAAATGTTTGTTTTTTGTTGTTTTTTTTTTTTTTTTTTTGCATGAATTTCGCTCTAAAAACCATCTACCAGTGGACAGAAACATGGTGGTGGAATAGTATAATTTCATATAAATATACAAAATGTGTAAATAATAAACAAAAAAAAAGAATAAATAAGTTTGCACCACATAATGTATTCTTTACAATTACAGATTTATTTCCAACACGTTTTGCAAATTTAAAGATTGAAAGTGGTTTTATTAGATTCTCCTGATAACATATCTGTAAAAAGTTTACATTGAAGCATATTATCCCAAAACCTTAAGTGCTACCATGTTTTTGCATGGATTTTCAAACAAAAATCGGAATTCCAGTAAGAGGATTCTGCTTGTTAATCATCAAGACCTTTCATATTAGACAAAGTATTTTTGTAACAAACTTCATTAAAATTAGACTGTTTTTGGAGACAGCAGTTCTCGAATGTGCCATAAGTGAGTCCCCCCTCCCAATAAATGAGGAGAAAACATGATAAATGATCAAATCTTGTCAACATTAATGTTCATGTTGCTATACAATAATGGCATTGTAATAATGCTAAACCTCTCTGTGAATTTCAGAATTCCCATATTGAGCTGGTTACCCCAATATAGCTGGAACTACTTGCTGAAAGATTTCATCGCTGGCCTCACGGTCGGCCTGACTGCAATACCGCAGGGCATTGCTTATGCGGTTGTCGCTGGTCTTCAACCTCAGGTTTCATTTTTATTTAGAACTTTTATCTTAGTGATTCTGTAATTTAAAAAGAAAATTAATTTAAGGTAACAAGCGTCTAAAACTGTTCCATCCTAAAGTAAGCAAAATATTTGTATATCTTCATTTGGATGAAAGTCAAACGCCTGAAAAGATTTTCATCTCAATCAGTCGTTTTGTATTAACGCAAACTAAAATTGTAGTTTTGTTCAACCTGCCTGAAAGCAGTTACATTAACAACATTTAAAGTGGTTTATTCCAAACTTAGTCATTTGGTAAAAGTTTTATTTGTTTGGAATCTGAAGTGGCGGCTAAAGGGGTTAACCCCCCCCCCCCCCCCCCCCCCAGAATGAAAATTCAAAATCTTTTTCGATTAAGTTAGAAAAATATTTTTTTTAGGCAAACTAATAGTATTGATTTCTAATTAATGTATGTTCTTAATTTATCAAATACTTCCTTAATGATTTCCAGGCACCTGGTTATAAAAATTTGATTCTACACCCCAAGGCACAGCCCATACTAAATTAGCCCCTCCAGAAATGTTTGTCTAGAGCCACCTGATCTATCCCTTATGGGAATCTGTTCATTAGTTTCTAAAAGCGTATTAAAAAATAATATTTTTATTTCATAAAAAGTGATTTTAGGCAATCCATGATAAATATAAAATACATTTAATAATTTATTGTTATTTCTTGATTTACTAATGTTTTCTCAAAACTCAATGAAAACTACTACTTGGAGTTTGATTGTGTTGATCATGTGACCAGTAGTTTCAATGTAAATTTATTACTTTTCAGTTCAGATAGTCAAGTGTCAAGTAGGTATTGTTAGTGATTTTAACAGTCAGTTCAATAGTCAAATGTCAAGTTGGTATCATTGTTCGTGATTTAACAGTCACTTCAGATAGTCAAATGTCAAGAAGGTATCATTGTTAGTGATTTTAACATGCCTTTGGTCGTGCCATATTGTCCCGTTTTTTGTTTTTTTTACGTTTTGTAGTGTTAGCATGGCAACTTTTTTCTTCAAAATCAATTCGTAAGCTGTGTAAATTTAATATGAGACAAATAGAAAAAAGGTCAGATTTAAATAAAATGAAATATTCGCATTAAAATAAATTTACGGCAAGTGTAAGGGAAATGCTCACGGCTCAACCAACGCCGGGTTAACAGTCAGTTCAGATCGTCAAATGTCAAGTTGGTATCATTGTTATTGATTTTAACAGTCTGTTCAGATTGTCTGATGTTTTTTATCATTGTATAATAATAATTAATTTATAAATAACAAATATACAATTTTTAAAAGTGCCATTTTAATTTTATTTTTTATTTTAATATATATACATTTGTGATATATTAATAGTTAGTTTTGCCTGACTGTTCTCTATTTGCTTGCAGTATGGACTCTATTCTGGCTTCATGGGCTGCTTTGTCTACTTAATCTTTGGTTCGTGTAAAGATATTACTATTGGGCCGACTGCAATAATGGCCCTCATGACGCAGTCACATGTTAAAGAAAATGGCCCCGAATTCGCAATCCTCCTCGCTTTCCTGTCAGGAATCGTCATATTGTTACTCGGCATCTTCAGGTTGGGTGTGTACATTTTTTTAAGCTTTTATTTTTAAGTAAATATCTCCTTATAAAGATTACTAAATGAAGGGTATTAATTAATAATACCAAACAGGTGAAGAATAACCCTTCAAAAATTTTTCAAACTTTCCATTTATTCCTCCATCACAACGTTTCGGACACACAGGTCCATCCTCAGGCAATCTACAATAGTATATTAATTTCAGACATTACATCCTCCAAAACCATTTACTAAATTTTATTGTCATAATTTTAAACTCACCATGTCCTGTCCATTACTCTAGTTACACTAAAACAGTCATGCAATAAATAAACATGATTCCTGTAAGGAACCAAGTCAAATTACACCTACATCAATTAAACACTCATTATCACAGCCATATTAGACTTTATCAAGCTTCCTAGGCCTATTATATTTGGTATAACTAAAAATTAAATTAAAACATTAAAATTCAATTAGTCAAAATATATAATAAATTATGTATGACATATCACAGACAAATTGTGTAATCTCTACTTAACATTTGTTTTATTACCATATTTAATATACAATACACTGAGGTATGTAACCCAGATATTTAAACTGTGAAAGTAATCTGTTACACTGTCATCAAAAATTAATTTTATTTAATATGTCAACATAATGTTGTCCTATACCTTTAACATCTGTTTTGAAATTAATGGTTCTATTGATATTTTTAGTTATGTAAATTGATTCAGTAAATTTTCTAGCTTTATTATCACTAACAGTTTTTAAAATCTTAACATTATCATAATCAAACTTATGCTGTTTGGTGATAGCATGATTTGCCAATGCTGTGGTATTGATATTTTTACTATTATTGCAATTATAAATGTGTTGTTTTAACCTATTTTTTAAATTTTGGGAAGTTTCCCCTATGTAACATTTGTCTATGCATTGCTTGCAATTAATTTGATAAATCACATTTTGTTTATTTATACTATTTATTCTATCTTTAATATTACTTAATGCATTTGTTATTTTATTATCATTATAAAGACCAATCTTTAAATTAGTATGGTCATACTTCTTTAATCCTTTCCCTATTTTTTCAGTTAAACCAGGAATATATTTTAATTTATGAGCTATATTATTACCCATTACATTACACTGCTCTCTACTAGTATTTTCTCCATTCTCTTCAATAGTTTTGTTTAATAGTTTAAAATAATCAGTTATTAAATTAGGCTTATTATCATTGGATCTCACCTTAAATTTGCATGCTTGTGTTATTAGTTTCTCTTGTGATTCCTGTATTATGGTTGGACTACTCTTTGTATTATTACTAATTTTATTGAACCATAGTTTATTTATTAGCTTTAATGGATAAAAATTGTCCACTAGTATTTTATAAATTTTCCCTTTTATTTCTTTCAAGTATATACTATCTGTTATATTTATAGCTGTGTTAATCAAATTTTTAGCTGTATTAATTATTTGAGTTTTAGGATGATTTGAATTAAAATTTAAAATACGGGAGCTACAAATATCTTTTTTAGTCCATTTTGTTGTTATTTTATTATTTTCGAATTTAACCTCCATGTCAAGATATCTCAGTTTGTTATTCGTTGTACATTCATGGGTAAATCTTATTCTTTTATGAAAGGAATTGAACAGCTCTAATAGCTCAGGATACGTTTCTTTTATAGTTATTAGTAATAAGTCATCTATGTATTTAGTTATTAACACTGGTTTAACAGTAGTTTTGCTAAGTTGTTCATAAATCAGCTTATTTAATAGGGCGTTACTTAACACAACTGATAATCTGCCACCCATTGGCAAACCATATACCTGTCTATAATAATCACCATTAAATTTAAAATAACCAAATAACGTACATAATTTGATACCTTCAGAATATAGCTTTTTGTTTTTAATTGGGGTATGATTGGGGTATCTCCTTATATTTAAAAAAAATTTCTTTAATGATTTATGGCAAAGTTTGTTTACAAGTGAATGTCAGCATGCATTTCAGAATGAGGAATATCTCAATTTGTTTGAAAAGGCCAGTTATTATTAATAAAAGATGCTTCAACAATATTAAAATCAATAGTTTTGATACTTGATTCTGATTGCACAGGGTTTATATATTTTATATTTATCAATTCTAGAATTTTTGAGGAAATAAAAAGTTTAAATTCATAGAAATTGTGATTACATTTGTATTTGAGGGCATTTAACTTGCATAGGGAAATTACGAGAACAGGCAAGTGTAAAGTTGTATAAAATAACACAATTTCTATTTTTCAGTTAATTTTTTTTTTATGAACGTTGTGTAATCTAGAACATCCTATTTTCGAACTCATTAACCTGAGGTGTATTTGTTTAAATCTTCACCTGAGTTAACCATTTCAAGACGGCTAAAAACTAGTGGCAAAGAAAGCTTGTGGCTCTGTAAGCAATTTTAGCAGGATAACCTATATTTATTTTATACTTGGAGGCAAGGACTCAATATTTCTTATAACCCATAACATTTAGTGACTTTCAGTGGTGTCGGTGAACATTTAGTTTCCACAAAAATATGACATACTGAATTATCTACATTGAACAAAGTGATTTTCTTTTCATTTTATGCCAAATATTTCTCTATTTCGTCCCAACCATGTCAAACTAGCAAATATGAAAATCAGTACTTTTCAATAGAGCAAGATAAAGCTTTAATAGTGATTCCAATATCAGCACCTTTACAAAAGGATAATTTTACATATTTTTTCTATGTATATTGTTAATCATTTAAAGATGAAATTATGAACAAACTGTTTACTGTTTTGTTTCTACCAAAAAATCATATTCGTGAGTTTTCATCCAGGTGCTAATAAGTTCCGATTTTTCTCGGATTGCCGTTTAAAATTGTCGAATGTGATATTTTCGATATTTTGCTGATTCCGGTAGACTAACTGTATAAATATTTACACTTTCAAACTAATGAATGTGACACATTCGACATTATGCATTGTAGTAATTCTATAGTATTAGTGATATCTACAAATCAAAGTAACGAATATACCATTTTCGTTAGTTTGCCAAGTCAGTTTTTGGTCTCAAAAGTATGACGCTTAGGAGCAAACTAGAGAACGAACATATTCGATACATTAACAAAGTAATATATTGAAAAATGGTCATATCCGATACTTTATTAAAGGCATTTCTGGCAATTCTAAAGAGGCTAGAGTTTCGACAATTTGCCACAATCCGTATCACCCGCAATGCAAGAGTAAAACGAGATTTTTCATATTCGATATTTTGACATAGTAGGGACAATATAATGTATTTTTGCTTTACTGGCCCAAAGTATATTCTACATTTTCAACAAAACGTTAACTTAATTTTACAATGTTACTGTAGGTTTCCTGGTAGAATTCATCTCAATGCCTGTAACTGTTGGCTTCACATCGGCTGCTGCCATAACCATTGCTTCGTCGCAACTGAAGGGGCTTTTCGGACTCCCGGGAGTTGCGAGTGGTTTCCTGGATTCATGGATTAACTTCTTTCAAAACTTCCTGAAACTTCGCTATTGGGATTCGCTCCTTGGCATTACGACAGTCATCATCCTTATCTTATTAAAGGTATGTTCATTTCAAAGTTGATTTGGTCTCCAGATCATCATCACTTTTCTTTTTTTTTTCATTAATTATGATAGGAAAGATAAATAAAAAGTCCGACTCGCAGGAACTGCATCATCTTAGCGCGGTTCCGTTCTTATCCGAAGTGCGATTAGTAAAGGAATAGTAGCTGCTATTGGTAGGTTTTGATCTTTCGTTAAAAATATAAAATAAAATCTCAAAGAGAAGGAAGCTTAAAGAGCCACATATGGAAACTGACAGTTTTCTAAGTGGATGGGACTCTCCCGTCATCGCGACGCTCACTCTAGGAAAACTCTATTACCAATATGATTCTTATTTTCTCAGCTTTAATGAAATACTCATTCCACCGTTAAATAAACTTAAAAAACAAAAATGAGGTAAACAGTGACAAAAACCCGTTTAAAATAAGAAAACTAACACTTTCGTAGTTTTAAGCACTTACTTCTCCGACTGACATTGCCCCATCGAAATTTGCTTCAGAATCTTTTTTTTAGAGAATTTAGTAAGCTTTTGAATGGTTACATCGTACTTCCCACGGTTTCTTAACTGTTTTGAAGATATTAAGGGGGAAAAATGGTGCTAATACCTACCGATAGCTGCTATATTCCTTCACTAATCGCACTTGAGATAAGAACGGAACCCCTCTAAGATGAAGCAGTTCCTGCGGGTCGGACTTTTTTTTTGTCAGAAAAATTAATGTATTATGTTTATATTATAATATAAATATTATGTTTATGTTTAAGAGCAAGTCACTTTAATTGCGGTGTAAAATATTGTTGCTAGCTAAATCTAAGTATTATATAAGCTCATACGGAAAAAATGGTGCTAATGACTCAGATTTCGATGCACCATAAAAGAAAAAAAAAGTAAGGACAATATACGAAGATTCCGAACCATTTCATGTCTGTTAATAAAATTTTTTATTCTAATCCCAATAACGCAACACTTATACACAAATAAACTTTTTTTAGGTACCTATTTACCTATACGTATAAAATAAGATTATAATGAGCAATCCACTGTGGCATACACCAAGTACTACCACCGTGTGGAGTGACTCTAGTATTAACCGGTACGTCAGTACCACTGTGGTATGTAAAGAGCGGCTCTTCTGATACTGGCAAAAATTAGAAATCCTACATTCCTACAGTTGTTTGGAGGCTTATCTTTATGACCCTAGGAAGGAACTTACAGATGACGAGGGTACACTGGGCGATACCTGTACTGGGAATGCCCTCCACCCTAAGCCTCCTAGCTCCTCACCTTCGAATTCATATGATTTTGTTCAATGAATTTAAAAAAAAAAACATAATAAATAGATAAAAACTTCTGAAAATAGGGAATACCAAAAACATTTCTAAAAAACGAAATCAACACCAGTACAGTAATCTAGATATTCATAGGGCATCTTCGAATTCCAAGATACTGTTGAAACAAAATATTGTTTCTATATATACGTATCCTGTTTTATTGACTAATACATTTGACTACTATAAGCAATCACAAAACTAACGAGCAGTGAAAAAAAAACTGTAGGAAACACACAAAAAGATTCGTTCAAATGAACGAAATTACCTATGTTTTAAGCACTTATTTCTCCAAATATGACCATCCCATCGCAAATGTCTTCAAAACATTTTTTGTAGAAAATTTAGTAACCTTTCGAATGGTAATCTTTTGCTTGCCAAGATTCCAAACCGTTTTCATGATATTAATGAAAATATACGAAGTTCCCAAAACTTTTCATGTCTAAAAATGAAATATTTTATTTTAATCCTTCCTTTACTCCAAACGTAACCAAATTTTCAACATATTAGTTTTGATAAAATTCAAACATGCAGAAAATGTTTCAACTGAATCCCATGATTCTAAGTACCCAAACCAAAAACGGTATTCAAAAACTATTTTTCCAATTTTCTCGAAAACGGTTAAAGCTATCGCCTTGAAAATGGTTTCATTCGTTTTCCTAGCACAAGAAGCCTATAAAACGAGTACTTACAAGCTTATGAACTCAAAAACGTAAGCGTTACGATTTTTTTTTGCGCGAATTTTGCCCCAAACGCCATCTTCCAGTGGGCGGATTCTGCTGGTTAACGAACTTGACCTTTTAAATTGGACGACGGATTTTTGTACCAAATTTCATCTCAATCGGACCATTAGGGAAGCCAGAAATGAGCGAACAGACAAATATATATATAAATATATATATATATATTTATATATATATATATATATTTATATATATATATATATATATAAATATATATATATATATATATATATAAATATATATATATATATATATATATATATATATATATATACAAATTTGAACCACCGTTATTTTCGGTCTCTAGGGGTTCTGAAACGCGAAATGTTCTAGTCGGCACTTCCGGATTGTTTCATTGTATCAACCTTATAAGCGGGGTTCCTCCCTATGGGGGAGGGAGGAACCGCGCTAAAATGGAATCTTTGTATTTTAATCAGTTAACACATTTGCTGCCTGCTCCGTAGCATATACAGAGCGCCACGTCTTGCCCTGGGTGCAGGGTCCATAACATAGAGAGACAGAGTTTATGCAAAAAAAAAAACAAATATTTTGGGGATATTATCATACATCAACTTTTTTAATAGATTTTTTTGTGAATTTGAATCGAAAATACATAAGGAATTTAAAAAAATAATGGCACTTGAGGGCAGATTCAAATAAGAAGGGCAGCATCGAATGTGTCAACGGGTGCCTTCTATGGATAATGGTTCCCTCATCCACCCTCTTTCACTCTTAGATTGTCCATTTTTGAAGTTTTAAACAAAAACTTGGATAGAGGAATCCTTTGTATGTAGTCTCTTCTTAAAGGGTAACCTTGTGCGATCAAAATCAAAGTCATTTTCTTGAATTTATAAATAACAAATAAATCTTTCTTCTTTTTTCAATTCTTTATATCTAACGTTTTATATGGGATGTTAAAGTATAAAAAAAAAAGTTTCAATTCTTCGGAAAAAAATGGCGGTGCTGTGTCTGACGAATGGAAACCCTCTTTTTTCACTGGCGATAGTCTGCAGGCGTTAATTATTATTCTTGAACAAAAAACTAAAATTATTTTGAAAGAAGAAGGTTAAATCTAGTAAAGTACATAGGATTTTTAAGAAATATTAATTTTTTCGAAAATGGTGAAAAATTATTTATTTTCCATTAAAAAAGCCATCATAAAATCGTTATAATTCAATGAATCGAAACAATCCTATGTACTTTACTAGCAAATATCATTAGGAAGTTGCAGTTAAAATTTTTAAGTTGATCGGGCAAAAATAGAAGATGCTAGAGTATTGCCCGATTTGAAAAACATAGTTTTGAGAAAACAACTTTAAAGTTTAATGTTCTAAAATGTTCTTTTTTTCCTATTTAATTTTTTTGTTTATATTTTCTTGTAATAAAGATAAAAAATGGGTTTTAATTTTGAAATGTATTAAAGGAGAACCAAAAAAAACTTAATAATTATTATTAGTATATTATTATTTTTATTTTTTTACAGCGCTTTGACAAGTAGGCCATGAGCACCGATATCCAGGGTGCAACAAGGAATTTTCCTGAGCCGTGGGATGAGAAAATTACTGCCCCTGGTGGGGATCGAACCCATCATCTCCCGCTTATGAATCTAAGGCACTAGCCACTAGACCATGGGAGACCCCAATTATTATTATTATTTAAATTTTAACGTACATTATCACTTAATAATTAAAAAAGGACCAATTGAAGCTCGCTCAAAAAATTATCTCAAAATCGGGACTTAGAAAATCGTGTTTTTTGCCCATTTAAAAACTTTTTCTTTGCATAAACATTCTTGGATATCATTTTTGATTACTTAAGGAAGAATTTTAGCCCATAAAAAGATAATGGTACAAAAAGTATTAAGTATTAATCCTTAAAGCATTTTTTGTGACCTATCAGGGTGTAATTCAATGCAAATCTTCAAGTGGAAAATAGAAAACTCAAAAATTTAAATGGTTTTACACTTTATTTCAAAAAATCTTAAGTATGCCAACATGGTAAAAAATAAGGTGGTTTCATAATGGGTGGGCCCACTAAGTCTTCAAGAGTTAAATATAATGAAACTTGATCGACTGGGTAATAAATAAAATTGAGCTTATTGGCAAAGAATAGATATGTGTAAATCATACATAATGAAAATAAAAAATAAATTTTCTTTAATATACGATAAAGATTTTATGTATAAGGTAGAAATTATGCAAACAAATATATCTTATTCCTGTTCCCATCCAATTATGAAAGAAAAAGGATTATTAGAGGAGAAAAGTAATCAGGTACATTAATGAGAGGAGAGAGAGTATGGAAGTAAGGGAAAGAATGGTGTAACCATTGAAGGCAAAGAAAATAGTAGCAGTATGTTAAGAGTTAATTTATTCTTATGACCGGGTGTTGAGAACTTTATTAGATAAGTTGTGGAGATAAGTTACTAACTTATAACAGGAAGTTATTAACATTGCTGATTAATTTTAATTTGGCATTTATATATTTATTTATTTTTTTTTTTTGTTTTTTAGAAATTGAAAACGTGGAGTGAAGGCTGGAAAACTAAATCAAATTCGAAACTAGTATTGAAGAAAACGGCCTGGCTGATAGGACTTGCTCGGAACGCTGTTGTTGTAGTACTTGGTACAGCTCTAGCATACATTCTCTCTATTCAACAAGGATATGATCCACAAACATCCCCTTTTATACTCACTGGTACGTTCTTCAAGTCCTTCATTAATCACACAGTTCAACATATGATCCAGAAAAAAACACTCAGAGTGGCATGGTCCTTATGGGGTTTTTGGGGTCGCTGATTATGATGGGCGGGTTGGTTAACCTTTATCACATCAGATTCTCTGAAAAATTAATGGGGTATTTTTTTGAGTCCCTGAGTCCGAATCTCCAGTTTGTTTGACTTTTGCGTCTTTCTCTATAGGTCATTTGACGGTCAAATAGAGAAAAAACATTGAAAAAATTCATTTTCTCTGGGCCGCACAGTGAGTCAAAAAAACTATGGATTCGGACTCAGAGACCTCAAAAACATACACAGGAGTGTTTTCATATTTTTCCTATGTTTTTTTCTCTATTTGACCTTCAAATGACCTTGAATCTGATGTAATTAAGGTAAACCAACCCACTTGTCGTAATCAGCGACCCCAAAAACCCTATAAGGACCATACCGTTCCAAGTGTTTGTTTTTTTTTTTTGTTTTTTTTTTTTTTTTTTAAAGGTAAACTCTTGACCTGTGTCATCATTCTCAGTCAATTTACACAGAAGCTATTATATTTTATTTATTTATTTATGGAGCTCCGCAACAGCAAGGTGATCTGCTCACATATTTCATGAAAGTAATACAAGTAAACAAATAGAAGTAAATAAAATATTAAAAGATATAAGGTAAACACAAGGGCTACAAAGTACAACATAATGTTAACAAAAACAAATAAAAAGAAAAAAAAAAACAAGGAGAAAGAAGTACAAAACAATAACTGAACTATTATAATAAGAAATAATAAAGTATCTGATAGTTTATTTCAATATAAAAATCATTATTCTATGACGAGACATTTAATTTAAGGACATTCTATACTGAAGCCGCTCTTATGCACGTCATCACACACACACACACACACACACACACACACACACACATTTATTCGCAGTCGCTTCATTAAACCATACATACGTTCAGTTGAGTCATATTTTGTCGTACAGTTTCATTTTATGTAAGTGTTGTAGAATAGTACATTTGAATGCATCTGTTCCCATTGATCACCGAAGTTAAGCAACATCGGGCATGGCTGTTCCTCAATGGGTGACATTTTAAGAATGGTTGTGTTTATTACACTTCAAGAATGGTTGTGTTTTAAGGTCCTCTGACAATGTTTTACCAGTCATTCTGTTGGCTTCCTCAGTGTTGTATACAGAGCTCCTAGGGTGCTGATTGGTCTAGCTTGGTTGGTTGCTATGAAACCTATCGGCTGATCCTGATTGGAATATCGCGTGTCCATAAAAATAGGTGAAACCGTGAGTCAGCTGGCAAAATGTCAGTTATAAATATTTTCAACCAGGAAAAACAATTATTCCCGTATCAGGCCACGAGGATCCTGAGGGGCAGATACTATAGAGATATCTGATTCATGACCACATGGCATACTAGGGAGATAGTGTGGTCAGTATTATGCTCCGGCCACCTGATTTTCCCCTTTGCAGGTACTCATTAACTTTTATTTATTTTTTTGTTTTAACAGCGTATCAACATTTGGGCTATTAACGCCGGGCTATCTACAGGTTGCCACCATTTTATAATGCCAACAGCATGTTGTCGGTCACCCATTGAGGAACAACCATGCCCGATGTTGTTTAACTTTGGTGATCAATGGGAAGAGATGCATTCAAATGTACCCATTAATTATTTAATTAAACGAAGGCCATATCCTGCCAACAAATGAAAACTCCAGTAGATAAAATCCTTAGTGTGCTCGAGTTTTGAACTCAGGTCCTCTAGCATACTAGTCAAGTACTCTAACACAGCAAACCTCATCCCCTTTTCACAATACTTTACACAGTTAAAACAAAAATACCTTAAATCATGAGTGGCCTGATTACTATACAAATATTATGTGTAGAATTCAAAGAGTATATTATTATCTAAATGTACCACTTCCTCCATCTTCATAACTTTTAATATCAAATATTATTTTCTTTTTGCAGGACCCGTGACATCCGGACTACCCCCATTCCAACTACCACCATTTTCAGTAGTTACTCCATCCAATACTTCTTTAACCTTTTTCGGAATGGTAGAAGAATTAGGTTCAGCGACCCTTGTTGTTCCACTTATTGGCATTCTCGAAAGCATTGCAATTGCTAAAGCATTTGGTAAGTTATCATATTTTCATTTATTCAATTTAATATATTGATATTGTTTTCAAGTTCTTTATTTCTCAAGAGCAAATGATCAATAAAAAAAAAAAAAAAATGAACTTAATTTAAAGAGTAGTTTTGAATTGTTCACCACACATATTTAGTACAAAGGTAATTTTTTTAATATTTCAAACTATGTTAAGTATAGTTTCTTTTGAGGACAGGCCTAGAATATGGTAGAAATGTTGAGTACTATATTTCTAATAGCACTGATTAGGGGAGCAACAGAACATAATTATGTATCGTTAAAGAAAAATAGAAAACCCAAAAAAGAGCTTACCTGGCTTTAGAAAGGCGGTAAAAATAGTATATCTGTAAGGTTATGAACAGTCAAGAATAATTGAATACCAAACCTCTTTCCACAGAATAAACTAGAATCAAGTTGAACCATCCAAGGAATTTTTTTCAACTGAAATTAATTAGTTACTACAGGAGAGCAGAAGTATCCCAAGTTAATCATGATCTTCCTTATATCTATTGGTAACTGGGAGTTCCTATGTAGAAATACAGTGTCAAAAAAGTTCGGTGAATGGTATGATAAAAACATTTAAAAAGATTGCTTCAGAACCTTTTCTGTAGAGAATTTAGAAAGCTCTCAAATAGTCACCTTACACTTACCACAATTTTCCAACCATCTTCAAGATATTAAGGAAAATATACAAAGTTTCCAAAACTTTTCATATCTGTTTATAAAATGTTTTTTTGTAATACTTCCTTAACTCCAAACGTAGCCAAATTTTAGCATCTTAGTTTGGATGAGTTCCGAAATGCAGAAAAATTTTCAACTGAATCCCATGATTCTAAGTACTCAAACCGAAAATTAGATTCAAGAACTAGTTTTTCACTTTTCTCAAAAACGGTTACAGATATCGCCTTTAAAATGGTTTCATTCATTTTCCTAGATTAGTGAACCTATAAAATTACCTGGAAGCCTTCAAACAAAAAGCTTAGGCGCAACAATTTTTTTTTTTTTTTTCGAGCGTTCAAGTAGGTGGATTCTGCTGAACGAACTTGATAATTTGGTTAACGAAAAATTGTATTAACAGACATGAAAAGTTTTGGAATCTTTGTATTTTTCTTAAATCTTTGAAGGTGGCAATTTGAAAGGTTACTAAATTCTCTATAAAAAAGATTTTCAAATAATTTTGGATCGGGCGATGTCAATTGAAGAAACAAGTGCTTTAAACATCGAAAGTGCTAGTTTTGTTCTTTTCAACGGGTTTTTGTCTCTGTTTACCTCACTTTTTAATTTTTCATTTTTTCAATTGCATTTAACAGTAAAATGTGTATTTAAGTAAAAAAAAAAAGTCCGACTCAGGAACTGTATTATCTTAGCGTGGTTCCGTTCATATCCCTAGTGCCATTAGTGTAGGAATAGAAGCAGTATTCAGTAGATTTTGATCTTTCATGAAAAATATAAAATAAAATCTTGAAGAGAAGGAAGATTTAAGGTGCCACAATAGGAAACTGATAGTATCCTAAGCGGAAATGACGGCCCCTGCCTTCTAAATGCTCACTCTATGAAAACCCTACTACCAATACATGTACCTAGTAACACGCAGACAGTATGAAGGGCAAAAGCAGCCATGAAGCGTGCTCAGTAAGCCTATTCAAGAGAAAACACTATGCTGTAATGCATGTAGACCTACTGGTATTGCAGGAAATATCCGACTGCTTATCTTACAGGGTAGCCAATTAGGTTCCTGGATCATGGAAAAATGTTTTCCATTGATCTAATAGACAACAGCCATATTTACATAGCATAAATATATTATTACATAAATTTAAAGTGACATGAAAAAGAACCATTTTCAATATATTAAACACAATTTCAGCTAAAGGTAAAAGTATTGATGCGACTCAGGAACTCATTGCGTTGGGTCTCTGCAACATTGCTGGATCATTCGTCAGCTCATTCCCTACAACAGGATCTTTTACTAGAACTGCTGTCAATCATGCTTCTGGAGTTGTCACACCTGCTGGCGGAGTATTTACAGGTATTTATACAATTAAAATGCCAGGCCTCTTTATTCATTGAAAATGTCCTGCCTATGCTTACTTTTCAAAGTCCTTCACACAATCTCATATATGAGGCGTCGACTTTCGAAACACGATATCCAAATCGTACAACTTCTCAGCGGACACAAAAAACGTCAACGCTAGTACAATTTCTTTAGGAAATTAATATTTATGAAGTCTCACTAACCTTCATTTCCCTTTGTTTGATGAGATTCAATGAATTTAAAAAAAAAAAAAAAAAAAAGTTTTTGCTGTGTGAAAAATCAATGTTTTGAGAGAACAAATTATTTTGATGAAAAGGTGGATTTAACCCATTTTGAAAGTACTACTACTTCTTTCTAATACCATGTATTTACATTTACCATGCTCTATTTCTTAAATTCCCTTTTCGGAATATTTAGTGTATTTATCAGGTCATCCCATAAGTAATGTCGGTTTATGTCGGAGGACTGTAGAATGTGCCGACCCAAGTTTTTCTGCTAGCTCTTCAACTGTTACAACAGGATTTTCTTCTACAGTCGCCTGCATGAGTTTGTCTGTTGGTCGACCTGTACAAGGCTCGTCTTCAAGCTTGGGGATCCCTATCGAAATCGTTCAAACCACCGCTGCAATGCTCACTGACACTTTCGTCATATATTTAATGACACTTTCGTCATATATTTCTACAAGTTTTCAATAAGTTGAAGCAGCATTTTCTCCTTTATCGAATTTCCAAAGCATAACGCAGCATAAGTGGTGTCTTGGGAGATCCATTTCAAATGAAATTTCAGTACAGAATCAATAAGTTTCACCAACAAAAGCATGAAAAATAGAATTTTTTTTTGGATGGAACGGCATTTTTCTCCAGCGGTGGTACTCCTCCTCACTTCTTCCTGGAACAAGTGAGGAGGAGTACCACCGCTGGAGAAAAATGCCGTTCCATCCAAAAATACTATCCCAGCGACGAAAAATAACATCAAACATGATAAATAGAAGTGTATTTAATGCTATAATAAACAAATATGTTTTTTGATATTATTTTATTCCTTGTCTATAGGAGTCCTGGTTCTTCTTTCATTGAGTTTTTTGACTTCAACATTCTACTACATCCCAAAGGCGACGCTTGCTGGAGTCATCATGACTGCAATGTTTTACATGGTCGAGTACCATGCGATCACTATGCTTTGGAGAACTAAAAGTAAGATATATTGCTTATTAATTGATGCTCATAAAACACATTTATATTATTGTCAGTGATTAACATTATTTCCTGTAAGAAAGATCATTTGGCTTGTCTTAACTAGAAACTACTCCCTTTTTATAGAGAAAAATTGGGATTGATGTCTTGTTGTGAAAGAGAAGGTTTCAGAGTAGTTTTAATCGAATGCACAGCTTTAATATGATATCTAAGGGTCAAATCTCACACGAATTACGCATAGGACTGGCGCGGTTTGGGCATGGTGGTGATTTTTTCCACCTCTATGTAATCCAATGGTCAAATCCTCACTGAAGTGGCGTGGCAGTGGGGTGGAACTGGCACTTTCACCATTCCAAACCACTTGTGGCGTATCAAAAGTGGTAGGCCTCTTGCAAACATGTCGATTCTCGTCATCTCATTTATAGTTTTAGCGTGGTTCCTGCCTCCATATGGAGGAACCTCGCTTAATGCAATCCGATAGTAAGGACTAGAAAACTTCTCGTTTCAGAACATATAGATAACGAAAATAAGAGTGGTTCAAATTTGTATATATATTTGTATGTATAATTGTCTGTTCGCTCTCTCCCACACTTAAAAATAGTCTGCTTTTGATAAAATTTTGTACAAATTACTTTGTCTGATTTAAAAGGTCGAGTTCGTTAACCTCCTGTCTTGAACAAGATCTGCTACTCTTCTAAGCTACTAAGCTATTTCGTCTCTGCTGCTGTATCTCAGCTTGTATGTTTGTTGAGAATAATTTCCCCTATATAAGGGCGGGAAGGAAAATTGTGTTTTTTCTTATATTCACGTTCCCCAGCTGCATTCCAGACCTTGCTGCTTTTTTTTTTAATCCTTCTGGGTATTTCTCTTCAATTCTACCATTTTTCTGATAATTATGCCTAGGTAAGTCTAGTCCTCAGCTGTCTCAAGGCTTTCTTCTCTAAAGCTTACTTGCTCTTGTTTCAGATTCATCCCCATTGCTTTAATTTGCATTTACAATAATCAATTATAATATTTAATATATTGTTTGATCTTATTTCAGAGCTGGACCTAGTTCCGCTGATTACAACACTTCTAGCATGCCTGTTCCTTGGACTAGAGTATGGGATGATAGTTGGTATCACTGTCAACCTCCTCTTCATCTTGTATAATTCTGCTAGGCCTTCCGTTACCCTTCAGTGGGTCTGGGTAAGCTATCAATCTTACAACAACATTCATCCATTATTAGCTTTTTATAGGATTTGTTTGTCTTTCATTTTTTACAATGTTCTTTAAAAACGATTTTACTTTTTGTTTGTTATTTGTGTTGTACTTTCTCTAAGCAATGTTTCTTTTAAATGGTGTAATTTAAATACTGCATCTTGGTGGAAAATCATTTAGCAAACATTTGAAAGTATTTTTTTGTCTTATATCTTGAAAACTTAGTCTAAATTCAAACTGATTTTGTTTACTTCTACAACTTTTGTTTACTTCTTTTTAGTACTTTATTTATGTTTAATTTAACTTGTAGACTTTCATGGTCCAAGTCATCACAAACATTATAGTCTTCTGGTATTGACGTCACAAACTCCTTTACTAACTTTTCACTAGTCATACTGCCAGTTTCCTCAGGACAGCGTATGAAGACAGATATTTATACCGGTGAACTAGAAGGACTTCAGAGACATAGAAGAGCAGAATACGCCCACGGAAGCATATGAAGACAGAATATTTATACTGGAGTTTATCCTCATTCTTAGACTTAACCCTGAGGAAGCTGGCAGTATGACTAGCGAAACGGTGGTAAAGAAGTTTGTGACATGGTCAATACCAGAAGACTTTAATGTTTTATTTTATTTATTGTTGTTTGTGTGTCATTGTTTTTAGTTTTAATGTTTAAAAAAGTCATTGTTTAGTATGTTTTCAGTTTATTGTATTTTACTCTGTTTTTAAGTTATTTTTGGTGACGTAGATGTATTTTGAAATGTGTATTGTTTACTTTTGTATTAAGATCTTTGTCTATTGAATGTTTTTATGAGTACTCTTGGCACAGATATTTAGAGAGTATGTCTAAGTTGAGTTTGCCTGTAGAAGAAAGGAGATCATTTGGGCAAAGGCCTTTCATCTTTCAAACTCTACCTCTATAGCACTCTCTCTCTCTGCAACTTCACATTCTTTTACAATGGTAAACAAATTGAGATCAGAGACACCAGTAATCTGTGAAACTATTAATAACAGAATCATAGATTGGACCAATCTCGGCCACTGTTTTCATGGATTTTAATATATTCATAATTAGGTTTAAGAGTGGGAGGTGATTGAGAGGAGAACAATCTGCCACTGTGTACCTCTCAAGCAACCTCAACTTAGACAGACTCTACATCATATGGGCAACAACCGGCTCGCTGTAAGATTTCATCCGGCCTGCGAGACATTTTGAAAAACTCAATTTAAAAAAAATAATAATTACACTGCTTACTCACACTCACTCCAAACGAGATCAATTGAGTGAGATGGGGTTTGTCGCTTGCTCCTGCGGAATCAAGTAGGCGAGTAAGCCGAGTGGCGGCGATCATCAACTGAGTGATTTATGTTTAATTTACTGAATCTCAGTAAGTGTACAACTTGAAGTATAGTTTTTTTTAGAATGTTGAAACTGTTCCTTCTTTCCTTTCTGATTAACATGATCCAATAAATTTATAATGGACTGAACAAAGAAACTAATTTAATAATATTTAATGTTTCTATTACTAAATTTTATATTGAAAAGCTTTCAATATTCAAAAAAATTAAGCTAATAAAGTTGACTTTTTTTTTAAAATTAACACCCGGAGTATGATAGCAGAGCTGTCACTAAAGAAATTTGTATTTATTTGTGTATTACTGAAAGTTCTTTCCTATCCTTACAACAATATTGAAACAAATTAAATTTAATTTCAATACGGTGAGTACCATATGGTGCTCATCATGACCTTACAGCTGGACTGAGAGCACTATCCGGTGCTCTCACCACCCCTTCTCAGATATTACGAGCACCTTATGGAGCTTGGGCCCATTCAGTTTCTTGTTGCCCTCCCGACTAGTAACTACCTGCTTGGAGTTCTCTCTCGCCCTTAAAGTATTCTGAAAAGGATTGTGAAGACAAAGCTGTTTGCCGTTTTCATTTCAGAGCAGCCATTCATCATGATTCAGTGATTGCAAACAATTAGTTTTTATGCGAATTATGAAGCTTTTTTTTTTTATTATTCCTACAATGTTATGAATATTAAAAAAGTGATTAATTGTAAAAAAAAATAATCACTCATATGGGAAGTAAATTAAAATCAATTGCAGCGGTATCCCAAAGTGAGCCAAGAAAGGCAGCAGCATTGAATGTGGTAGGGAGTTCCCGTTTCTTTTAATATAACCTACATTACATGAAACTAAGGTTAGTTTCATTTTAATATAACCTACATTTCTTTTAATATAACCTACACCGCACAGCATAGTTTCTACAACAAGGCAGGATTCCCTTCCACTGATACTGAGGCAGACTTGCACCTGTTACACATATGTGAAGGTCTAAGCGCTATTAAATCATAAAATAATGTCCTTAAATATATTTGTGAAGACAACTCTTCACTTAAAATAAACTTTCACATACTTTCTGCTCCTGTGAGATGTGAAAAGAACAAGCCTAATGATGCATGGGTATGATGTAGAGTAATATAAATCTATTAAACATGTGATGATGTGAATACTGGCTTGTACAGGACACTCATGTTACGCAGGTTGGCGATACAGAAGTACTCCTGGTAACGCCTACACAATCGCTCGTATTCCCAGCTTCGGACTACTTCAGAGAGGTGATTGTCAATACTTGCGTTACGAGAGGAACTACACCAACAGTCGTTATTGATGGGACGCACATCCAGTATATCGACTCTACTATGGCTAAGGTTAGTTTCATTTTACTATTCATACCTCTAGAATAATACAGGGTCCATATAAAAAGTTTGTTTATTTAATACAATAATTAAAAAATTTCTGATAAATATGTTCTTTGCCTCTCCAGTAGGCGTATCCTAGCCTGTGACACCATTAGGCACGTTGGCTACAGGTGTAGCCATGACTTAAACCTTAATCACTTGAAAAAAAACACAATTAAATTCACTTTTAATTTTAAAGTAATTACATTTATACTATTGTTATGTAATAATTACAGTGGACAAATCAAAATAAAGTTTTCTATTGAAGTGAAAAGCATAATTTTTAAACTAAAACACATTATTTTATATACTATAAACAAGAACGCCATGAAAGTTAACTGTCATTTATCTGGCAAACTGAAGAGTTCCTTCGCTTGTTCTGTCATATTTGTTTGTATATTTGTAATTTGTGAATGTACACATTTTTTATAGAATTTACTTTTAGCGCAGTTCCTCCCTCCCCCATAGGAAGGAAACCCGCTTATGAGGATGACTTAATGACACAATCCGATCGAAAGAGCAAAACTAACAATTTTGAAGTTAAAAGTCCTTATTTCTCCAATTGACATCGCCCCATCAAAAATTACATCAGAAACTTTCTACAGACAAATCTAAGAAATATTTTAATTAATTAAATTAATCTAATTAATTTGTCTGTAGATTTAGCTCCTTCATTAGCCATTCTCCCATGCGCATGGAAGAGTGTTGATTGCCATGCGATATCAGTAAAATTTTCAGCTCCTGAGTTAACTTGTTCACAGGAAAATGAAACAGCATCTATTCCCGATATATTTTGGGCATAAGTATATTTTCTCCTTAACTGGCTAATAGATTGGTATTTGAAATTAATAATTTGAATAATTTCAAATGTTGCTGGTTTTTATTGGTCTTGTGTATTAAACATTGATGTTTTTATGAATGACCAATAATTACTCTATTTGGCTAATATAACAGAATTACAATGTTCATGATTGTTTATAGAAGTAAAATCAGGTATTAGGGTTAATAACAAAATATACTTGAAAAGAAGCTGAATACATTCACCATCACTATTGTATGCCATGCTAGATACTAAGAATGCAGTTTTTACTTTATTTTCCTTAGGGTTTGAAGATGGTAGTCGACGACTTGAGCGTAAGGAACCAGACAGTTGTATTTTGGAGGTGGAAGGAATCAGCCATGTTCACCCTTCTTGGATTCGATCCTGGTCTCTCAAAATATTTTAGGTTTGAGGATTCTCTTCCTCTTCTTATTCAAGGTAAGCCCTTCTGTATAATTATCCTTAGAACATAGAAAACAATATGTTTTCAATCTAGTCAATAAGTAACAGAATAGTCAATAAAATTAATCGTAATACTGTACTACAATTTTTCTGCTAATCAGAATTAACTAGACTGATTCAGAAGGAGAAGTGGAACACACACACAGCTGAAAATTGCTTCTAATGTAAATTTCTCAAGCTAATGAGTATTATAGAATCAAGACCCAACCGTTCTAGTAATTAAAGGTTATAAAACAGACAAGTTTTCATGAAAGTGGAGTTTGAAACCTTCCAGGACAGAGAAAAAATTCCCGAAAGATTTTGATAAATAACCTGAATTTGCTTTAAGTAACCACCCTGGAACCCATTTAACATGTTCGGGCCCAGCGTTTTGGCGTGTGCATCAGCAGATAGCTTGCCTTTCTTTCTATCCCCATTACTCCGGGCCTTATCCTATACCCTTTGTATTTGGCTTGGTACCTCATTACGTTATTCCCGGCTAGGGGGGGTCAGATATTGCATGATACTGAATCCGCCAGAAAAATTTCTTCAGCGGTCCCGCCGTTGAGGCTTATTTGACACTTAACTAAATTTTAATTAATCCACTAAAAGTACATCATTTCAAAAGTTTCTTCACTTTTTTTATTATTTTTTTTTTATATCTTTGCCCAAATAACTATACAAAATGAAGACTTGGGTCCTGATGGCAATTTTTTTTTCAAAGCCATCGGTCCTGAGAATGTTAAAATGAACATAGTGCCATTTCAAACCTTGGTTTCTCAAAGGAAATTTCATCTACCTTACGATGGTTTGATTGGATTTTATTTACCATAAACAGTTTTTTAATAATCACGAATTATTCATAAAAAAAAAAAAAACCTGATCAACATAAAAAAATATGAAATTTGAATTTACTCAGTTTCTGTTGGGAATTGAACCATACTTTATATGAACTTTTTTGTTCCACTTAAGGTCTACTATCGCCTCCTGAAAGGTTCATACTTTTATCAGTTACACCCTGTATATACTCAGCAGTTCTATTATGTTGAGTAAATTATTAGTATAAATACTCAGCAGTTCTATTATCCATAATCTAGACTTCCAAAAATCTCAACGGTTAATAATCAATTCTTCTTTTACACGAACAGATGAAGATGATTATTCCCCCGTATGTTGTTTCTTTTTTTTTTTTTTTTTTTTTTTTTTTTTGTGTGTGTGTGTTTAACGGCAACATTTATTAACGCCGACCTGTATGTTGTTATTCATAATTACAATAATGAAGAACTGTTTTTGTGGTTCCTATTTTCATGGGTAAATGTACATCAATGTAGGACTATCAAGAATACTCCTGCTTCCGTTATGAGTGCTACTCACTAGCAATGGACTGGACGGAATATGGAGAACAATGTTTAAAATGATAATAAAGCCAAATACAAAAATTGTTTAATTAAAATAGTGTTTTTATGTGATTTAATTATTCTGTTTTTGTCTAGGACCCCCAAATAGGGGAGTTTGTGACCCGCAAGGAGTGTACGAAAAACTTGCTACGACTGAAGAAAATCAGTGTTGACCGAGTATTCTGTCAGCGAACAGAACATCACTAGTGCTGTGATACCCACTTCGAGTCGAGTGGGCTGGGTGATGTTTATTCTTTTTATAGAGAAAAGGTTGAAGCTGATAAATCAGTATTTTTATCTTTATAATAATGAAAAATATGTTTATAGTCCTATTTCTGTATTAAATCTTGTAGACTTTTGAGAGAGAATAATGTGATTGTAATGTAATTACAATGTTATTTGATCGCAATGTATAATTTTATTGCAAGGGTAAAAACAATTTAAACTATAGCCTGTTCAAATAGATGGAGGGAATGGGCGGGGCCAATATTCCCAAGATATAGTGGGAAGAACTCCCTTTTATAACCTTATCAGTTTTCCACCGTTACCACAGTCGCCTTGCTTGTGGAATCGGGAACATTATAGTTTAAATTGTTTTCAAGCTTAGCTTTGGCTAAGTATTGATAAACATTAAACACTATCTCCCTTGCCTGGCCTCTCGAATCCTTTCCTGCTCCTAAGCAAGACATAATCAATTTTTATAGTGATTAACATTAAGTGTTGGATCATTAAAAGGCTTTGCAAATGGCAGCACAGAAGGGAGAGACCAGGGAGAAATTCCCGCCCGGACATTCACGCTTGCGCAATTGAAATCCTGGGTTTATCTGGGCAGGCTATAGTTATATTCCATTATGCCTCAATATGTTTAATTATGTTGTTGCTTAGAATAATACTCCCTCAAAAGTCTTATAAAGAACTTATTTATAAGGATTAAGCATATTTTAGAACATATGTTCTCGCATTGATAGATTTTAAATATTGTAAATACAAATATTGATATAATAATAAGAAATTTGAAATGAGTTTTAATGAGCAACTCGTTACCACTCTTGAGTTGTGGGAATATGTTACATATGCAAAAGGCCTTTTGTAACAAACATGTCTGATTTTGAAGTAAACATATTTTTATAGTAATCACTTAAAATAAATTTTGTAAAATGTATATTTTTTAGATGTTGGTATTTTGTCAATTACTTTTTATCTATTTCCTAGTTCACTATTTCACTCATATTTTTCCTTTCTGCCCTGATTAAAAAGCCTTAAGAATATTAGGACTAAAATGATAAAATCAGTCAATTTTTTAAGAATTAATCGCCATTACTACAAATGTTCCTAAAATGGGCCATTAATATTTTGTATTTAACTTGGGCCTTAATTGTTAGATTATTATAATTTTTGTATTTCGAAGTGAGAGGTTTAAAACCTCTCACATTATTAAACATCGCATAGCAAAGTCAGGGTAGGGAAAAGAACAACAAATGGACGGACATTAAAAGTTTCAAGAAGGATAGAATGTAAGGCATGAAGAACTGACTGACAAATTTACCAATAAAACACTTATTTTGATCTCATCAGTACACAGATCAGATAGCACAGTGCGTATTCAGTTTGAACATCTTCTTTTCCTTACATAATATAAGTATTCAGCCTTTGAACATGACTCAGGATTGGCATTAAACATAGTGAAGTGTAAATAGTAAGGATCAAATCAGGACCTTAGAAGAGAAAGGGTGAATCTCGAAATCCGGATGTTGGTAAATCGAAGTCAAAGTTCTGAAAGTGGTTCAGGATAGCAAGGGGCAAATGTTTTCTCTATGGAATGCTGATTCGTAAACCTGAAAATTATTTTTTATAATTATGAATTATTTGTTAAATACAGTAGACTCTCCCTTATCTGTCCCTCTCTCAAATCCGGTGGTCTCCGACAGGAATGAGTGATGGATCTCAGAACTGGCCGAAGCTAGATTGGCTGGCTCGAGGGTTCCTGGAAAACCTTCCCTTCCTAGGCTTGTATGTTTCTTTTTGAGGCAGGAACTTGTGTTTCTATTAAGAAAATAAATGTTTCTACTAAGGCACCTGCGACTGGAACGCCTGATTTCAGCCAGTCTTGTTTAAATATTCATCGGGGGTGGAGTACAAGTTTTAAAATTAATTTTAATACCAAATTTTCAATATTAAAAATGTTAAATATTATTATATCCTTAAATAATAATGTTTTTCAAATACATAAGTGACCACTTCTAATTGAATTCTCAAATCCGGTGTTTCTCTAATCCGACTGTACCCCGTTACCGACGATGCCGGATTAGGGAGAGTCTGCTGTATTTATCTTCTTGAATTTTGGGACCTTTTTGGAGATAGTTCTTTCAATCTGGTGTCTAGAAATGGTTGATAAATAAAATGTCTTTATTGCCAAAACAAAGGCTTTTATTTTTATGTTCATTCTCATTTGTTATTATTTTTTTAAGACTTTTGAAAAGCGTTTTTATCCCTAGAAGGCTGTTTAAAGCAAATATTTAAGTACTCTGCCATGCCTTAAGCTATGGGTGCTAGTAGGGGTGGGGGGGGAGTAAAGGCTTCTACCCTATCCTGAACTGAAAAGAATGATAACCATCAGACAACTCATCCCAACCCCCCCCCCAAACAATCTGTTAATGAAAGGGAGATAGAAATTACTTTCTTTTAGTTGTTTTTATTGCATTGATTGGTTTGTTCACATTTTACCCTCGCTGGAATCTTTTGAAACCAAAAGTGCTAATCCTTGAATATATTTTTGACGAATAATAATTTTTATCATTAATATCTCTAGTTTCTTTTAGTTATTTATAGAGTGTTTGTTGTTGTTTTTTTTTGTTTTTTTTTATTTTTTGCAAATTCACATAGTATACACTTCTATATTTAGCATTATCCTTATTGTTGCCTTGTTCGTATTGAATATTTTTTTAATAGAATTTGGAACTTTATTGTATATGAAGAACTGTGATTTATCCTAAATATGTTAGTACATATTGTGAGCTTCTTAGTAATTGTGATAGAAGAAGAAACTTTAAGTTATTTTGTTAACTATTTGTAGATATTTTTTAAGAGTATTTGTCTACAGAATTTTTTTAATTAAAGTATTATGATTACGTAATGTTTAATTTTTCTTCTGCTTTCTAATTCCTCTTATCCTTATACCTGTTTTAATTTGTTTCACGTACAGATTTCTATTGAAGTAGTAAAATGCTACTGTATAATATTTGTACTGTTATGTTACTGTCAATAGTTGTATAAGTTTCCGGCAATCACAATCTCTCCCTGAACACTGCCAGGATTTCTATGTGCTGCCACCGCTCTTGTTTTATTTTATTTTCTTACCTTATTATGTGTATTTTAGCTTTGGAGCCGAGGAAATCATAGGTGAATTAATGTATATTAGAAATATGTATTCATGATCTTATACGTCAACGCCCTGACATTGAAAATGGTCAGTTGCTTGTCAGGACTATGAAAAACATTTTATGTTGAAAGCAAATATAAACTGTTTAAGTTACGATATTGCCAGTATTTCTGCCTATCTAGCTTTGGGCTTGTGAATTAATAAAGCCATGAAACTTTTGTTATAACCCAGAAATGTTTCCTATGGTCGTAAGACTTGACATCGAAACAGCCTGAGATCTTGCATAACTCAAGTGCAGTGAGATTCTACGAAGTAACATAGAACTTAATAAACATACCTGTAGATGCCTTTATTCCGTTATCAAATATGATTGAAAATTGTTGAAATTTCTAATTAGTAATTTTATTACACTGTGTATGTGATAGTTGTATATATTATTCTCAATATAATTAGTGGATTTAATAGAATCAATTTTCTTTCTATCATTTTAATTTCACAAAACGAAGAGTTCATGTTTCAGAATAAACCCCCATTTCTTAAGCCGATTTAGTTTATTTTGTCTTGACACATCATCTGTCAGATGAACCGATTTTAGTTATTAATGAATTCATCCAATTGTTTGTTATGGGAAAGCTATACTACACAAAGGTAGGTGTATAGATAAAGGGCACCATTTTGGTGTCTAGAAGGTAGGATAGATGAAGATTAGCACAAATATTACAAGAATTTGTTCACGAGTGCAACCACAATAGCTAAATTCTTTTGGAATGTGCTGAAAAAACAAAATGGGTTTCTAAAATAATTATAGAAGCCATGGCTAGTCACATGCATACACTTACTAACAAAAGTCTCTGTTAGAGACCCCCAAACCCCCAAGCAATTTTTTCCATTGCACAGAAAAAATGTAAGAACAGGTCTGTTGACATAAAATGCATGTACTTTTGAACAGAATTTATTATAGAATTGGATATAATTGTTAAAGTTATTAAATTAGGCCCGTATTCATTTTTTTTTTATTTCAATTAACGAATAATTTGATGAAGTCTGAACTCTCAAAAGTCTCTGCACACCTTATTTTTCCAAACTTAAATCATATCAACTGATACTACTTTGTAGTATAATACTAATTTGTATTACTATTAACTCTATGGAAGAGGTATTTGTATGACTATCAACTCTATATTAATACACCTGTGGAAGAGGATTTTTGCAATAAAAACTCTTGTAAATCTTGTTACATCTATGGAAAAGGTTCCCTGCAATATCTCTGTATAGGTGTAACGCCAAGAAAAGAACCAGGTAGTGTGCACACGCTGCCTTCAGCCCATGCCATATGGGGGAAGGCCTATCTCCCCTCCAGCCCCACCCATCCCGGTTTTTTGTTTCTGGTCGAATTATAGTATATATTATTACCTCTATGGAAGAGGATTCCTGCATCAACTCTTGTAAATATATTACGTCATGGGAGAGGATTCCACCATTAACAATTTCTATATCTATTATTACCTCTATGGGAAAGGATTCCTGCAATAACAGTGTAGAGATATAGGAAGTTTGAATTAAATAAAGCTCTCCCGATCGGTCCCGTAGCCCATTTTGACTCGCGATAATATAAAAGCACGGATTTACGAAATACGGTCAATAAAAAGCAGGAGATGTTCTACATAGTAAGATTAAATAATTGAATCAAGACTTGTTTATTTTTAATAGTCTATTAATTTTCATGGGCGTATATAAGGGGGCTGCAGCCCCCCCCCCGGAATTTGATCGGTAAAAATTTCATAAAACCCTTAAAAATAAATTAAATAAGATCATTTAGTTCATAAAACATATTCTATTTTGGGTGTAATAGCGTTTAAGTTGGCTAAAATTCTTCCAAGATCTAAATTGTTAGTAATCCATACACCGGAAGTGGTCTCAGCCCCCTCCGAAATTATTTTCTATATATGCCCATGTAAGGAGGTGTCAAATGGATCGTCAAGGTTAATTTGTCGATTTTAGGCAAGTCGTTCTTGTAAACTAGTAATTGGCATTAGCTGTAAGTGGGTAAAATATATAAAAATAAAAAATCCTTAAAAATTGTGTCAAATTGCCTTTTTTTTCTGTACCTCAATTCCTTTTCCGAAGTCCTCCGGGTTGAGTTCCGCTGGATAAGTATTGATATACTTCTGCTGAAGTGTGAAGTTTCTGGATACTTCTAGGTTGAAGCTGCGGCAGTCTACTTCGCTGAGCTTGTATCTTCTATTTGTACTTCGCAGTCCTCACTGTTCGGGTGCCATTTAAATATAATCACTCACTAACTTTAAAAAAAAACCTGTATTGGAAAACAGATTACAGATAGAGATGTTTACGATGAAGCAATTACAACGTTACTGAGCTGGAGATGAGACTGTAAAGCGGTTTGCAGGAAGAAGACTCCTGGTGCTGACTCGGCAGCATGGGCGTATAAAGGAAATCATTTCGGGGGGGGGGGCTGGACGATTATTGGGGTATGGAATACTAACAATTTAGAACTTGGAATAATTTTAGCCAAGTAAAACGCTATTACACCTAAAATAAAATATTTTGTATGATATAAGTAAACTTGTCTATATACGCCAATGCTTGGCAGTGTCTGGTGCTTCAAGTCTCGACAAATTTGTATCAATCCAAAGTTTGGTAAAACTGAAGGAGAGTGTCCTCAGCACCGATTTTCTTCAAAGTTTGCACTATAACGTATTTTGATGCACTAAACACGAATCCGTTGAAAAAAAAGTTGCTCGCAACTAGGAAAGAAGTTATTTTAAAAAAAAAGTTCACTGTTATGAAGGTTAGGGAAGACTGCCTTGGACGACTTTTGGGCCATAGAATTCTTTTCATTTCTGCGAGTTGGATTGACTAGGGGTTTTGATGTTTTCTTGAGCGAGCGGAAACGCATAGCACGTATGCCCAAAAGCGACAGTTTACGACCAAGTCAGCTACCACAGGTGAGTCTAAATTTCAATTACACTTCGTCATTAAGGACTATTGCGCAGGCGCGTGTTTACATATAAGCTGTTTACCCCGCCTTTTATAACCTCCATAACAGTGAACTTTAGTGCTTAATAACTTCTTTCCTAGTTGCGAGCAACTTTTTTTTTTTCAACGGATTCGTGTTTAGTGCATCAAAATACGTTATAGTGCAAATTTTGAAGAAAATCGGTGCTGAGGACACTCTCCTTCAGTATTACCCACAGTTTTCTCGACACTTTTGCGAGTATTCACAGCTTGGAAAGTTAAGTATGTCCACTGAAATCCACAAATTCCTGCCAACAACCTGAAAATATTACACTGACATGAACTGAATTTTGATTTACAGCTGATCTTTTCAATTCATTTATTTATTTAAATTTTAACGTCCATTTATTATTAACTAGGAATTTTAGGACGGGTTATCTATAGGTTACCACCCTTTTCTAGCCAGGATAGGGCTGATGCCCTTTCTTTTTTCAATTAATTTAAATTTGTTGATATATTTAAGGTGTACATAATGTAATGTGTACGTAGATGGCCTTTAAATTTTGATCAAAATTTCTCGTTGTGGACCGTGTGCGCTTAAGCAGGCTACACACGGCCAGGCAGGCCTGAACTGTCCGCCTGAAAGCCGGTAGCCTGAACCTGTTGTATATGTTCCGGCCGGTCTGTCAGTTAAGACTGTTCAGGCGGCCGGCTTTCAGGCGGACTGTTCAGGTCTAACTGACAGGCCTGCCTGAATCTTGTGTAGTCTGTTTTACACAAAAATTTCGACCGGCCATTCTGTCGGCCCGAGTTACGTAATAATACACCGGATTAGGCTTTTTAAAAAGGGTTTATTTGCACGTAACAAATACAAAGGGTTTTTACAAGATTACAAGCAATTATACACTAATACATGTGTACACGAGAACGGGGGTGTCCGTAGAGCCTGCTAGCGACCAATCGACTGACTTGCTGGTTTTTTTTTTTTTTTTTTCTTTCCTACCCCCAAAGAAAATTTACAAAGCAAAATTGCTGGCTCGTGCCTGTTCATGTTCTATTCCACATTCCACACAAATAATTGTCAGTGTTTGATGGTGGAGTACACTTTTTCGATGCGAGTCTTCCCTTGAAGGGTCCATCCGCTTGCTGTTGGTGGGGGGCCAACGCTGATTCTCCTCCTCATCCGTCTTAAAGTTGTCGTAGATCAACCAGTTGTTCGGCAGATTTACTGCCTTGCCACCTGCTGGGGGGAGGCGGCGGAGTGATATCTGCGAACAGAGGATTTCCGCAGTGCCTGAGGTTGTCATAGAATTTAATGTGTCTTCTTTTAATGAGTTCTTCAACCCCAGGTATCTCAAGTTCTTCCCGTAGTACCTCTTTTCGTCTGCGCTGATAAGACGTACCCAGGGCACATCTCCTTATGATCCTGTTTTGGAAGGCTTGGATCTTCCGTAGTGTGGCCGGATAAAGGTATCTCATGAAAGGTGCTCCATGTGTAAGCGTGGGTCTTATTATGGCTTTGTATATTTTGATTTTAAGCCTGAGTGAGAGAGAACCTGACATTAGGAGATGATTGAGCCTCGCTGTTCGTTCTCTTGCTAAGCTTATCCTGTAGGCAACGTGCGGCGTGAGGGAGAGCTGCCTTTCCAGCCGGATACCGAGATAGTCTATCCTGGAGGAGACAGGTTGGTCATGTCCGTCGATATTGAATGTTTTGGGGAGCTTCCCTTCTTTTCGTGATCTTTTATTTCCTTGGAAAGAGAGGAGGACTGCATCGGTTTTCATAGGGTTCACGATGATTTTGACTGCTCGCAGGGAGTTCGATATCTCTTTGCTCGCTGCTTCAGCTTTGCACATAGCCATCTTTGCCTGAAAGCTTGATGCATAGATTGCTATATCGTCGGCATAAGCTGCCACGTTGACTCCAGGGAATTTGAGCTTCACGATGTGACTGGTGTACAAGATGAACAGAACCGGGCCCAGAACAGATCCTTGGGGTACTCCGCATATAGTGTTCTTGATGCCTGAGAAATACTCACCCACTTTAACCGAGAAGGTTCTTTCCGCGAGGTAGTCTCGGATTATATTGACTAAAGTAGGGTTGAAGCAGTATTCTTGCAGTCTCCGAAGCAGGATTGGATGTGAGATACTATCGAAGGCCTGCGTGCAGTCTAGAGATATGAATGCAGTGGCTCTATTATTCCTCATTTCGTGGGTAATGTGTGTCATGAGATTCGCGTGGTTATGGTCGCACGAGAGCCGTGGCCTGAATCTTGTCTGTTCGGGTGGGATAATATCGTTCTCCAGACAGTGTCGAAGGATGTGTTTGAGGTTTAGCTTCTCGTATATCTTCGACATATGAGAGAGAACACTAATAGGTCGGTAGTCATTGGTGCTGTCGCCCTTCTTCTTTGGCTTGTGAACCGGAATTACAATGGCATGCTTACATATTTTTGGAAAGTACTGCAGTCTGGCGGAATAGTTGTAGATGTTAAGTAGAAACGATTTTCCTTTTCTCGGTAGCATTTTCAGGAGTACGTATGGGATGTTGTCATCTCCGGCGGCCTTTCCTCCTTTTGTTCTGCGAAGAGCCGACTCTTGCTGCCGAAATGTGAAAAAGATTGGGCAGTTGTCACAGGCTGCTTCCGGCGGTTGCTCCAGGACTGGTACTCCTTTAGCCCGTTCGGCATCTCGTGTCTCGTAGGCCACCGCAAGTGTCTCCGCCTATTCCATGGGCGATAGGAGATAGTCTCCATCATGTAACAGGACAGTTCTTCTCTTTGAATTAGTACTTCTTAGTAGCTTCCAGAAGCGCTTGTGGTCTTCGTGTGTTCTTCGTAGCTGGTCTTCCCAGAGAGCAGTCTTCCATACTTTCATGAGCACCGCGATTTTCTTTGTCATGCTGTTGATTGCCGGCTTGAGACTGGAGTTCCTAGTCCTATAGAAGGTATTTTTAAGCCTGTTTCTCTGAGCGATGAGCTGTAAGATGTGGACTGGAACTTCCCTTAGGTAGGTTGGTGCTGGTGAGAATTTAGGAATGGTAGTATCCGCACTCGTATTGATCGCCTCCATGAGGATGTTTATGGCTCTGTCAACATCTGAAGTGGTTTGGCATGAAGTAATCGTTGGGAGGAATGTGTCAATGCAGGATTTGTATCCTGTCCAGTCCGCCTTGAAGAAGTTGTATTTAGAAGGTGCATGTGGCGTCGGAGGCTCCCCTTCCATTTCGTATACAATGGGCCGGTGGTCGGAGGGTCCAAAGTCTAGAGCTTGGCATCCAGTGATGTTATATGGGTTGCCAGTTAGAGTTATGGGCATTCAAGTCACCCATGATTAGGTCGTTCCTTCGATGCCTGATACCTCTGATGACTTCTTTAACTGGATCGAGAAGAGTGTGAGGTCGCCTGTAAATGCAGGTGATCTCGAATCTCCTCTTTTGACGGGCGGAGATCGTCACCATGCTCGTTCCATTGGAATCATCCACCAGCCTTGAACTCCTTCTGGCAGGAATGTCGCGGCGAACCAGGATGGCTACTCCTCCAGCTTTGGCTCTAAAATCCTTATCTTCCCGGTAGACGACATATCCGTGGACAAATAGTGACTTCCTTCAGTTCTAGGAAGTGCTGATATGACAGTAGGAAGCGGATGTAACTCCCGTGTATGCCTAACCTTAAAAGCTGGGATGATGCGAACCCCGGCAATCTCTACCTTCTTAATATAAATTACTATCAATGATTATCGGACATTGTTTACAAGTGCGTATATAGAAAATAATTTCAGGGGGGGGGGGGATGCTAACAATCTAGAGCTTGGAATAGTTAGCCAACTAAAACGCTATAACACAACAAAACATATATTTTTTTAACTAAGTGATCTTATTTATTTATTAATTTATTTTGAAAGTTTTTATGACACGTTTTTTTCGATTACATCTAAAAAAAAAAAAAAATGTTGGGGGGCTGCACCCCTCCCCCCTTATAGACGCCCATGTTTATTTACAAAACGTCTGTTAATAAAAAGAATACCAGGGGATGTTATTTTTACAGTGTACTGGAAAGAACTGGATCATAAAAATTGTTAGATATCTAATAAATTAAAATAAAATCTGTAATTTTTTTTTAAATTAATTTGTAATTTTTGTACTTCTTTAATAAAATTACTTTCAAGTAATTTAATTTTATTAGAAGCCACACGGAGCTAATGCCCTAGATACATATGCGCCGTAAAATAAAAAACAATTAAATGAAAAGTTAGAAGCTAGAGTACCCGGCTTTCCAATAATCTTCAAACTCTACGGCACAGAGAGCTTCTGTTATCACAAGTGAAACTGATAAAGAAACTTCCTATTGTAATGTTGAAGGGACAGAGCAGCTGATATTAAAATTACAAAAACCGTCTGATAATTAATTATTTATCTACAAACTCCATGGAAATGGACAATACAATGTTAAATTTTCTTGATTATCATTGCTGGTTTCATAATCTTCAATATGACAGCTCCCCATTCGTTATCAGGTCAAATGGGCAGTGGATGATCAGCTGGGGGATTGTCAGATATTGTTAGTTGTTGTGTTTCGGATGATAGAATATGTTATCAAGACTTTCATTTGCAATAATTCCTCCCGTTATTTTTAATTCTAAAATGGCATGTTTATTTTTTTATATATGTTTTTGTTTTTAATTGTTTATTTATTTTTATCAATTGTTTTGTTAATGCATATACGTTTTTTTCTCCCTCTTAATCATTTGTATAAAATACGTTTATAATTTGGTTCAAATAAATATTGATTGATTGGGATGATAATGTAGTTATACTAAAATGTTTCAAAAAATCCAACTAGTACTCCCAGCTTAAATGCACAGTGAATGACAGAATAAAAATCAAGGCAATAACATTCCATTGGTAAAGGCAATGGAAACTTTAAAGGGTTTCAGTACAAACAGAAGCATTTCGAAAACATATTTCAGAAACATGTTTAGGCAATTGAATCTCACCATTGAACCTAGAGTTCATTCAATAAATGAAACACCTTATTTTAGAAATAGTGAACTGGATCAACATAGCTGTCAAAGAAAGCTTGTTAAGTATTAGGTATATTTTAAAGTACCTACCAGATTTATGATAGTTAACTGCGTAATCCTGATGGCTTCTTCGCCTTTCTTCAGTTGTCTGTATGATATTTGAATTGTTCAATTAGGTCCATTGTTGTGTTATTTTCGATTTAAATGAAATGTTGAATAAATATAACTAAGATGGGAGGTACAGTAAGTCACTTCTTCCAATCTGGAAGTGCTTTATTATCTACTGGAAACCATAGAGGCTGCTCAGAGCAAACTAGAGTTAGGATCAGAACAGTGTTTGATGCTCTTCGAGCGAATCCTAAAGTTACTGCTCACCGTTTAGAAGGTCTGCTCTCGCAAATTCCTAAGGCAAGTATGACTGTAACTACCTTGAGTTTTACAATAAAACACTTTCCATAATGAATATATTCTTTCAGAGTGAAAATATCCTTGTTGTTCATAATGAAGAAGGCTATAACCTCCTTCAGAAATGTGTTGGTATTAACAATGTTGATATGGTCAGATGGATATTGTCTAGAAACCCCGACTTAAATAGAGGGCCTTGTTCATTTCCATTACACATTGCTTGTCTTAAAGGGTAAGTGTTTTTATTTTATGTACTTTTACTGACATAGTCCAAGTGTTCATGTTTCATGAAGTGTTTTATGCACCTTGAAATTTTGCTATGGTGACTAGACTGAAATACGTGTTGGCTAGACTTACCGTAGAACACCAGGTACTGCGCATAGGGGAAACGTGCAAAAAATATTGCCCAAAAATTGAGTTTTATTCAGAAGCAAGCTATCTTTAATTTAAAATTTTACAATAAATAAGGCTGACACTTTTAAGGGGGAAAACATAAAAAAACGAAGTTGTTTACACATTAATATTAAATGGGTGTTTTATTCACGGTGCCATTTAAACCGGTATAGCTGCACAAGATCATATCTGCAGAATCCAATGCTGAACGTTGTTCAACTGTTCAGATGATCGGTGCTCTCACTCACTCTTCCGAGTCACTGTGTGCATTGCAGTTTATTATAGGCAACGTTTATTTCCATGTTTCCTGATAATTAAAATCAGGCCCCACTAAAAGTGTCTGCCTTTTTGTAATTATTTTCAATTATGTTTATTGACGACCCTGTTTAAATCACAGCATGAATAAAGCACTTCATTTTATTTTTAAAAAAAACAAAAAAAAAAAGTGTTGGGTTATTTTTTTATTTGCATTTTAACCCCGTTAAAAGTGTCTGCCTTATTTATTATTCATTGCTAAATTGCCTTAATTTTTCATTAAACACCTGGTATTCCACGATAAGTCTAGCAAACACATATTTACCTTCTTATCTACCCAAGAGATGCACTCTGCATCTTTTATTAATTTATTCTAAATAGATACTCACTCTTTGTAATGTGTTCAAAGGCTTGTTGATAATTTAAGCTTTTCTCCCCCTAGCTTTGAAGACTGTGTAGAGCTCTTGTTGAAACATGGTGCAAGGATTGATGTGGAAGCTCGTATGTGTTGGCCCGGACCTCATAATCAGGCTTGCGAAGAAAGAGGAAAGTTTTGTAAGTAAACTCAATATTTGATAGATACTTCTTCTTAAATTTTATTATATTTGTATTCTAAGTCAAATGATTATAAAACGTCCATCACGCAGGAGATTTTTCAAGACTAATTTAATGTAACATTACAGGTGTTCCAGATGACCGTACTGATCGGACTAGTGAAAAACTTCAGAGTGCCATATGTTATGCAATCGATGGAGATCAGGTCTGACTAATCTGTGTACAAATTATATGCATTCACATATTCATTTGTATGTATATATGTATGTGTGTATATATATATATATATATATATATATATATATATATATATATATATATATATATATATATTGTTATGATTTTAATATACAAAAACCATTATTATTAAATTTATTAATTTTACATATCAAAATTTTCTTATCCTAAACTAATGCGATTTCAACATTTATATTAATTTTTAATTATATTTTTTATCAGTTTGATTTAATACTAAAATAAATCTTATTTTATTCAAAAATGCTAAACTAATACTTATTTTATACAAACACACTAATCTAAAACTAAGTTTAACAATTTCCTTGAATTTATACCTGGTCCTTAATACTTTATTTTGCAGTTGTCCAATTTCTTTAAAAGTGTTTTATTCTTTTCCTTGGAGGCCGATTTAGCTTTGAAATTTTTTCTATTCCAAGTTGTCTTTTATATTTATGAAGAATTTTTATTCTATTTCCACATTTGACATTCAAAATCTTTAAATGATTATCTTTATTAACATTTTTATTAGCTTTCTATTTCGTTGAAATATTTTCATTTTGTATATTATAGCCTTTTATGTTTATAATAAATTTGTAGTCATCAGTTAATTTTTTAATGCTATTTTGTTTCACAATCTTATTTATAACTTCTGTCCTTATTATACTTCTGAAATTATCATTAATTATCTTATTATTAATTATTTCATTTGTACCCTCATTATCATTATTTAATTCAGTTAATATTTTTTCTTGAATTGTATTATCTTCATTTATTAAACAATTATAGTCATTTTTATTTTTAATCAATATTTTATCATCTTCAAATATCTGGTCATTACTACCATTATTACTATTTAAATTGTCCTTTGTTTCATTTAAATTGTCATTATTTATTAATGTATCGTCATTTTCGGTATTTTTAATTATATTTTCGTTATTATTTTCATTAATCTCAATAACTTCTTTAAAACTTCTATTATTTTCATTAAAAAGGCTATCATTCGATTTTTCCAATTCTATCGTCTCTTCATTTTGATTTTCACCCATATCATTTAAATATGCACATAAATCGTCCAATTTTTTATTATTTTTACTTAATTCGAACTTTAGTTCTTGATTTATTTCATGCTTAATATTGCAAATACTCTTACTTAAATCGATCTTCAGTTCTTTATTTTGTTCTAATAATAGCTTCATCAAATGTTCTAGGCCTTGAGGATGCATCTCATTATTTTTACTTAAATTGTCATTGCTTTTCTCATTTTTTATTATATTTTCCTCCATTTTGTTATTAAATTCTGATATAAACTTATATTTTCCTATACACGCGGATTTATCTCATTATCCATTTCCTGAGTTCAATTCCTGTTATCTAACATATCCTAGTGACGCGGTAGCAGATCCTGGAACGAGCTGCCGCCATTTCTATATAATCGATTTTCAATTGCATCATTATTTACTTTTTATTATTTTATTTAAAATTTATTGTTATTAAGATATTTATTTAACGTTTTTAACTTCAATTCACTCGGCCGCCCCACGTTGGGCGCCATTAATGTTATGATTTTTTTTTTATAAAATGATTGCGCCACGTTGGGTCGCCATTTAATGTTAAGATTTTATTTTAAAAAGAAATAAAAAGATTTTAATTACTTGAGTAAGTTTTATTATATGAATTTGACTTAATCTCAGGGATTAAAGTTCCGAGTGAATGAACGATATAATATTTATTTCCAGACAATTCTGAGATACAAACACCAACATCAAAAATAATACAAATGACAATAAAAAAATTAACAATTACAAAAAAAACAATTTTTACCTCTAAATCAATCCGCTTCCAACAAAGCCTCAATACACTGCGCTTCAGTAGTTCCTTCTTCAATGTGATATGCTTTATTGCCAGGTCTTGTGCCTAAAATGGATATCTTGAATTTTGGATTCTGTTGTCTTCTCACTCCGTCTTCTATGAATAATTAATAATGGACTGCACTCCATACTCCTCGGAGGAGAGCTATAGACTCAAGCTCCGCATTCGACCACTACTGAGAATAGAGAGACGCTCCGCATTCCAGGGCTGCTGGGAATCAACTGATGATCCGCAATCCAGGGCTGCTGGGGATCAACTGACAATCCGCATTCCAGGCTGCTGGGAATAGAGTGACGCTCCGTTCGAGCGGGAAAGTTTGGCGTCCTTTATTTCTAACTTCCGCTTTTTGTTGGTTTATATATAGAAAATAATAATTATATTTTTGCAATACAAATAATTAATTTATTACCATCTGAATGTACATTTAATATGGATATATTGTACACCAGTATTGTCCAAAAATATTATTAATTTTGATCGTATATAATACGATGTTAATTGTATATATGGTTTGTGATTTGCGCGGGCTTTTCAAAATATCGATGGTTATTTGAATTTAAAAATATTTTCGAGAATGTAATATATCATTACAATATATATATAATATATATATATATATATATATATATATAGAGAGAGAGAGAGAGAGAGAGAGAGAGAGAGAATAATGAGCAATAAAAAAAAAAAAAAAAAAAAAAAAAAAAAAAAAAAAAATCATTCCCGTAACTGGCCAAGAGGGCCCTGGCAGATACTATAGAGGTATCTGTTTCATGACCATACGGCACACTAGGGAGATAGTGTGGTCAGTACTATGCTCCGGCTGCCTGATTTTCCCCTTTGCTGCTTTGACTACTAGGGTCATTAGCACCAAGGTACATATTAATAAATTAATTAAAGGCTGGGTTGGCCAGGGGGGCCAAATCCAACCCATGAACAAATACACTAGAAGATAAAAATCTCTTGTGCTTGTCTTTTTCCTCCAGCATATAAGCCCAGTGCTCTACCACTGAGCTAACCTCGCCCCCGAGCAAAATAAATACATTGAAAAATAACTTAAAAACATATATATTTTTTTTCTTTTATGTTAAAAATATATGTTTTATTATAAATGATTATTTTTTTTTCCAATTTTGTCAAGCACGGGGTTCCTGAAAATCAATAGAACAGAGATTAGTCTTTCCCAGATTTTTTTTCTGGGCACTAGACCTTTTGACTAGGAGTTGTCGTTATTATGCTCCTAAATAGCAATTTGCTATTAGCAAACAATGAAGGAACATCATAATTTGTGTTTGTTGGTTTATATATATAATAGGGGCAAGGTTAGCTGAGTGATAGAGCACTCGCCTAATATGCTGGAGGACCATACTTCAAAACTCGAGTGCACCAAAGATTTTATCTTCTGGTGTATTTTTTTATGAGTTGGATTCAGAGTCCCAGACCGTCCCTAGGCCCACCCAGCCTTTAATTAATGGGTAGTTGCAAAGGGGATAATCAGGCGCCCGGAGCTTAGTGCTGATCACACTATCTCCCTCGTGTTCCATGTGGTTAGGTATCAGATGCCTCTACTGTCTCTGCCCCCCCAAAAAAATCATTCAAAAATTATTTTTGATTGAAGGCTCAAATGGGCTTAATAAAAACAATAATAACAAAGAAACAAGGCGCTAATGGCCAAGTTGTAGATACGCTGTAAAAAAACAAAAAAAAAAAAACAAAAAAAAAACAAGAATAATCATTTTTCCTGAAAAATATTTCTTTTTAGCTTTATTATAGAAACGTGTATTTGCAGGTTGAAATTCTTGAACTGCTGATGCAACAAGGTGAAGACCATTGGCTCCCATGGCAACAGAAGCGTCCACTCCTCCACATCGCTTGTGAAAGAGGAGCTTGGAATTGCGTCAAGTATCTTGTCTCGGAGAGATCCGACGAAATTAACCAGTGTTATGATGAATACTACCCCATTCATCAGGCTGCTCTCAGGCCTATTAAATTTCTTGAGCTACTTATTGGGTAATCAGGGTTTTTTTCTTCTTAATTTCATAATTCTTGTATAAATTATTTGTTCATTTTTATTATTGTCAAGTATGTTTATACAGGATGAGTCAAACATAACTGACACATTTTCAAAGGTAACTGCTTGGTTAATAGAGGCGTTATGGTGATAGGGATATCACATTAGACAGGGGCTAACTTGCCATTTTCAGACTTAATTATGAACTGGAACGGTGAGCATCGATTCTGGACCATACAAGCTTCCCCTTCTTGTCACATCTCCTATTGTGATAATGAAATTCCATTTTAAATACAAATGAACATTTTTTATTTTTCTGTTTCTACCTTCCTGTTATATGCTAATATCTTCAGAGATTTGAAATAACTACCAGTGAATACGACTTATTTTGCTAAAAAAAAACTTTTTCTGAGTAATATTTTTTTGACATAGGTGTGGAGCTTCGACAAGTGTCTGTACCGCCACTCAGCAAATGACAGTGCTCCATCTGGTTTTTCTTCTTGGACGGAAAAGCGCAGAAGAAACACTGCAGACATGTAAACTGCTTCTGGACCACGGCCTCAGAGATAAAATCAACCAACCCGATTCGCTCGGAAATACACCCCTTCATGGTCTCATTGTTCGTTATGCTCTCGAGGAAGCTCGTTACGGATATGATGCTGATAATCAGCCTTGGAATAAATGGGACGTCCTTCATCTTGTAAGTCATACATGTTTTTATTTTATAAGTCAAGCTGGATTCATAAGACTGAAATTTTGAAACATTATACAGACAGGAGAGAATAATCAAATTAATATAAAAATAAGAATTATTTTATTTAAATCAATTTTATATTGAAAAATAACGTAAAGGAAAGGGCATTATTTTTGCCTTGTTTAAGCCTTGAAGCACCTAAATATGAATATATAGGGTCAATCAGGAATTCCGTGTGATTTTTGTTATCTTGGTTTTGCTGGAAATCAAAACAGCCCAAGAAGGGTAGCTACTATAGGGGTATCTGATCCATGACCATACGGGGAGATAGTGTGGTCAGTGCTATACTCCGGCCACCTGATTGACCCTTTGCAGGTACCCATTAATAATTTAATCAAAGGCTGGGTTGGCTTAGGGACGGTCAGAGAGGCCGAATCCAACCCATGAACGAAGGCACTACAAGATAAAATCTTTAGTGCTTGCTCGAGATTTGAACTCTGGTATTATTCAAGTGTTCTACCACTGATATAACCTCGCCCCCTGTTTTGCTGGAATGTCTTCCTAATCCTCGGACATAATCCTTTGCTCTTAAGAGATCTTAGACAATGCTTCAACAGGTTTAGTTTTATCCCGTGCCTCTTGTTTGTCAACATACAATGCTTTATAATTTTTATAAAGGCTTTAATGCTGCTGAAACAGCAGTTCATAGGAATTGTGTATTTTATTGGCATGATGCCTCAGAAGAACGTGTTTTTTGTATGATGTAAATCTAATGTGAAGGATGCAGAGCGATCTGTTCACCCTTTGACTGTGGATACTGAAAAAATTATGGCTTAGGTAAATGTAAACCCACATCCTAGATTCATGGATATTCAAAATATCCTCGGTGTGTCATTTGGAAGTGCGGTTGCACATCTAAGGAAATCCGGCTATGCATGCAAAGCAGATATGTGGTTATTGCACAAACCTACTAACTGGCACCTGAAAGAGCACGTAGATGCATGTAATGTGCTTCTTGAAAAAAACAACGAGGTCTAAGTTTTCTATATTGCAATCCTAGGCCTTATACATGACTTTACATACTTGGAAGTTGTTGGCAGGGCCTCTGAGAAGTCGGGCAAGAAAGGCAATTGTTCAGGGGCCCATGGTCTCAGTGAAGCCCGGCTTTATTTTTCTACTCATATTATAATTTGAAATAACAATCTTATATACCTAGCATTTCCACTCCATTTAATGACAAATGTCTTTAATTTAATTTTCAGAGAAATGTCTGTTGTAAATAATAGTTTTTGGTAATGTTAAAGGTGGGGGGGGGTATGGGGCCCGTGAAGTTATTCGGAGAGGGGCCTGTAATTCCTCTCAGAGGTCCTGGTTGTTGGAGTTTGCCTGGAATGTTTTCTTTCACTCTCCTTTCAGTCTAGGCTAGTGAAGTTAATCCTTAATATTTAATAATAAGATATAGTGAGTCTATGCTTTGGGTTTATATTCTGAAAATAGATTAGTCAGTCCATGAATAAGACTTTACAGTTATTTTCAATTTAGGTAAGATACCTTCTCCAAAATGGGGCGAGACCCTCTATCAACCAGCCAGGGAACAGTGCTCTTGCATGCGTTTTGAGACATGTTCGAGACTGGGAGTTCAGGTAATCTCTTTGTAATGGTGTTTGCTTTGAAACTAAACATCTGCCTACTATAAATGGGCATTAGTTGTGAAATGAAGAGACTTAAGTTATAGTATATTTTAACATATTAGTTTTATAGCGTAAGACGTAGAGGAGAATAATGGATACAGAAAGGAAACTGTTATAAATCCTAATAAGTTTGCTTCTGCCAGCACTTTTTCTATCCTTAACCCTTTCTCTACCGTTGACTTCTTTAGAAGTCAAGAGCAGTTGGGACCTGTGTACTGTTGACTTGTAAGCAAGTCGGAAGAAAGACGGGCTACACATACTGTTGAGTTGTCCAACAATCGAGATCTTCTCGTATCTCTCGCATTATTTCTCATCTCATTTCATGAATTTAGAACTATCTAAATCGGTAATCTAGCGTTACCGTAGCATACTTCTAGTATTCCTGTCTAATACTTGAGGCTATTTGAATGAACTACAACTTGTTGCCCTCTCAGCCCATTCATCCTGTCAACCCTTGTCAAATTGCCATTAGTTTTTATACCTCTGTACATTCCAATCAGCTTTTTTAGCGAAATGAGTTCACTTTTACCTCCTGAAAAGCTAAAATCTTATATTCATATTTTAATTCAGCGAGGAGGTGAAAGTCGAGATGCTGTGACTGAGAGTGGTTCCCGCGGTGCTGTGGTGAGGTTGGGTACGAATTTCCCGTACAGGAGAACATTTCTCTTGCTGCTCTCTGCGTACAGAAAAGGTAATCAAGGAGTATCACATGCGAGGAGTAGGAATTAGGAACGGGTGCCCTGAGAGAACCCGGAAAGAACTGTACCGAGGCCTAAAGGCCTAAACCAACAGGCCCGTATCAGTCATGAACCTTAGGACAGTATTGAGGTTCAATTCACGTAACCTTCTAGGATCGACAATGAAGACTGCACCAAAATGCAGATATCTCTGAGCAGCTAGTGCTGGACATCTGCAAATAATGTGATACGGAGTCTCATCATTCTCAAGGCATAGTCTGCACCATGTAGTCCTAGTCAGCCACATGGTGTAGAGGTGCCGGTGCATTCTGCAGAGACCTGTAAAAAGAGCTGTTACTAGTCTTACCTTAGACCTGCACTGATTAAGGAGAATCTCCGTCCTCTTACGCTACAGTAATGCTAGATAGTTCTAAATTTGTGAAATGAGAAGAGAAAAATGCAAGAGATACGAGGAGCTCTCGACTACTGGACAAGCCAACGGTATGTGGAGCCTGTCTTTCCTCTGACTTGTACGGTAAACAGGCCGCCAACCGTGGAGAAGTAAACGGTAGAAAATGGCTTAATAGAAGTCGTCCGCATTCAGGGCATGCCCTTCCTCGACTTGCACAGCAGTCAACCTCACTCGAAGGATTAAGTAATAAAAAAATTGTATGGAGCTTACAGTTTTCATCCTGTGTCCAATCTAGAATTATTATACATTTTTAAGCACTATAGGCAAGAATTGACTGAGTTAAACATTTTATTTAGAGACATTTGTCATGAACTTTGTGTTATTTCAACAAAAATAAGTCACATTAATTAATTAAAATGAGACAGTTATAAAATAATGGTTAGGTATACATTTCTTGATTCTAGGTAAACAAATGTACTGATAAATTTCTGTTTTTATTTTGTTCTGTTTTTTTTTTTTTTTGCAAAAAAAATGTTCTGATAATTTCTTGGATTTTGTGTAAATATTAATTCATAACATTTTATATAGAAATCAGATTTTTTTAAAATTTGAAATAATCTTTTTTTTTTTTTTAATTGTTTAAATAAATATGTGTACTTAATGCAGCAATGTTTTGTTTCCCTTTTACAGGTATTATATTGTTAGTAATTTTCTTTCCAAGCCGAGCAATTAATTATATCTTTTATATTTTTATTCATGTAATTTTCTATCAATTTTCTTTTTTCTTTATAAGACATCTGCATTGATAGCCATTAGTGCTGGACAACCAGGTTGACGCCGTTTCAAAAAGTAGAGCCTTTCATGCTAGACATCCTCCTACAGGGCGATCTGAATTCGTTTTTTTTTATCTGTGAATGGCAAATATAGTTGGTTCGATATCTACAACCCTTCTGACATGAAATTAGTCTTTTTTTTAATCTGGAGTTATTGATAAGAACGACAAGTGTGAAGGCTTGGTATTTGAGTTTATACTTTCCGCTTAGGTACGAACTCCTGAACATGCTCCTTCAGGAAGGTGGTGATCCTAACGTAGTCGGAAGGGACGGAAGTGTTCCTCTCATGGTTTGCCTCGTCCCGCTTATCAACAAGGATCCTCTTCATCACTTCACGCACACCATGAAGGTAACGTGTCCTCTTATTTGAGGCGATGACTTGATGACTTTCAAAATGGATTAAATCCATTTTGTCATCACATTAATTTCTTCTCTAAAAACCTCTTCTTTTTCCCTCCCATTCATTAAATCACATCAAAACCAAGAAAGTTAATTTTAGAGTGACCTCGTAAATATTAATTTCTGAATGGAATTTTTCTAACTTAGTCGTGTCCCCTGAACAGTTGCACGATTTGGATATATCCTTTTTTGAAAGTCGACACCTCATTTATTTATTTTATCTACACAAAATTGAAAGGTACTTTGGAGCCTTTATCGACCCTCCAAATTGTGCAAAGAACAAATCTGAAATCCGTTTTGAAATCAAATTTTTTGTTTATAATGATCAACTTTTTAAAGGTAGACCTACATTTTAAACGTAGAATATTTTGGCACAATAATGACTTCTATAGAGCGTAGTATGTAAAACAACTTTTGATTTTAAAACGGACATCAGATTTGTTTTTTGCATATTGTCAAATGATTACATTTGATGGCTAACATTTTTATATAGTGTAATTTTATTTTATTCGATTGCAGTGTACAAAAAATATAAAAATAAATAAATAATAGTTAATAAACACCTTGATAATCCATGTACGGTTTTGAAGGATTAAAAATGATGCTAACAATAATATTTTCCTCTTTATTACGACCAATACACCACAAATTTCTTATCTGTTTAGGTCTGCTATCTAAATTGTGTTAGGATTCTTCTTAAATATGGCGCCAATCCGAACTGTTCAACTCGAAGCAATCTCTCTCCACTTCATGTGCTCATGTTCTCTGCAAGTGAAACAATGACCCTCGGACGTGACCTCGATCGGAACATGGAATTCATACGAAGCCTTCTCGTTCTTCTTCTACAGCACGGTCTTCAAGCTAACGTCTTCTTCTCTACACGTACCTCTCACATCCTCCGAGCACTCCTCGACATGGTCAGAGCAACGAGATATCCAACGGACATTCAGCATATTTATAATCTTACTCTTACTTTTCTCCAAGTAAGTAAATTTGAATTATAATTTTTTTAGTAAAAATAATAGAATTTATATGACATTTGATAATATTTTGATATTAAAGCAGTGTTCTGGTAGTGACAACTGTAGCAATATATCAATTTTATTAGGCTCAGGTTATCTAACACAAAGCAAAGCAAAATATACATCCAAGGCAATAGTTATGTTTTTAATATAAATCAAACATTCCCATTATGCAATATAGGAAAGAATACCATAGCACACCTAATTACTGAATGCAGGATTCTCAAGCCACTGAAAAGGAGTAACCCCACCGCTAATAATCACCCACCCAGCTTGTTGATGTCTTATCCCCCAACACCCAAGAACAGCTAAATGACTTTAGTCACCAGACTCTTCGATGTCTACAAGCTAGAAAGACTCTTCTAGGCTGAAATCAGTGCCAACCCTTAAAGTGTTTCCTTTAAAGTCGCCTAATTCGATGCTTATTATGTATTATTTATATTATCTTACAAGCATTATCATATTATTTTACAAGCATTATTATATTATTTTACAAGCATTATTATTATTTGTTCTCACATAAAAAGCCGTTTGTTATCTCAATAATTTTATGTATTTTATGTGTTATCATTATTATTATGGAAATTGAAATTTAATTTTGTGTGCCAACTCCTTGCTGTATGTTTTTGTACTTAAAAGCAATAAACACATTCATTCATTCATTCAATTTTATTAGGAGAAAACTACATATTTCAGCTACATATTGAAGCACCAAAATATTGGTGGTGAGCTGCTTTGGCCCAGAGGACAGAGCACCAGGATATTGGCATTAGCATTTCAGGCCCAGCATATTAGTTAGTGATGTGTGTGAGATTTCTCGAAAAAATATACATGGAAGAGCATTCTAGGATTTCGAGGAAGACAATGGGCCTTTTCCGGAGTCAATAATTTCGACCCAGGTATCCCTAATCTCTAGATCCCTCGTCACAAAGAGTTAATTCCTCCGACAACTAGTTGTGAAATAAATAACTAAAGCTTCCCTCAGTCTTTGCTTAATAGCCCTCCTGGTAATAATACTCCTGGAAAAATTAGACGTAGGGAGCCAGTAAACGAGAGAGGAGGGTCGGACTGCTGTACAAGTCCTTCGTGCTGAGGGCACCAGTGGCTGTCAACTGTTAGTCAAGTCCTTTGTTTCAGGGGCAAGGCGGGCACCGACTTATACAGCAGTTAACAGTACTGAAAGAGTTAAAATCCTTGTTTATGCAAGCAGTCAATACTCAGCATTCTAACACAGGCAATAAAATGTTCAAATGTTGTTAAGGATTTTTTTAGCATAAATATGCTTTAGCAGTGACTAAACTGGAAAAAAATATTACAAAAAAGCGTCACAAAGAAGTGTCTGCTGGCTTTCGCGCATGCGCAGTGGCCATGTTCGAAAAAGATGACTGTATGTTACATAGGTTTATCAGGTGGACCTAGCGTTAAAAAAAAGTGTCACAAGAAGGCGTCCCCTGGTGCTCACACATGCGTGGTGCCCATGTACGAAAAAGAAGACTATATGTTATATAGTACATTACAAAGGTTGCCGGGTGGACCTAAAGCATATTTATGTTCCTGAATTTGAACAGAAGGCTCTAAACGAAATAATTTGTTTTTCTCTTTTTAGATCCCAAAGAAACAATTTACAATTTTTGTATTGAATCCAATAAATCCATAGACCACTGTTTTGCAAAAAAGCCATAATTTAAAGAATAAATCTTTTACCTCCATTTTCCTAACAAATTTAGTGGTTGAGGATGTAATTTAAGGAAATTTTTCAAATATAAAAAATGTCAAAATTTGTTTATTATTTTTTTAAATGATAAAATATTCTAATTATTTTTTATAAATAATTTGTTACAGTATGGAGCGAACCCCGATGTGAGTATTGCTTCCCAAGGAACTACAAGAGAATCTTCATCAGTTGCTTCGTCTATATACCTCCGCTCAGCTGGATCACATCCTGTCCTCTATCACTACGTCATTCTTATCTGTCGCAAGGACGATTTGGCTCTCGATCCGCAGCAGAGGTTTGCACCGCTTATCTGGCTTTACGCGATGTGTATGGGGCACAAGGAGCTGTACGCGACTCTAGCTGCTTTGCTCAGAGCTCAAGAGGCAGGTGTGATCCCTGTAAGGGCTACGGCTCTGTGCGCACTCCTCCGCGAACTCAGTTCAAGACCTCGTACGCTCAAGCAAATAGTACGCAACGTTATCTATCGTGCTGTTGACCGCCAGCCTGGACTAGTCGTCAACAAACTCCCTCTTCCTAACTCCCTTAAGGATTACTTACTCAATTTTGAGCCTTAAAAGACTTAGTCTTATCCTTGTTCGACTTATTGATGGGCTTACTGCAACAAAGATTTACTTCAATGGAGCAAATAGTTGGTATGTATTAATTTATTTTAATGTTTATTGCTTTTAAGTAAAAAAACTTACAGCAAGGAGTTGGCACTTAAAATTAAATTTCACTTTCCATAGTAACACAACAAATAATACATAACATTAAAATAACAAAAATCTTTTTATGTAAAAACAAATAATACATGATGCTTGTAAAATAATAATAAATAATAAAAAGTATGCATCAAATTAGGTGTCTTTGAAGAGAGCACTTTGAAGGTTGGCACTAATTTCAACCTAGAAGGACCTTCCTATTAATTTATTTTAATGTTTATATCTATTTTTAGCTTATATCTCCTAACTATCTTTAAAAGGTATTTCTTAAATGCTTGTTAAATGTAAAAGAAGAAATAAATGTCAATTACAAAAAATATATTTGTTACTAATATATATATCAAACATCAATAAAAAAAAAATAATAAAATAATAGGCTGTTTATAGAACCTGCAGTGTCCTTTAAAGCCGATAGAGGGCATAGGATTAAACTTTTGTCACTTTAGCTTCCAACTACTCAGGTTACTTGTACGTATACCTGCTCCCTCCCCCTTTTTTTTTTTTTTTTTTTTTTGCCGAAAAACGTTGTTTCTCTTTACCTGGAACTTACCCTGCATATTTCTGTGGTATTTTTTGAGTGAACAATTGTGTTTGTAAATATTTCTAAGAAAATTTAATCTGAACAAGAATTGTTAGAACTTATGACGGGTGTGAGCGAAAGTGAAGCAGAGTTTTCTTTGGATGACGATGAGGGTTCTGATGATTTATCCCAAAATGTTTCTGTTAGAGAAACACCTGGAACAAATGGAATGCAAAGTACAGGAGAATTATGTTCCGACGAAACATCATGTCATGAAAGTATTCAGCACACGGGGCACTCCAGGTGCTAGGATATCCCGCACCACCGTACCATCTACACCTTTGAGTATTTCGCAGCCTAAAGGTTAAGCTCGTTGAAAACAATAAATATCATCAAACACATCTAAAAGCATCAATGATATCTACCAGAACAATATATCATGACCTTGGAAGAGAACTGGTCAATCTGAAAAATCTACTTTTTTGTATTTATTTATTTAAATTTTAATGACCTTTGTACTTAACTGAGAATTTTCGGACGGGTTAAATCACTGCCTTTTTCTAGCCAGGACCCCAGGATGCCTTTTTTTTTTTTCTAAAAAAAATCCACCACCCCTAGTGGGAATCGAACCCACGACCCTTGGAACGGAGTGTTAAGTGCTCACGGCTATTGGGCCTCCTACTTTTTTTTTTTTTTATCTGAGTCAGAAAAATTTTGGTAACACGATGCTTTGTCTTGTTTCTCTGGTTTGCCTTTAGTTCTCTGACAGTTTCAAGTTAAAGGGAATAGTACCATCATCTATAAAAAATTCAATGTCTGATTTCAAGGGCAAATCCCGGGTCTGAAACTCCCCTCCTAGCATTTTGTTACTCATAAATCACTCGTATAAATTTAAATTAAAACATTGAATTTCAATTGCTTGCTTTTTCAATGAGGTTTATAAATGAGCATTCCATAGAGTAAACATTCGCTTTTGCTATCCTAAAGCACTTCTAGAACTTTGACTTTGATTTCCCAACATCCAGATTTCGGGATTTGCCATTTCTCTTCCAGGGTCAATATCGATGAAAGAGGTCAATAAATATTAACTTTTTATAAGCAAAGTTAATTCCTGAGATATTCTAAATATCGATGATAAAGGTCGATAAATAATGATACATAATATAAAAATAATTAATAAAATGAGGCCTCAAGATTGTTTGACAGGATTTATATTATTTGTTGAGTATAGTCCTTCTACCTTCCTACTTAGCAAGTTATTACAATCATTTCTCCGCAGGAGTGTCCTTTGAATGCTATAAATTAAACTCATTTTCTTTTATTTTCTGATGATTCTTTTCTTCCTCTGTGACCAGAGGAAATATAAATCAAGCAATTAAATATAATAGTTTTATTTTTATTTTTTAGGTTTTCTCTATGGCTGGAACCGAGTCGGGTGAGTAAGATGATGGAAAATATTTATTCCGTGTTTTGTAAATGAAAAGAAGAAAAAAAGAGTTTGAGTAAATTAGGGAAACCCATCGATTGGGTTTTATTTTTATAAGGAAACTAATTAGTAGAAGTTTGAAATATAATTCCTGTAGGAATTAATGTGATTGCCAAAGAAAGTTCTCGTTTACAGAATTTGTTTATTTTAAAACCAATGTAAATATAACAATCTTAATATATGTCGACTGTTCGCTAATAAATATTATTGTTAATTCTCATTACTAAATGTTTAAATAATGAATAATTGAAAGTGAGTATATTATATATTTCATTGTATACATTTATTAATAATAAATTTAATGCAATATAATTAACTTTGCTTATAAAAAGTTAATACTTTAATAAATATGGAATTTTAAGCTTCACAATCCAGGTTTCATTACCTATTTAAATTTTATTTCTATTCTACAATATAAAGTTTTTAATATTTTTGTCTGTGAAGTTTAAGGGGTTATTTGTAAAATTTCATTAAGAGAATAGGATCTCATTTAGAGGATAAGTTTAATTGAATTTTAGCGTTCTTTATTGGTATAATTAATGAAATCCTCGTTACCATAACTTACATATATTCAATACAGTTTGAGGAGTATGAGTACTTCTATGCAGGCTTCCCAACCTCTCTTCAGCATGGATGCCTTACAGAATATAACTTACAGAAGTTGAATAATTAAAAATAGCGGGAGATTTACCAATTATCATTTCTTTTTTTTTTTTTCGTGATTAACTGCTATCTACAGGTTTTCACCCTTTTATAATGCCAACAGCACTTGGTCGGTCACCCATTCAGGTACTGGCCACGCCCGAGGTTGTTTAACTTTTGTGATCAACTAGAACCGGTGTATTCAATGTGGCTATGGCCGTTGGCACATATTTCGTTTGTTATTGTAAAAACAGGTGTACCTCGAAGTAATTTTCGATTATACATTCATGAAAATAAATTACCCCTCCTTCCACAAGATGTTTTTCAGTGCACATACCACAAGGCGGTGTCAGATATAACACCTATTATAAAAAATGACTTTATTTTACAAATAACTATGTTAATTGGGTAGAAATGAATACAAGTTTGATAAAATAAATGCATATTTATTACAAATATATTTATAATAAATTACAAAAATAAAATAAAAAATTACACAAAATAATATAAAACATTTTTTTTTAATTTCTCACATGGCAGATCGGACATATTACTCTTTTTTGTTCACCAAAATACTTTTATTGCACTGAAAACATGTTTGGTTTCCCCTCCTGTTCTTTTTCCGTCCATAGAAGAACATTTTCGGAGTCTTCCTGAACTTGAAGAACTTGCTGGTGGATGTACGTGTTCGGATTTTTCTGTACCTAAGATGCTGCAGATTTCATCTTGGAGTGTTTTTGGAATAAGACGATTTTTCAACCTTCCATTCATGTAAGGTGTAACTAAAGAGAAAGCAAGTCTTCAAAAAGACTTCGGTTTCACTACACGTTTCGTTTCTATGAAATTCTTCATCAGTTCCTTCAGCCTCTTACCGGGACAGTTCTTGTAGAATTTCTTCATCGGTAAGTGGCTGACGATAACTTACCATATTACCATGTAAAACAACGGTAAATAGTCATGGAATAACTCCTTAAAGTCTACATACATGATGAAGTTGTAACGTATACCAAAAGGCGGTGTCATATCCGACACTGAAACTAAATTTGCCAGTGTTTCCGAACTCTTCTTGTCAGCGAAATTGCTTTGCCTATCTCTTGGTGGTACTTTGACCTCACTTCCTCTTATGTTCAGCATCAGCCCATCTACGAATGCTCAGTCTGGCAACTGCCGGTGCAATTGCACATATTGGTTTGGATGAAATAGGTATCGTGGATGCCCCAATGTTTGCCAACTCATCAGCTCTTTCATTTCCAGGTATGCCCGAGTGACTCGGAACCCACTCCAGTTAATTTTAAATATAAGCAGTAGGAATAATGTTGGCCAATTTTATCTGAAAAACATTTGAGAATATGTAATCTGCCTTACATATTGATAGGTTTTGTTGGAAAACTAAATTTATCCTAAGTAGAGATATCGTTCAAGAATAATATCGGATCTTTTCAACCTTGTTTCCTCACATTCTCTCTCGTTCTTCCACTCCATCTTACTCCATTCTACTCAAGCAATGATAATTTACAGGTAATTTTCTTCAAGAAATTGTTTCTTTCTGCCTTTCCACTCCATCCTCTTTACATTAATTTAACTAATAACATTTTTAGAAACAAATTTTTCTTCTTATGTTGCACAGAGATGTGTAAATTTTAAATAAAACCCCATGATTAGAGACTAATGAATATTGAAATTTGTATTGCCTAAATGAAGGCCCCCCTCTCCCTCATTCAGGATAAATTTATTTATTTTTAATGTTTGGCCTAATAGTATGCACACTTGTAAAGCACACGTTTATTAACCCTGCCGAGCTCTCTCCCTCTTATGTTAATCAATTTAAGACGGACATTCGTCAAAACTATTATGACAAATGTAAGTAAATTCTTATTAAATAGTAAAAACCTATAATGACTTGAAATTGTAGTTTATTTATTAGGATGAAAAGTATGCTAGGTTTTTTTTTTTTTTTGTCCAACTACCACTTTTCAAGTTGAGATAAGACGCCTTGATTATACTGCTTTGATAATTGTGCAGTTTAAATATTTTGTAAAAATCATACTGTGAGTCCAAAAAAATCCAATATCTATCTGTAGCTGTACAGATTTGGCGAAAACAAAAATCCAACAATTCATTTGCAAAAATCACCTACTAGGGTATCACTCATCACCAATATGTCGACAAACTAAAACAAGAGTGCACTTTCTATTCAAAGATATTTATTAAGAAATATTATTGGGGCAAAAATTATGTTTCAAATATTCTTATTTCATTCCATATTTATTGAATATTAAGAAATTATAAATATAAGACACTTGATAAACTCATATATATACATAACATATTAAATGTAATTTGTTGTTCCTTGCTTATCTTTAAAAAAATACTTTAATACTGATTCTAATGTTATCATATGTATGCATGTCTTTGTGAATGTTTTCTTGAGAATAATCAGAACGTGTAGTGGCCCGTGCAATATTCATTGAAAGATAAAAACTGGGACTTGCAAAAATACTGTCATCAGTTAGTCAGCTTTATGGAATTTATAAATATGGAGAAAGGAATAATAAATATTGAAACCAAGAATACGGAGAAAACTTCTCTCATGTCACTATACCAACATAAATATAATATATAAGGTATATAATAATAATACAATATATAAGTTAATTTAACACATTAACCGCCATTCAACTTTTTGAAAAAAAACATTTCTTGTAATTTTTTGTTTTGTGTTTTTTTTTGTCTAATTTAAATTTATTTCCATATTTTGGGTAAAGAAAATGTGTTTTTATTTATTTCCGCAAGAGATATTGATTCGTGCCGGTCACCCCGCCTTGGCCGTGCCCACCTTGGCGTGAACTGATAGATTTTACCTCAGTGGGCCAAGGCAGGCACTTTGCCGGTCACAGCGCTATCTAGAAACCATTTATGTTTTCTTTTCCGCACATTTCTAAGAACCAATGAGTCATCGCTACTACACAATAAACTTCGTTTTATGTCTCTATTCTAATTCTATCTGATCTAACGCATCTACTAAACACTGAGTGAAATCATCATCATCAAATTCCATTTTCGTAAAAGTATCTTCCACAAGATCGCAAAAAAACAACGCAAAGTCTATAAATATTAAACCTATAAAATGTCAAAACTATATCAAACAAACAAGACTCCCAACATACTCGAAATGGTAATCGATATTTGTTAAAAAAAAGTCCTGAACATAAACGTCAGACACTATTTTTGACATGTTTCAATAGAGAATATTGTCTCTGAATGGTTTTATATTTCAATTATTCGAAATTTAATTATTTCGTTTTTTTACTAATCGTGGACGTTTAAAATTATAATGTAATTTCATAGATCTTTTTTTCTTATTTTTATTTTATTTCTATCTTATACATTATAAGCTACCCAAAAGTCATAGAGTTGAAATTTCCGAAAACCAACGTACTTGGCAGTTCCGTTGGGCCGCGCCGGTCACCGCACAGCAGTAGAATACGAAGTATTTGCGCCCGGCAATGATGTGAAGTTGGGTTAAGAAAGGGCCGTCTTGCCGGTCACGGGTGACCCCCACGGCCTCATGAAATATATCACTGCCGGTCACGGGTGACCCCCATGGTGGTTAACGTGTTAAGGTACCTTATATATTGTATTATTATTATTATATACCTTACTAACGTGGTTCCTCCCTCCCTCCATATAGAGGAAACCCGCTTATGAGATTGATCTTACGATGCAATCCAGAAGTGCTGACTAGAAAATTAGTATTTTTGTACAAGAAAGCAAGAAAATGTGAAACTTATTGGTAATAAGTTGGGGCTGACTGTGGCTAATCATGATGGCATACAGATAGGTTTGTTTTTAATTCTCCTATCTATTTAACCTTCCTCATACTACTACATCTGAAGTTATCATTATTTATTATTTTATAGCAAAGATTTAACCCATGAGAGAATGAAATTTTATTCGCCATGAAGTACATATTTACAGTTGATTTTAACAGTAAAATGAATTTGTTAGTAAAACGAGATACTTAAAATCACAACAAATTTTTGGTTGCCTGGAATAGAGCCTTCAGGGCAATAGTCGAAGAGTGAGTAAGATTTCAGTACATAATTGTATTGATTTATAGAGCCTTCCTCAAGAATGAGGATTAAGAATTATCCACTTCTGTGTAAGTTGGCTACTGTGAGATTCGTGTGCTTTGTGATGCCTTATCTATCCCATTTCTTCAAGATCTTGACATTTTTCATGAAATACTAAAAAAAAAAAAAAAAAAAACTGTTTATTTCTATTCTAAGCTTTCTAAATGTCACTAGGAATAAGTGTGGAACCGCTCTAAGATGACGCAGTTCCTGCGAGTCTGACTTAATATTTTATTTGTGTTAGTATAGTGACATAGGAGAAGTATTCTCCCTATTCTTGGTTTATTTTACATTTTAGATGCCTGAAATGAACCTGAATAGGTTTGAAACGTTGCAAATATAACAATGTTTTAAACAATTTTGGGGAGCAATTCCTGTTAGTTACTTCAAGAGTCCTAAATTCTTTTAATCTTGCTAACCAGCAACCAGACTATTTTTATTACTGAGTTTCAACTCATAAAAATATTACAGTATTTTTGCCATCCCAAGACTTCATAATTTATCCTTTTTTGTTGCTGTCAAAATGAGATAAGAGGAATGTGAAATATGTAGTTGTTATATTCCAGATTAGCTTGCTTTCATTCCTATAAAGAATCAAAATCAGTTCTTTGTGACAGCTAAAGTGTAATGAAGGGTTCAAAAATTGTGTGTTTTTAAGGTGACAAATAATTTGTTGATTTCTTACAATATTATTTATTCTGCACTATTAATTATTAATACAATACTTTATTATAAAAGCTATTGTACTTAATGATTAAATAATAGTTCTATTATAACATTATTAATATTTGTGTATGGAAGAAGTAATAACTTTAGAGGTGTTTTCTTTCTGAATTTCTACACTAATGCTTCATTTGGTCAATCAGCCGGGTCTTTTTATGAAGGCCACATCCAGTTACTGGTGAAATATCTGTAGTGATTATAACAGTGATTCACCGCACATGCATAACTCATTAGCTTTTCTATTGGCTATTCCTATGGGCAATTATATCGGTTGTTGTTGGCAGTAAAATAACCTTTATAAACACTTAAAAACACTTTTAAGTGTTTATAAAGGTTATAATAGAATAATAATAGAATTCTATTAATTTTAGCGAGTTGGATTGACTAGAGTTTTGATATCTTCTGTAGCAAGTGGAAACGCTTAGCACATATGCCCATAATGCGAAAAAAATATAAAATATAAATATGTTATAGAACCACCAAAAATCGGCGAGGAGGCCCCTAAACTTTACAACTACCGTTGATTTTGATAATATTAACCTTTTTATTAATAAATATTGCTTGCTGATATAATCTGATTATTTTCATTTAAGTTTTAAGCCTAAAAGTATTACCTACAAATACAAGTTATCTAAGGGTTAGTTAGAAACCATATTATATAAATATAGTAGTAAAAAAAGTTACTTTTAATAGTGATTGCAGTGATTTTAAATACTTTTGATTACTATATTTATATGATATGGTTTCTAACCTTAGATAACCTGTAAAGAACTTGTAAGCTAATCTGTAAGTATCAAAATCACGACAGATACTTCAAAGTAACTGGATTTGTTCTACGCAAAAATACCCAATCAGCCTAAAGCTCTCGCTGCTATAGCCCGTTTAGTTAGATGGAATAGTTCTAATCCCGCATGCTCGAAATTCTGAGGGAAATACTCCCGACGGTTCTGCCATTTGCATTACTCTCTCGATGAACAACACGCTCCGTGGAACTCAATGCAAACTGGTTATGTCGTGTCATGCAGGCAAAGGATATAGTGTTTAATGTTTATCAATACTTAGCCAAAGCTAATGCTGAAAGCAATGTATACTATAGCCTGTTCGATTAGTTGGAGTGAAATGGAGGGAATGGGCGGGGCCTATATTCCCTGTTACCTATAACCTTATTGATTTTCAATCTTTATCCCAATCACCTCGCTTGTGGAATCGGCAGCATTATAGTTTGAATTGTTTTCAGCCTTAGCTTTGGCTAAGTATTGATAAATATTAAACACTATCTCCCTTGCCTGACCTCTCAAAGCCTTCCCTGCTCCTAAACTAGGCATAATTTTTTATAGTGATTCACTTTAAGTGTTTGATCATAAAAAGGCTTTGCAAATGGAGGAACAGAAGGGAGAGTATAGAGAAAAATTCTTGCCCAGACATTCGCACATGCTCGATTGAACTCATGGGTTTATCTGAACAGGCTATAGGTGAATCTCCAACCTGTGCAAAATTAAAATATTTAGTTGGAAGATGGAAAATTGTTTCTTCAAATAGAGTCAATAAATAGCGTGTGCAATGTAGATTGATATATAATAAATAGTTAGAAGAATTAATCGAGCACAAATAAAAAAAAGATACTTTAAATCCTGATTTAGCTCTCCTAGTTTAATTTTGTTGTTGAACATTTATTTACGAGATATGTAGAAGGCACTGCAAAGCGTGCCAGTCATAGTTTCATTTGTTTTTTTTGAACAATAATTTACTAGAAATATAGAAAGCATTGAAAAGATGTGAGTGCTGAACTTTCAGGCAATTAATGATATTAACAAAAAAATTGATATGTGCCAATATTTAGCCCTAAAAGGCTTTACTCTGAATTGAATGAAACAAATGTGTAACCATTGTATTGCCAGTAGATGCATGAGCGGAGTATGCGTATGCGTTGTAAACGGAGGCGTACATGAGTTAACTCTTCTAGAGCAATCACTCAATGTATCACTCATCCCACGGTTCTTTTTAACTTAAATATTCTCCAAAAAAAGGCCTAAATCCTCTCTCAAAGTGATAAATATGTATGCTGATTAGAAACATTATTATAGCCATTTCTATATTCAGAAGTATTGTAGATAATTGCATTATATTAGAACCTTTTTCCTTAACGTTGTTTATATTCGTGCATATAGGCAAAGCTACTGAATCGGAAAGATGAGCTTAACGATGATTCTACTGACAAGGAGTTAATGAGCTATTGCTGTTTAATATCTCTTGAAATTCCACAGTATTTAGAACTTATATTTTTAATGACTATTGGATATTTAAGCTGTATATGGTTACTCCATAGGCAATGTATGTAGCTCGACGTATGACTCGCGTAGGAATTTTCTGTTTTCTCCGAATCAGCTGTTACTTTTTTGTATGTAAGAGTCTATCTTGCCAAGCATTTCTGTCTTAGATGTTTTTCTTTCTAGATGTAAACTATAGCTTTTATCAAAAGCATATTACCATTAATTGTGTCAAATGTTACATTGGCCAAAACAGGGAGTAAAAATGAGTAAATTTGGGATTTCTGTCCTGCAGAGTATTGGTAATAGTATTGAATGTTCTATCTCATCCATTTAACCCTTTCTCTACCATTGACTGCTACAGCAGTCGGTCAAAATCAAATATCTTTAGGCATCTGCAGTTAAAGTTGAAAGGGTGAAAATTGAAAGCGCTAGCCTATCGCCCTATTGGAAAAACATAGTTTTCAGAAAATCGACTTTAAAGTTTAGTGTACCGAGAAGTTCATTTTTTTTTTTTTTTTTTTTTTTCATAATTTCTTGTAATAAAGATAAAAAAAGAAAAAATGGTTTTTGATTTTGAAATGGCACATAAACACTCATTGATATAATTTTGATTAGTTAAGGAAGCATTTAAGCCCATAAAAAAGAAGATGGTAAAAAAAAAGTAAAAAAGTTACAAGGTAGTATTACCCCTTGAACAGAGTTATTCAGCTTAAAATAATTCAAACTCAAAATTAATTTAAGATAAATTATGATAGTAAACAAAAAATAAAAAAAGAGTATGTATAAACACAAGTTTTAATTTGGTGAGTAGATTGCTCAACGTCAAGGCGCTAGGAGCAAGAGTTGAAAAAGTATAAGGGGGCCCGAGGCTGAGTGCGAGTATCCTGAACAGGAGAATCTTTCACTGTGCGCCTATCTTGGTACAGAAAGGGTTAAATAATCTCAAAAAGGTATAATAATGGGCTTTTCCTGCTCATGCTCTTCTTTTTTAGCTTTATTCTTTGGCCTTTTCATTTGTTTAAGAGTAGCTATCCTGTAGAAATAGCAAGAAAGTTTTTTCCATAGAAAACAGTATATTAAGAACTATTGTAATCTTTACAAATACATTACTTTTCCTCCAGGCCCTCCTGGGGTTTTTATAAAGTTTACAATTATTACCATTAAATCCCTTCTCTAAACACTTAGAGTGGTATTTTGCAACAGTTTTTTACATTACTGTAAAAATTGTTGCAAAATTTACCTTTGTTTATAGCTCTAATTAAGGCGGTATTCCACAACTTCGTGCAACGCTAAGCTTAGACTCTTACATATTTCATTAATATTATGCTTAAATTTTTATAAGTTCTTAAAAAAAAAGTCAAAAAAAAGTTTTTAACCCCAAGTAAAATTTGTGATTTCTGTAGAAATTCTGTACAAGCAATTTTGGAAGCTATGCTACTCGACATTGAGGAGAGCAAGTTGAAAGCTGACCAAATTTTCTAAGCCTAAGTATTCTTCGATTTATTTTGTCTCCCAAACTAGATATGTTAAAAAGAATTGACTTTATCCACCAAGTTTTGACTGATTATACTATATTTTCAAAATTATTTTATTTTAAAATGTTCTAAAATTATATTATTTTTATAGTTCTGATTTGTATTTGTATGTTTCTCTATTTTGCTCTTTAGCCATGCTTCGACATGTTTGTTACCTGTTACTGTTTTACTTCAATGTGTTCTTGTAAAATGTAAAAATTGGAGTACTCAAGTGTACTTGGAGCATTAATAAAGTGTATATTGTTATATAATATAATTACTGAGTGCTGTGATAAAATCTATTTGATTATTTGACTGTAGCTCGTGTATATTTCTAATTTGTAATGCATCTATTTAAAGGATATTTTTTGCAGAGTATTATTTCTGTAAGAAGAATGTCTTTTGTTATTGTTATTCTAAAAAAAAAAAAATGTATTGTTAAGTGAAAAATTACTGCTTTTCTTTCTATTTCCTAAATTCCAAATATATACTTTTTAGGGTGAAGAGCTACTTTATCTTCTCCCTCACATTATATATGCACAGAATTTATTTTGAGTTCCTTGAGAGGTCATGTTTATGGTGATAAAAAGGTTATAAATGTGATTAGGGTTTTATTAAAGATAAAAATCGAAAAATCCTGAAAAGTTGTGTTTGACTCCGCTTCCAGGGGAGGTACCTCATCCATTTTGTAGTTCTTGTTTTTTTCGGAAACCCTTTATGTGGAGTATCAAATGAATCGTCTTGGTAAGGAGAACCTATATTTGATAATTTAAGAAACATTCAGACGCATCTTAACATTTTTTATTGTGCATGCCTATTATTTACCAATGTACCTGTTAGAGTGGTCCAAAAAACTCAAGATTTTTTTTAGAGACCAATCATTTATAGGCAAAATTGGAAAACTTTTTGACATTGCCCATTCAGATGCTCTAATTCTCATGAAAATATGATAAGATAAAGATTTTTTAACTGACCAAAAAAACTAAGAGAAAAATGAGTGGCGTAGGGAGGTGGCGGTCCCATCGCCCGGTCGTAGACCGCAGATAGCCACTGGCCCTCCAGGTTGGGGGAACATAAACACTGACGCACACACAGTACACTACAGTAACCCCACACAAGAAAACTAAGGACACCTACAGTACACAACCTAGGATCACCTTCCCTAGGCTTATGACATGGATGGTCATAAAACATCCCCCAATCCAAGGTGGAACAGCATGGGCCGTTGGACGAATGGCTGAGGGGAACTCAGTCCTACCATGCGGACTCTGGATACCGGGCGACCTCCAGTTTCAAGAACTGCCTTACTGCAGTATGCGGGGCTCTGCTGCAGGTGACCTTTATATCCCTAGCTACTCGTGGGAACAATTGAGGTGGTAAGTAATGATTCATTGTCTTCGGACATCACTTCAACGGAGGCTTCAACGCCCCTATTGATTGAGTTCAATCTCGATCTTCTGAAGAGGAATCTCTCTGAGGAAGATGAAAATTCCATTATGGAAGTGGAAAGGGTGCGAATCCCACTACCTGCTCAGAAAGTGGAATACACTCACACTGACAAGGGGGACGAGAAATCCATGCCCCCTACCACCAACACTAGGAAGTTCAAGCTTGAAGAAGCTACAAGGAAATGCTTTCGTTGGCTTCGAAGTCTTGAGTACAGCAAGGAGGAAGCTACCAAGATGTATAGGAGCCCTATGGGAACGCATGGGACCAAAAAGGAGGGGGGAAGATCAGTGGGGGAGAGTGAGAGGAATCGCTCCAGTGAAGTCACTCCGGTGGCGCGCAGCAAAAGGGCTAGGCTGAGCTCATCTGTGCAGCAGGTACAAGAGAAGAATGATCAGGAGCCGGAAACGGCTCCAGCTCCATCATATCATAGAGCCCTTAAAGGGATAAGGATTGGCATTTGCTGCCAGGATTACCCCACAGTTCGAATTGTAGATGAGCAGTTTGAACTGGTAAAGGAAGCTCTTCTAACAAAAATTGCCGAAGAACCGGATAGAGAGGTCAAGGTCCGGTTCTATAACATCACATGGAAAGGTGGTTGGATACAGCTACTATGCTTTAACCAGGAGTCAGCTGACTGGGTCCTAGAAAACAGTCCACTTTTAACACCGTGGGAAGGGTCTAAATTAAAGGTGCTGAAGGAGCAAGACCTACCTCGAAGGAGTACTCTAATTGTATATCTCCCAAAAACTAATAAAGAGGACAAAGCGCTTCTTAATTTGCTAAGGGCTCAGAACCCTCGTGAGTTAAGAATAGAATCCTGGAGAGTCTACAGTAGAGATGATTCTTTGCCCAGAATCACTCAACTTTCTATGGGGGTCGAAGAGGACACTGCCTTCAAGCTTTTGGAAGGGAAATTCACCCTGCACTATGGCTTCCACATTCTCAAATTCAGGGTGATTGGCGGGCGCAAGGGAAAAGAGGCGAAGGAAGCCAAAGATGTTGAGCCGGAAGGTGGAGAGAAGGAAGAGGTTGGGGGTGAAGAGGGTATAGTGCAGGAAAAGGATAAGCACAAAGCCCGGAATTCTGAGGAAGTAGAAGGGAAAAGCAGAGAGGAGAAGAAAGTTGGAGAGACTACGACCAGAAAAGTCTATGCGAGGCCCAGCACCTCAAGGCAGGCACTGATGGAGGAAGAGGAGAGAAGAAGATCCTATCGTCCTCCCCTTGCGCAGAGGCAGAGGGATAGGGATAGGCAGGATATGAGAAGGCACTCCACAACGACCCGTAGAGAAAGGCCCCATTCACCTGGGGGAAGAAGAGGGGAAGCCAGGTACGAGTGGCGGGCCGCAAAGCGACGACCTAGGGCCTCAGGCAAAAGGAGCCCCATACCTGAGGTGGGGCTGGAGGTGAACCTCCATTGAGCAAGGCCAGCGACCAGCGTCCTCAACAGAGGTTTCATCTCAAGAAAATTAAGACATAGGGATCCTTCAGGAACCCTGGGCAGGCAAAGGAACCGTAATGGGCCTTTCTACCAAAGCAGGTGACCTACTCGACTGTACAGATGTTGACAGACCAAGAGCAGCCCTGCTGATTAACAAGAGAGTTAACTTTTACTCTGTTTTAGATTGCATTAAAAGGGATCGTGTTGCAGTGATCATAGAGGTGCCGACTGCAAAAGGAAGACTAGATGTGCTAGTTGCCCGAAAAGGGAGTGATATATGCCTCACCCGGTCAGACGAGACCACACGGACACTTGTCTTAGACAAGCAGTTCAATGTTGTCATACCTAGTCGACAGAACTGGGAGGAAAGGCAGGAAACCTCCCAAAGAGACTGGATAGTGTGGTACAGTGATGTCTTTCTTAAGGTTGAGAGGGCTGGTGCAGGGGATATATTGTCCCAAAACTAAAATAGCCATAGCTCTTGGATCATATGCCACTTTTTTTCAATAAGAGGTTCATGCAATTGAGATTGCAGCCTGAGAAAATCTCAAGGTTTAAAGGGCAAAGAATGTACATAAATAGTGACAGTCAAGCTGCACTGAAGGCACTTGCATCGCAAGCTGCTCTTCAAAACTAGTACTTGATTGCCTGAATGATCTGGGCAGGCTTAACAGGGTTACACTTGTGTGGGTGCCGGGCAATGAGAAGGGTGATGAGCTGGCAAGGAAGGGATCGGAGGAGATACTCCATGGTCCTGAGCCGTATTGTAAGGAAAAATGATCATTTCAACTCAAGACAAAGAGTATATTAAAATACAAGAAAGATTTGAAAAATAAGAGAGAAGAGAAGTCTTTTTCTGCTGCAAAATCCATGTCTTCTTCTATTAATCTAAATGATAGTTCAAGTGCCAAAAGCAGTTCCAAAAATGCTTCCGATGATGAATTATATCAACCTTCGTCCTAAAAAGGGTTAGAAAAAGTTTTAGGTGGCAAGAGCGAAGATGTTTCTGAACTGACTTAGAAGAACCTTTTGGCTCTTGGAGCCACTTCCAAATACAAAATTTAAAGACTTAATTTTTATTATGGTCTTAATTATTAAACGTACTTGTTTTTAACATGGTTTCTAATGTAAAATAACCCAATAAATTTAAGTTTTTGTATTCTAACATGTCTTGTAATTTTTCAAAAAATTCCCATTTTCATTGTTTAATGCAGCATTGAGCACTGCCTTCTACATGACTTATGACCTTGGTATTTTGGCTCCTTACTTACTTCTTGTATCAAATATAAAATAATTGGGAGTCCCTTGGCTTTTACACTCAACTTGAGTTTTTACCATTAGATCTTGGGCCACCCTAATGTATCTACATCGATAAGGCGACATTAGTTGGGCTTGATAAGTATCAGACAAGGACACAAGGGAATTTCCAAACAATTATCAGACTACAAGGCATTATATAGTTATAAAAAATAAAATAGCCGATAAAAAGTAGATAGAATAAAAAAAAGAATTGATATCCTCCCAAATAACGGTGAAAAAAGCAGGCGAAGTTCCAGGCCCCTACCAAGAACAGTTAGCCTATGAAAGTTATATCATCACTTATTTGTGCAATTCCAACTTGGCCAGTTTTCGTTAATTTGCATACGCCTGCGGCCGCTTTAAGTCACTGTTTGGGTTTTGAGTTCATACAAACCCGATCATTTAAAGTCATCAAAGAGTTTATAATAACCATGAATCGTTACCCTAAGGGCCTGAATCTTTAAATGCCAGACATTTTATAATAAATAAATCCGATCGTTATAGTGGCCATTATTAAAGGTAAATTCATTACTGTCAACCTTCTACATTTAATTTGATTAAATTAGTAAACAAAAAAGTAATACGGTAGACGCTCCCTAATCCAGTGTCGTTGGGACCAGGATACAGTCAGATTAGAGAGTTCAGTTAGAACCTGTCACTTATTTATTTAAAAAACCTTATTATTTGAGGATATAATAACATGTACAATTTTTTAATACATTTATTTATTTGCATATTCAAGTAAAATTTAGGTACCAAATTATAAAATAAATTCAAAACATGTAAATCCTTGCTGGTGTATATCACAGGCGTTCCAGCCACAGGTGCCTTAGAAAGATGTAGAAACATCATTTCCTGCCTCTAAAACGAAACATATATGCCTTCTTTGGCGTCCATTCAATGAAATATCACGAAACAAATGTTTGGCTAGCTAGGAAGGCATCCTCGAGCCTGTCTAGCTCCGGCAAGTTCCGAGATCTGTCACTCATTCTTCTCAGACACCGCTGGATTAGAGAGAGCGACGGATAAGAGATCGCCAGAAAACGGAGTCTACTGAATTTATTTTATTAACAGATGACATTTTTTTTTGTCATACACATTCATATCCTAATTTGTAATAACACACGAAGTGTGTTCCTGAAATGCAACTTCTAAATAGACAAATACACTTAGGGAAAAGGAATAAGACAGATTACGTATTAAACTTTATATTTCCAACCCTTTCAAAATCCACAAAATGAAAATGATGCCTTATGCACGTTTTTCATTAACAAAATTATTATATCCTGCTTTTCATTTATTTTATACAATAACTCATTGTAAAAACAAATACAAGTAGCTCATTACTTCTCTGAACAAATACAATATTTATAATTTGAATTTATTCAGCATTAAAGCAGATAATATACATATATATATAATATGTTTATGAATAGTACAGATAAATATCGATACAATTCAGATATGGGATATGGTAATCTTCATCATGTAAAAAGGGTAATGATACATGTCCTCTTTGAGCGTATTAACTGATCAAAACAACAAAATGGTGAATATAATGAGAAAACTTATTAAAACTACTTGAATAAAATGGTATATTAAATCAAAGAACTGTCGCTTATATCACAATAACATAAACTAAGTTTTAACAACTAAATAAGAATAAGGTATAATAAATTCCGCAAAATAAATACGCCTAGTACTCAATGTTTTTCTTAAGTATTTTATAGAAAAAAAAAGATAGGTTTAAATTAACAAAAAAATAATGTGGAAGAAAAAAAGATTTCTATATTAAACTATATTAGAAATAAACTGAACAACCATGTTACATAATAAAAGGATAACTCTTGTAAAGTCAATAAAATTATTTTTATGTCTTGAGAAGGTTGTGTTAGATGTGTATCAGCTATGTTTTGATTAAAAATTAAAATGAATACAGGAAAATAAAGTAATCTAGCTTAGTTAATGAAAACCTACATGACTCACTTCTTATATCTAAACAAATAAAATAATTAAAAAAAAAAAAAATCATAGTCATTAAAAGTTATTTCTGCTTATAATATGAAAAGGAATATGCTAAAGGAAAACTAAGCCTATTTACAGAGAACACACGTAACTCTGACCTTCTGTCAGTCCATAAAACAAACTACAGTCAAATACAAAATTATATTCTAATTTATTATGTAATCATAGATTTAATAATGGTGAAAGATTAGGCACAGCATTTCTGTCAAAACGTTATCAACTATATAAAAGGAGCATCCGCTCAAGTATACAATGTTCAACTGTAGATTTGGATACTCTAAAACCAGGGAAATGCTTTTTCTCAAGCTTCTTCACGCCCACACGTCATTTAAGAGAGGTCTACAAAACAAAAATGTGTATTAGAAAATAAAAAAATAATAGAAAAATAAATAATTTGTTTTATTTTAACCTTTTAAAAGCGCTAAGCCGTAGTAATAATAAATAACCATCCCCTGTCATGTACAAAGTTAGAGATCTTCTGACCCAACAAACTAAAACCGCTTGCTCAAGTTTCACCAATGCTGCATAAACATAACATCCATTAGGATTCCGTCAGAGTGTTGCTCAACCTAGTGCAAAGCAAGACAACACAGGCTGCGGAAGTGTGTGGAAAATCATCAGGCAAACAAAATTGATGTGAATTTGGTGGGAGAAAAATAGTTGTTTTCCTCTATATTCTTCATTCTTCGCTTTTATTTATTTAACTAGTGTTCTGCCTCTTTGGCGTTCTTCTCTTTTAAAAAGTTGGCTAAGAATATGTAAACATACATTATTTTCCTTCTTGTACAATAAAATAAAAAAGCTAGCTAAAAGTAGTTTAATGCAGCAGTCCTAAGAGCAGGGATCTGGTGTAGTAGAAGGAATTACCTTCCTTCGCAGCAAGTTATACATTCACATTTAATATTTTAACTGAATTTAAGATAAATTATTGTTTCATACAGAGATGGGCATAATTTTATTTATAAATAAAAATATGAATTTATTCGAACTTCATATATTTGTGAATACGAATATAAATAAATTTGTACTTCATATATTTGTGAATACAAATATAAATAAATTCGTACTTCATATATTTGTGAATACGAATATAAATAAATTTGTATTCATAAGTGTGAATACGAATTTATTTTTATTCACATATATTAAATATAAAAATACAAATATTCGCAAATTTTTCTGCAAATACAAATAAATTCACAGAAAAAATTGTAAATAATCACAAAAAATGTGAATATTTACAAAAAATCAAGTGATTACAAAAAAAATCACATTAAAATATGCGAATACAAATTTATTCACATTATAATTTGTGAATAAAAATGTATTCACAATAAAATTCGCAAATAAATCATGAATTTATTCGTATTAAGATGATATTACGAAAGTTATTGAAGTTGAATTTTTTTTTTTTTTTTTTTTTTTTGGCGGGACCACCAGCCATGCTGCAGAGGGATACAGTTTGTCATCTGTACCTCTATATAAAAAAACAAAAAAAAAACACCTTCAATAACTTTTGGAATATCATCTTAATAAATTCATAATTTATTTGTGAATTTTATTGTGAATAAATTTTTATTCGTATATTTTAATGTGATTTTTTTAATCACTTAATTCTTTGTAAATATTCACATTTTTTGTGATTATTTAAAATTTTTTCTGTGAATTTATTTTTATTCGCAGAAAAATTTGCGAATAAAATTTTATTTGTATTTTTATATTTAATATATGTGAATAAAAATAAATTCGTATTCACACTTATGAATACAAATTTATTTATATTCGTATTCACAAATATATGCGGTACGAATAAATTCGTATTTTTATTTATAAATAAAATTATGCCCATCTCTGGTTTCATACAAGTAATTCACCTTATTTTTGCTGTATTCACTATTCATTATTTAGTATTAAGCTGATTCACGCTAGACCGTGTCAATCAACAACAATTTTTTTTATGAGCTCTTGTACATTTCCTTATCGTCAACTTTCTTTTAACAAGGTTTTAGAGAACCATAGAAATAGAAGTATATACTCAGAAAAGGCCCGGCGAGTGTTAAGGCGTGAGTACTTAACACTCCACGCCAAGGGTCGTGGGTTCGATTCAATTCCATGAATATTAGGTAAATCAAGCAGTGTTCTGATCTCTTTTTCTAATGGGTCAATTGCATATTTTTCTAAAATTAATATAGTCTGATCGGATAGATCGAGCAGTTCAAAGGGAAAAGGGTGTAGGTTAATATTCCAATGGAGTGATTCTGCAGGAAAAATTCCCTCTTTTATACCCTTATCACTAGAAAGTTCACTCCAGTTTAAATTGTTTTCAGTCTTAGTTTTGGTAAGTACTGATAAACATTAAACACACTCTCCCTTGCCTGATCACCCAAAAGGCCTTCCCTGATCCTCAACAGGGACAGACAGAATCAGTTTTTAGTGTTTTGCGCAGTCCTTATCATTGAAATGGTAGTTTGCAATAGCAGAACTGTAGGAAATATTTACCTCCTAGAAGTATGCGCATGTACAATTGAACTGAACGATCTATAAGAACCGGCAAAATTTCGCAAATTACCGAAAGTTGTAAAGAATTATCCCTCATGAGACGGCAACCCACATGGCCTTAGATACATACCCATGGAGCAGGGCATGTTTTACCCTCCTGCTTCCACAGGACGGCATTAAAATAGCTGAGCCTTTGCCGCCCATCTATTCTCATTTCTCCTAAGTTTTAGATATTTCTTTCTTTAAAACGTTTTTTAATTTAAATGTTCTCATCCTGGACTTCGGAAAAGACAAAGGTGGGCTTAAAACCTTTTTATAATATTTTAAACAATTATTTCAATTTAAAAAAGAAACATATCAAGTCAAATATTTCAGAGTTGGCAAATATTTACCGAATATGATCTCTATGTAAACATCAACTGCAAAAACACAAATAAGGTCCTCCAGAGGAAGCAGATGGAAACCCAAATTCAACGGACTCAAACTGCATTTTATGAACTCTAGCGGATACAAGAGTGACAACCTTTCAAAACTTATCGTAGATATCGTAAAAATCTGTCAGCGGTGACTTTCAGTCCCGAAGCAAAAAAAATGGCCTTGTCATGAAAGTGGCTATCAGTCTCGAATGGGTTAATAAAGAAAGGACATGCAGGCAAGGTTAGAAACAATTGTTTCGGCTCATGTTGGAAGACTACACATAGAGTAAGCATACGTGTAATATAAAAATTGTGACATTGTGGAAGGAATGTAACATCCAGACTCACAATATTGTGATATGAAGCGCCACAAGGAAAACTCATATACTCATAGTATGAAGAGAGATGAAATAAAGTAGACTGCTAACAGGAAGGACTAGTATTTAAAAAAAAAAAAAAAAAAAAAAAAAAAAAAAAAAAAAAGACGATAATAAGGGTTGAATGAATAGGACGGTAGCACTCTTATTGAAGAGGATTGCCAAGGAGTGTAATATCATCGGGTCTAACACTTAGCTTAGGTCACTCACATAATCAACATATTTACTGATTCATTATTCGAGGCTTGCAAATGAAACATCAAGTTATTGAAAATTGAAAAAAAGAATTAAAGTCTTAAAACAAATCTTCTCTCTATATACTTCTTCTAAGGGTTTATTTTCTTTAAAAATCATACTTACAGCTAGGTATTGCAGATAATTCAAAGCGTCTATGGAGCTGATCATTGGAGAACTTGACGAAAGCATCGTATTGTTCAGACAGCTTCATGTTTAAAATGCGATCATATTCTTCTCGGAGCTGACTTTCACGTTCACTCAGCATACGTTCACAGATCATTCCAACCTAAAAAAAAAAAATATATGCAATATTAAAATTTTTGGAGCTTATCACGTTGTTGCTACAAATTGTATTTATGCGAGTTAGTGATGGCAGATTTTCAGTTTTTGAGGTGGTAGATTGAGGCACTGTAGTTTTAAGAGAGTCTACGTGTAGCACCATATCTATGAAGCAACGAATATAAACTATCAACGTATAACTTTGAATAGTTCTAATTGTTCACTTTCTCACACCTGATATGTGTCCACGAGATTAGTTCATTATACCACAAAAATAGAATCCGCCTTCACAATAACTAATCTCATCGCTCTCCGTATTTCTGGAGAATAAGAAAACTCTGAATCAAGCCAATTATGGCGAGTGCAGAACCCAAACCGCACATATGCGTTTAGAGTGGTGGAGGCACTGATTTTCACGCCAGCATGTATGTGCATATCGCACTAGTATTTCTAAAGTGGCACTACTCAAAATAAAACTCAACTGAAAATGTGTCACTCTTGCCCATGTAGGGGCCTTAGGATTAGGACTGGAAGGGTGACACATGTGCCCCCTGGTGCAAAAGTTCTGAAGCTAGGAACATACAGTTTTGATGGTCGATAAAGAGATATTTACCATGTCTTTCACAGTCATAACTATGACGGTGTGAATAAAACTGATTTTTGAGTTGTGTCACAGAAATACTAGTGCGATATATGCTGGCGTGAAAAGCAGTCCCAAACGCAACAAGCACTCAGAAAACATAATACCATAAGTGGTAGATTATTCGACTCATGGGTGTTGTGATTAAAATGGAGCTACAACTACCCCCTGTAGATATATCTCGGATTTCCCGGAGAGATAGTTACAACTGTATTCTTGGTGTGATAAAAGGGAAGTTACAATGACCTAGGTATAGTGTTATAACTTCTTTTTTTTTTTTAAAGTTTGAGGAGCAGATTCCACTTTTGTCAGCTATTCTTTAAAAATCATGATTATTATTAAGTTCTAGGTTGTTAGCTTTGAACGGCAATTCGATTGCAGCTGTGAGTAAGATAAAAGCACTTTGTGTGTGTGTGTGTGTATACATAGTCATATGTAAAAGTACCCAGTGTAATAAAAATTGTAGCATGAAGATTTTACAAATTTCACAAAAGGAAAATTAAAAATATTATAAGTTTATTAGCTGTTTTGGTAAGAAAAGTTTGAGTAAAAAAAAAAACTTACAAAAACGATAAATGTCTTAAAACATTTAACCTGGTTAACTAGGAGCCACAGAACCTTAAATCTCGCCATTTTACACTAAAATGTTTAAAATATACTCGGCACCCCTCTATCTTGGGGGTTATACCCTCATACTTCCTGGTGGACCCACCCTCTCCCCAAATTACATCCCAAGTATTTGTAAGCTTACTTATTACTTATTTCTCGAAAATAATTTTTGGTATTTTGCATTTCATGAATAAAACCAGTTTTTCTGCCACCAAACTCATTAACTGCTAAAAGATTTATTCTCAACTATCCTTTTAGCTTCAGATGATAATGAAATACTGCCCGAGTTACTTGAAGAATGGATATATGCCTAGTAGTGACTGACATGAGAGTTAACTAACAAAAACAGAGTAAATAAACAGTGTAGTGGAAAAGATTGTCTCGTTCCAACATGAAAGGTAGCCACTACTACAGGGAAGTTACATCTAACGTTGTAGCTTCAGTTTTTCCAGCTACCACTCCATCTAGGGTAGCTGTAACTACGTAGTGGCCTATCTTTAATCACATTGATCTGAGTTATCACATGGAGCTAACACTACATCATAGTGTCTGCTTAGTAGTCACTTCGTCTTTACCTCACCACCCTATACGACACAAGCTAAAACTCACGAAATATTTTATCTTCTAGTGACTGATCAGGGTCCCCGCCTAAATGGGCGTATTACAGACTACACAATCTTCCTAGTGTTTATTCCATATGGTCCAGGCCCTTGTGGCCTGTTACAAGATTTTTTTTTTTTTTTTTTTTTTTTTTTTATTTAACGGCGCATCAACTATTTGGCTATTAGCGCTGGGCTATCTACACGCCTGACGTTGCTTAACTTTGGTGATCTGCGGGAACCGATGCATTCAACGTGGCTATGGCCGTTGGCAAGACTGATTTATTGTTGTTCTAATTGCGTAGACATAAATAGTGGTGGAAAATGAAGAATTATTTCTAGAGATAGTAAGATTAAGTACCTGTCTGAAAGTAAACAACGGCTTATCTCGAGAGCTTGGAGAATACACAGTTCCAAATGAGTTTGAGCTCGGAGAGCCAGCAGAATCAGATGAGGAATCTCCTTGTACTTCTTGGTTTGGGTTGAAGTGGAGTTGTCGACGACGATACAATCGTCTGATTTCTTCTCTAATACTTGCAGCCATCATTTCTTTAAAAAAAATAATGGTAATCAAAAAATTAATGTTGTGATTGAATTTATCAGAATAATTCAATTTTTGAAAAAGCTTTCAGGACTTCTTTGAATGAATATAACTGAAAAAAAATTGAATTGAAAGTACCAAACTTAAGTGCCATTCCTTAAAAAAAAAAAAAAAAAAAAAAAAAAAAAAAAAAAAAAAAAAAAAAAAAAAAAAAAAAAAAATATTTTCGATATTCATTTAAATTTTAACGCCCATTTATTATTAACAACTAATTTTAGGACAGGTTACTTATAGGTCGCCACCCTTTTCTAACCAGGATAGGGATGATGCCTTTTTTTTCTAAAGAAAAGCCACCACACCCAGTGGGAATCCCCACAACCTTAGCCATGAAGTGCATATGCCTTAGCATTCATGGCCACCCGGCTCTGAGACATAAATAAAAATCATGAAGTTTTATTGAGAAGCTAAAACATTATAATTTAGCATCTTTAAAAATTAAATATTTAAGGTATCATATTATTATTTTTAAAAATTGACATCTAAATTTTTTAACAATTGAAATATTCAGAAGGATGAAAGTAAGTCCGAAATTTCCACAGATGTTTTCCACCATCCAGCAATTCAATAATTGAAATATTATTCCTGAAGGAGATGTAACAAGTTCAAAACTTCTCGGTGTCATGAATTGGAGATTGATTATCTTTCTAGGGTTACTTAATGTTTAAAGCATAATATTCCCAATGTCGTTTGTATTCCTTTTAAAAAATTGACTGCCTTTAGGCGTAGTACAGGAATACTTCAGGGCTACACAGTTTTGTGTTGTCAAAAAAAAAAAAAAAAAAAAAATTAAAATCAAGTTTAAGTCATTTCATTCAATTTTACGTCTGGTTGCAATAAATATTGGAATTTCAATTTAAAAGCGTTAAAACCATGTTGTCATGTTACTCTGAGTTATGTAATTCAGTGGTCTTTAAGAGCTCAATATTGGTGAATTCCCTGGAAGATCCACTATCTATTGTTTCGTATAATCAAACGACCTCCATGAAAATTATGAAATCATTCATGATTTCCGAAAACTTGTTTTTTTTTTTATGTAACTCTTGTACATTTCCTTATTGTCTACTTCCATTCAATAAGGATCTAGAGAACCATAGAAAAAAAAAAAAAAAAAAAAAAAAAAAACCTAAGCAAAGGCTCGGTAGGCGTGAGCACTCAAAAAATGCCAAAGGTCCTGGGTTCGATTCTCACTAGGGGTGGTGGCTTTTCTTAGGAAAAAAGAAGGCATCAGCTTCGGGAGATTAAGCTACGGGAGATTAAGTCCACAATCTCGGCATGGAAAACCTCATCTCAAAACACAAGGCGAGATGAGGTGGTTCTGTCGAGAACAAGAATTGGACACACCAATCTTACCCATGCTTACATATTTAAAAGAGAGTCCAGGCCTGAATGTTCTGTTTGTGGTGAGGATATGTATATTAAACATATTTTCACCGAATGTAGAGCCTACGAAGCCACTCGAAACGAAATGGGGATTCATGGTACTCTCTGTGATATACTTGGGAGACGACCATGAGTTAACCCAGCGAGTGTTGAATTTCTTAAGAGCTACAGATCTCTATGATAAAATATAATTCATTTAATTAACAAATAATGTAATTTGGACGCCTGAAGTTTTTTATCCCCGATTTTCTATACTTGAGTATTTGTATTTTTTTTTTTTTTTTGCTTGTGCATATGTGAAGGTTTGAAAGTATATGAGTTTTATTACAATATTTATTTCATTTCTGTCTAAATTATAGGTACCTGTTGTGTGTGTGTGTGTGTGTGTGTGTGTGTGTGTGTGTGTGTGTGTGTGTATGTATGTATATATATGTTCGTGTGTGTGTCTATGTATATAAATATTTTTATGATCTGATTGCTGGCCTTGAATTTTCATTTTGGGTAATTATTACTTTCTAATAAAATTAAATAGGCAGCAATGACCTGTGTGGTTGAATTGCCTTTAAAAATCAAAATAAAAAAAAAAAAAAGAAGAAGGCATCAGCCCTATCCTGGCTAGAAAAGGGTGGTGACCTATAGATAACCCCTCCTAAAATTCTTAATTAATAATAATGGATGTTAAAATTTAAATAAATATCAGACAACGTTGAAAAGCATCTTACATAGAAAGATCGGTTATTTATAATTAATTTGGTTTAGAGCCTTCTGCTCAAATTCAGGAACATAAATATGCTTTAGGTCCACCCGACAAACTTATATAATGTACTGTATAACATACAGTCATATTTTTCGTACATGGCCACCGTGCATGCGCGAACGCCAGCAGATACTTATTTGTAACACTTTTTTTTTATCGTTATTTCTCAGTTTAGTCATTGCTAAAGCATATTTATGCTAATATATATCCTCAGCTACTTTACTTGGATTAGGAATCATATCATATGTTATTTGAAGCTCTTTTTTGAAGCGAATACAAATGCTTCTCACAGATGGATTCAAATGTTCGAGGATATGGTGAACACTCTTCAAAAGTAATGCCATGTTTGACATTAAGATTTTGAATTTATCACGTAATCAGGGTGTCTACTACTTTTGTGAAAGCCAGTTACATGACTTGAAATGCAAATTTTATCCCAATTAATAAGAAAATAATTTCACTTAAGAGGGAAAAGCCTTAACAATTAACTTAAAAGTATTTGTAACCTTTCATAGATTACCGTGATATCTATAAACTCACAATTTTGCATACATTTAAAACAATTATTAAAACCTTATAAAATGTACACCATATGTTATAGAGGATGGTTAACATTAATTTTAAAAGTGAAGAAACAACAAAACTAAAAATTGTGGAACGACTACGTAATTACCAGCCTCAAAAATATTGAACGACGGTAGCAGAATTACAAATTTCTAAAAATATTACCAACTAAACATTTATTGTCAATGTGCATAACTTATTACACTAAAGTGTATACAAACTCAATGTTTAAGTCTGCATGAAAAATTCTGAATATTAAAAAAATGTGTAAATGTGAACAGCCACACCCAGAGACAAAAAAAAAAAAAACCCTGCACTTTTTGTTTAAGCCCAAAACTCATAATTTAGGATATTTTAGACTATAAAATTTGTTTTCATGTTGTTAACCAAAATAAACGACTACTTCCTGGGTAATGCCTTCAAGTGCATAAAAATACCAATTGTTTGAGACCTTAACGAACCCCAATGGTCCATTTGGAGCGAAGTTACAGCCCTTTAAATATATGACTTTTCTAAAAAAATTGTGTTTTTGCTATATTTAATATGTTTTCTAATGCATACAATCTTTGAGCTTTTACACAAAAATTGACATAAGGCATTCGGGGTTAATTCTTGATCTGACGCAATCCTTAAAATCCCAAAATACAACCCTTAAAAAATTTCCCAATATTTTATTTGCGCAAAGTATAAATTAAAAAAACGATCTAAAATAAATTAATTAAGCTTTCATTTTTGAACTATTTTTTTTTATAATTAGTGTACATGTTAATTAAAGTGTCCTCTACGCATTGGAAAAAGATAGGACTTTCCAAGCGGTAGTCGTTTTCGAGATATTGAGCATCAAAGCTCCTCTTATTAACATGGGAAACAAAGGCATGGCATTCATGTTTACTTAATAAAAAAGCGAGTTTGCTTACCATTTGTCTGGAAACTAGTATATGATACATAATAGCAAACGTAATCTTGCTGACAGAAGTTTAAATAGGGCAAGCGGTACCTTTTTTTCGGTATGTAAACACTCAAAGTCTCAATTCCGTGTTATTGGTATATCTCATTCACTACATTTTACTGCTGGCAAAGATACAGATAAGGGATGAATACAGCAACAAAAGAAACGGTAAAACTGAAGGAGAGCGTCCTCAGCTACGATTTTCTTCAAAGTTTGCACTATAACGTATTTTGATGCACTAAACACGAATCCGTTGAAAAAAAAAAAAACCCCGCTCTCAACTAGGAAAGAAGTTATTAAGCACTAAAGTTCACTGTTATGAAGGTTATAAAAGGCAGGGTAAACAGCTTATATGTAAACACGCGCATGCGCAATAGTCCTTAATGACGAAGTGTAATTGAAATTTAGACTCACCTGTGGTAGCTGACTTGGTCGTAAACTGTCGCTTTTGGGCATACGTGCTATGCATTTCCGCTCGCTCAAGAAAACATCAAAACCCCTAGTCAATCCAACTCGCAGAAATGAAAAGAATTCTATGCCCAAAAGTCATCCAAGGCATTCTTCCCTAACCTTCGTAACAGTGAACTTTTTTTTTTAAATAACTTCTTTCCTAGTTGAGAGCGGGTTTTTTTTTTTTCAACGGATTCGTGTTTAGTGCATCAAAATACGTTATAGTGCAAACTTTGAAGAAAATCGTAGCTGAGGACGCTCTCCTTCAGATTTACCAAAGAAACTATGAAAGCCATAGCTGTACTATGAAAAAAATAAAATAAAGTGGGTGGGAATAAAGCCCCACTTCTAAGATAGTTAATACCCTGCAGTAGTTCTCAATTTAGAGCGTTCCAAAGAATCTCTATTTTAAGATATTATTTGGTGATATCATGGAAGAGAACTGTCTTACTCATATCAATGCACAAAGAAATCCCCATTAACAGGTCAAAAATATGTCACAATGTATGACAAAGAGAGGAGTGAAATATACCAGCTATACTAATAACACGGAATTGAGACTTCCACGAACGTTAACATTTAAATAAATAAAAAAGCTAAGTCTTTTATTTTTAAATTTGTTTATAATGTTATGAAAATTTAGTAGTTATTCTTGAGAGACTGTCCCAGAATAAAGCGTTTTTTTTATTTAATTTCAGACTTATTTTATGATTACAAAAAAAAAAAAAATTAAAATGAATTAATTCTTTCAAAATTTTGAGTAATAAAAATGTAAATAATTGCATACAAATGAAACATTCCAGTTTCTCTCAGGTCTTACAGAGCTACTAGCTTGGAAATTATTAATAAAATAATCATTTAAGGATTTCTAAATTTTTATTTCTAAAATGAACTTCCAAAAAGGAGAAAAATGTATCTCTTTTTTTACCATTACCAAAACTGTCTTTGTCCAATAGAATCTAAAAAATAACCAACACAACATTGACATATTTTAATAATTTAAAAGGAAGATAAACTAAATTTTTTACGCATCCATAAGTCTCTTTGAAGACCATTTTTTGTGATGCCCTACATTGTTTTTACTTGCAATCAAATAATTTAAATATCTTTTTATAATCCTTAAACAATTAATAATAGCTTTTAAGGGGCCTTGTGGCAGTGAGTGCTCAGGCATATGCACTCCGTGCCTAAGGTCGTGGTTTCGATTCTCAATAGGGTTGGTGGCTTTTCTTTAGAAAAAATCAAAGGCATCAGCCAATCCTGGCTAGAAAAGGGTGGTAACCTATAGTTAACCCGTCCTAAAATTCTGAGTTAATTAAAAATGGATGTTAAAACTTAAATTATTTATATATATATATATATATATATATATATATATATATATATAAAAGTTTATAAACACGAATCACATGAAACCGGAAATATTTGAACAAATAAATTTTAAAATACAAGGAAAAAATCTTTAATCATTTAGGATTATTTAATCAATTCTACACATACAAATTGTCTAGACCAAAAACAGAACTAATAATTGTAACTTATGAAAGTTAATTATTGAAATCTACAGGTTCAGAGAATATCATTTATAACCATGCAGGTGGTATTTAGCAGAGGAGTCACAATGGCACAAATATTCCATTGACATTAATATTCATACTTCACTTGAGTCTAGTAAATAAGAATGAGCAATCAGAAGAAAATGTGTTGAATTTGTAGTGTAAATAGCTAAGAACACAAGAATGTTTAATTTATTAAACGGTTTAATATATCATCCTTTCTTTAAAATGTAGAGATGACAAAGGCATTTATAAGGAGAAACATAATAAAAGAAATGAATAATCTACATGCTATCTAAGCATGACTAATATTTCAGATAAAAGACTCAATGCATAATGTATACATTACTTAACAAGCTTTACTTTTATTCCAAATTAAAAATTCAATTGTCAAAATTTATTAAAACAAGTAGGCTCATTAAAACATTTATAAGGTTAAAAAATGTATACTATTTCATTCTATAACTTTGCATTAAAATAAAAGTTTCAATAATAAAAATGGTTAACTCAAAATTAATTTAAATTAAAAGTATAAAAAGGTTTGGGAACACTTACACAATGATTGAAAACATAACTATCTACTACAAAGAAAAGTTTTTAATAAAAAAAAAAGATGAGCCTTAAAAGTTAATTGAGAAAGTCAATAAATGATGAATTATAGTAGCGAAATAAATTAAAATACAAATAAAAACTGCTTCATGGAAATGTTGCAATATTATCCTACATAAGTAATTATACCTGGGGTCATCTTCGGGCACAATTCTTGAAATGGAGATGGGTTTCCTTCGTTTCTTGATGATGCGGGAGGTGAACTGGATGGTGATATATTCATTGGAATACATCTCTGCCTTTTGGAAGGCCTTCCGTGGATGTGGACTGGGTCGAAATCAAGAGACCTTTTCAGGGTAGCGCAAGCCATTTTCTTCTTTCAACTCTCAAAACTCCCAAGAGAAACTAAGATCTCCGACAATCCTAGAAATCGAACAGTTGACTCTCTTGAAGGGCTTGAACAGTCAAAGGTTTAACCAGTGACTGAATAAGATATGAAATGGAAATACACAATGTAAACTATAAAGGAATGATGTGATGGAAATATAGAATCAATATGGCGCTGCCAACAACTAAACAGCCCCAGCCCGACACCTATAGCACTTGGCCTCGCTAGAATCTACCGTAATACTCACTGCCTGGATGATATCCTCTTTTTCAAGATCTATAAATTATTTTTACAACAAATAATGTCCAAGTAATTAAAAAGAACAGTTTAAAATTGCTAAAATTTCTTTAAACATGTGATATTATTAGTAATGAATGAGAAAACCTCAACAAATTTGAAACAAATAAATTTTATACACATATACTTAATACAATTTGCGTGAAAATAAAATCTTACTAATTTAACTTGCAACAAAAAATTCATAAAGAAAGGTAGAATATTATGTATCATAAGTAATAACAATTTAGAGCATTTTTCGTAAACAAAAAATACAATGTTTTGATAGGAGGATGAATCTTAAAAGAACAAAACATCAAACTTAAACTGTAACACATTATTAATTGAAAATTAGCTTTATTGACAACTAATACAATTTAATAATAATATTCTTAGATGACAGAATTTAAAATATGATGCGGGAGCAGTTTGTATATTTTTAGCACATTAATAAAACGAATGCCGGTTCCTTCGGTAAATCGTATTTGGTACAATATATTAAATTTGTTGTAAAGAAAGTTTGTCAGAAATAAAATATTTATTTTTAGCTGCTAAGAATGCGTAAAATGTCCACCGTAGCCTAGTAAGTAAAACTCGCCTTTTAAAGAAAATAATCTCAGTGTTTACAACGATAAAATTTATTTCTCGATTTTATTCGTAATAGTAGGTAATGATCAATTTAAAATTTGTATTAATAAAAAAAATTCATGCTTACAATGGCTGTATTTTACTTTTGGTAAAAGTCAATTTTAGGTTCTGTTTACTTATTCTAATCTAGCTGGGCCATCTAGTGCAATGAAAGGAACAGGTTTAGCTACTATTTAATAAATTAAAAATCTTGCCTGTGATATTATTGAAAATTAAAAAAAAAAAATCAGTATTTTTGGTTAAAGCAAAATTTTTCTTTGATATCTTCATTTTAGCAGCCTACATTAAATGTATGCTTTCTGCAACTGAATAAAATTGAGGAGTATTAGATAAATAATTTCATCTAAAAAAAACTAAAATTATGAGTTGTATTAAGGCATTCTTGCTTTAAGATTGTATCTAAATTATTCACAAACTAAACCTCATTTAGAGTTTATGAATTATCCTGCCTTTACCAATAAAACTTAAATTTAAGTCAAATTGACCTGACCACTCAACAAATCATGAAGATTCTTACCTGGATTTAATGTTTACTATTAAAATTTATGGACTTTAATATGAAATTTTACAATTATAATAGACCTTAACACGTCTCAATTTAAGATTGCAGATGATGAATTTAAACATGTTTGAAACATCGTAAATATAAGTTAGTATTTTAAGCAATTTTGAAGAGCAACTCATGCCAGTTACTTCAATATACCTGTAATGTTTACCCTTCTAGGATTGTGGGTTCGATGCTCACTAGAAGTAGCAGCATTTCTTTTGAAAAAAATGAATGATATCAGCCCTATCCTAACTATAAAAGGGTGATAGCCTGTAGATAGCAAATTCCAGAAATCTCTTATTAATAAAGGGATGTAAAAATTGAAATAAATAAAGTTTAGCCTGTGAGGGGAAATGAAAAGCATTTATCCTTGAAAAAGTCTGAAGATGAGATTGCTTGTGTTTATTACCCTTCGAAAAATTACTCTCACAACCGACAAGAACAAAATTAGTGCTACAGTTTCCTTCGTTATTTATTAGATTAGTAACAAAACAATTCCCATATAAAAGAACCAAACTTCATGTGTAATATTTCTGCTCACTCCTTAGCAAAAACCAAATGTTATGAATTTTCGGATAGCCAACTAACTTTATTTTACAAAAATGTTATTCACAATAAAAAAAGGTTTATAATTTTTAGGTAATGTATTCATTTTACATTTGATGATTAATCTACATAAAAACTTCAGTCATTATGTAGTTGGTTACTTGAACATTCAATAATTTTATATATTGATTTTTACATCGTTTGAAAGACTAATTATAAAAGTTTATTTTTTTGTAATTTCTAATAAGAGCAAATTTTGTGTTCTAAAACATGATGATTTTTGTCTCTATAGTGATCTGTTAACTTTTATTATGCAGAACTGGTGAACTTGATGATAATGCAAAAAAAAGTTTATTCCGGAAGATAATCTTTGTTATCGTCAGTGTTCATTAATGGAATTTATATTCCAAATACCAAAACTTTGCTAACTTTAAAAATGGAAAATTTCAGATTTTGATGGCTTGTAATTCTCTAAAAGAATTGGATGTACAAACAATTTCAACCCTGAGCAGTGTTTCTCATAAGAGTGCTTCAAAATTCGAAACTTTCCAATAGATCCAAATTTTGGAACCTTTTGTCTTTGGTTAGTCAAATTTGATTGTTTTGCTGACAAACCCTCTTTACTTTATTTTACTGCTGTAAAAATGTCTTCTTTAGTATTTATCTATAAGTCAAGTTAAGGTACTTTGAAATGCCCATTTTTTTTTTTTTTTTAAATGAGCATCTATAAAGAATATGACATTAAATATTTTATTTAAATTTTAATGTCCATTTATTTTTGACAAGGAATTTTAGGATGGGATATATATAGGTCACCACCCTTTTCTAGCCAGGGTAGAGCTGATGCCTTTTTTTTTTTTTAATAGAATAGGCACCACCCCTAGTGGGAATTGAACGCATGACCTTAGCCACAGAGTGCATACGCCTTAGCACTCATGGCCACCACGCCTGACCTTAAATAAATGAACACCATATATTGCAAACATATATTGCAGATTTATTTAGCAAGAAAGCTGAAAATGAGAAAGTAAGCTGCTTAGCCAATGATGGATCCACAATCTGGGTCATAAATCATCAGGATTACTCAGAAATTATCTTAGATTCAACTATGAGATTATAGTGAGGTATAGATAGTTAGCCGTCGAGGTGATAAGCAGCCAGGGAATAGTTGGGGTTCGGCTAGGAAAACAATTTTTCCAGCTGTCAATACAATTTTTGTAAAAATCTATATTCAGGACGTTTTGGTTACTCTTTGGTAGCCTTCGACAGCTAACAGACAAACACAAATGTACAATTAATAAATAGAATAATAAAACCAATAAAAAGTATGATAGATTTAAAAATAAAAATTGCTTAAAAGAACATTTCTTGTTAATAAAAATAAGTAATAGAACATTATAAAAAGATAAGTGAACAATAGTTACTTACTTACATAACTATTGTACAGTTAACAACCACTTACTCTTGACATCATAAAAGGGTGGCAACCTGTAGACAGCCCGGCATTAATAGCCTTCGTGTTGATACACCGTTAAACATACACACACTATTTATTGAAGTTTTAATTATCAAACTTCCACCTATAACAAAAATTAGAAAAAAGACTCAGTTTAGTATTAAATTCTATATTTTAGTTATCAACGGACGACCATCTCTTCTCAATTAACAAGCAATAGAATCTTATATCTCAAGTATTATCTCTACAAGCTTTAGTACTGAAATGGGTATCATATTCCTGAATTCGTGAAGAATGAAGACACTTTAGTTCATTTCCGTTGAGACAAAGCTATTAATCATTGAACCAGTAATTGCCACTAAGTTTTCAAATTTCTCAAGAAGTTTATAGCCAAATTAATATTCGACCAATTAAGGGAAAATTATGTTTTGTTGGGGATTTTCTAAACTCCTCTCGCTTGACTTGAAGATAAATATGAAATTTCCACAGGAGCTTTATTGATTACTTGTGTTTCACTAATTTAATTCTCTCCTAGTGCCAATAAGTGACATTTTTGATGCCCTCTAATTTGCCAAAACTTTACTTAATTGAATATATTTTATGATAATATTATGAATATGATATTACCAGTCATAGAAATTATAGACATATATAAAGTGTTAATAATTTGTCAAAAGCGTTAGTAATTAAAAGAATTTAATTTTTTTCGCAACTTCCTATTGGAAATTTTTGTATGCACCTAGGGGCTACTTAGCTGCTAGCATTGTAAACTTAATAATAATAATTTTTATTTGCGAAGAAAGTTTTAGACATTAGCATCTAAATAAGTTCTAATTTAATTCATATTTGCTATGAGAAGTATTAACTTTTGCGAGGGGTTTCAAAATCATGTCACCTACTGAAAGAAGTCATGCATTATTTAATATGTTCTAAGATAAGAATTTTTCAATAATAAAAAACTTTCTAGCCCTAGTGGAACTCTTGGAAAAGAAGACTAGAAAAGTTGTAATGAAAATCTGGGTAAAAAAATGGATAAAATGATAAACTTTATAACACATCAAAAAACATTTTTGTTGCAACAGGAAAGAGGCGAATTTTTTTGTAAGCTCATCTATTAAAAATAAAGGAAAATAGAATAAATAAGTTGATTTTTTATCCGTATGTTTTATTCAAGGTAGGAAATTGAAGAGAAATGGTGTTATCAAGTCTAAGATGATCTAAAAAAAAAAAACTAATGATATCTGAAGAAATTGTTTTTTTCTTTCCATACCTCAGTAAGCCTGAGGTGTGGCCATTTTTTTACTAACTGACCCATACATTGAATATATTTTGTTTACAATATTTAACAATTTCATAAATTACATATATTTTTCCAAAATAATTAAATGGAATAATTAAAATAAAATGAAATTAATAATAAATTAAGCTTAAATAATATTAAAAAGAACATTAGACATTAAAAAATTATAGAATAATAAAATTGAAGAAAACAGCGTTATTATTCTTATCTTCGAAGATATTGATCTTCCGTGATCTTGTTGCTGAATGATTTCAAAGCTTCTTCGAACATCCTGTACAGTAGAGCAGGACTCGGTCAGTCGGCAGGATAGGGCTGATGCATTATCTTTTTTCTAAAGAAAAATCATTATCCATAGTGGGAATCGAACCCACGACCTAGGTGTGGAGTGCTCACTAACACATTGAATGATAAAGAAGTCCATACTCGGACATTTTAGAACTAGGATAATTTTAGCGGACAAGGAGCAATATCTACAGGGAATCTACAAGAAAATACTTTCTTGTTTGCACGTAGATTGCGATAATATCTCACACTCGCCCATTGATTGCCGCCACTCTATGGAATGCTGAGAAATGATTTCAAGTTTCCCCTTCAATAGATTCCAAGCGGACGGATTACCTATGAAACGTAATGTATTCTTAATCAGAAGAAATTAAATTCATAATGTTCTAATCGGTCCAAGAATTGTTTAGCAACATTAGCCAATTACAGTATCAAAGGGGCGAGCATTACATAAACATGCGAAACTTCTAAAGTGCCGTCCCTCAGATAACGAAGAATAATAACCTGGAAGGAGTGGGGCTCCCAGCAAGGGTTTTTATTGGTAAAGGCCACAGTGCCTAATTAATCAGTCGAGTTCACAGAAGAAGGGGGTCTTGAAGGGTTTCTTATGTCACCTTGACATAAGAAAACCTTCAAGGAATCAACACCTCCTCGCCATCTCAACAATCATCGGCTTAAGTAGTTTTAGTACGTTGGACATTTACCTGTCCATCTTTATTTTATTTTCCTCGTTTCCCCTCAGTATTTCTCTTTTACGTTCCTAATCGTTATTTAGTACCCATCTCATGTTTCGGCTGGTTTTATCTCTCACAGAATAGGGTTAGCTTCATGCCATCAAACGTGGTTTTATCACAGCACAAGTTGTATTAGAACAGTCATTGTGGCATTTGTCATTGAGTCCAAATGCGCAGTTTTCTGTCTTTTCTTTTTTTACGTAAAAATTTAAATGGCTTAGGGGGGGAAAGGCTAATTCAGCTCGCTTCAGGAATCTGATCAGGATGCTTCTGCTGCAAGTTAGCTCTTGGGGTCACTATTGCTCTCTTACTATCTATTACTACGCCCTCTTAATACACCACTTCACATTCTTAAACTTTTCTTTCCTCCTTCTCTTAAATCGCACTCATCCTAAGCCTTGAGGCATGCCTCCTTTTCATGGATCGTTCCTATCTTCATGGATTTGACAGTTTTCTCCTCAGTGCTCTTATATTTATAGGTACAGGCGCTGTGCTTCCTCTTCAGCTCGCCCCTACATTTATCTGTGGGTTGGCATTCCATGGCGTACCACTATCTCCATCGATAAAGCCGGTTGGTTTCTTCTTCGTCTCGCCCCTACCTTCCCCGGAAGGGCACCATTTCTTGGCGATCTTCATCTTTATGGCAGGCCTTGCTTCCGACTCGCTTTTATCTTAATCGATAAGGCAATATTACTTTCCCAGTTTCCTTCCTCCCTAGATATGAGGAGCACGAGTCTGTAGTAAAACGCCTGTCACAGTGCTTCTAGCCAGAACTACTACTACTTTCGTACATTCTGTGCCTCATCAGGAGCTAAACTTATAAATACCCTAATGCGCAGTTGGCAAGTAAAAGATCCACTTTCAGGACCAGATCATGACTGAAGATATGGTGCCAGCCAGTCAGCTGATTCTAATCAATTAATCAATATTTATTTGAACCAATACAAAAACGTATTTTTTAAAAATGGTTAAGAGACAAAAATATACATTAAGAAAATAAGTAATAAATAAATAAAAAATACACAGAACTTGAATTAGAGAATAACTAATTATTACAAATGAAAGAAGTTCTGATAACACATTGGCTTTATTCGTGTTTCAATTCTCTCTCTAAGCTAAAAGTAGACCCTCCAAGCTGTAGTGGCTCCTTCTACTGTTGGGAGTTTTTCGTAGTACGTTTGGGTGATTTTTTCAATGTTCTCTACGAAATGGACAACCTCGAGCTCTCTGAGGATTTGTATGTTTCGTATGAAAGGAGGCGTATTTAAAATAATCCGAAGAATTTTATTTTGAAATATCTAAGTGTTCGTCTGTTTGCTTTACTGCTACTGTACCAAACTGGGCATGCGTAAGTCAGTAATGGCAGTAATAGAGTATTGTAAAATAGAACTGCGCATTTGTGCCTAAGAGGTGTTTTTATTTAAAAAATGGGTATAGTAGTTTAATTCGTGTGTGCGCCATTAGAAATTTTAAGTTTATATGAAGCCTCCAGGTCAGTCTAGTGCCGAAGTAAACGCCAAGGTAGCGCACACTTTGGTCCTTAGGAGTCCAAGGAACTCAGGCCTGTCCAATGAGGAAGCAAGGAGAAGTCCTGTCATTGAAGTGCTAAAGAGTGAATGAATATCTTTGCTTCAGTCTTCGATAGACAGACGGAGTTTCCACCTTTCGAACCACGACATGGGCGTATATAGAAAATAATTTCGGGGCTGGGAAAATTTCAGGGGGCTGAGACCATTTCCGGGTAATGGAATACTAATAATTTAGAACGTGGAATAGTTTTAACCAACTGAAACGTTATAACACACAAAATAAAATATTTTTTATGGACTAAATGATCTTATTTAATTTATTTTTAACGGTTTATGGCACATTTTTACCGATGAACTCAAAATTTCGGGGGGGGGGGGGGGGCTGAAGCCCCCTCAGCCCCTTCTTATATACGCCCATGAACCCACGACGTGAGGTTGTACAAAGATGACTGTAGGTCTTCAATGGCTCCCTCTCCTTGACTCATGATTAACGTGGCATCTGCAAACAGAGCGACCGTGGCAGTTTGAGGCTCGGGGATGTCAGACAGTACAGTTAAACACTAAAGGCTCAGAACTGATCCTTGTGGTACACCAGCAGGGAAGCTTATCTTTTGTCTGACGATATTTTTCACTCTCACCAATCAATGAAGATCTCATCAATCAATATTTATTTGAGCCAATACATATAATATTATTTACAAATGGTTAAGGGAGAAAATATATTTTTCACTCGCACTTGCAATGTTCTTTCCACGAGGAACGAAGAAATAATATTTGCAAGATAGCACTGTGCCAAATTTTTGTTTGAGTTTATGCAAAAGACCCTTGACCACACTCTGTCGAATGCTGACTTCACATCCAAGTAATTGTTTAAAATCTATGATCTATTTTTCTGAACAATACATACTAACCCTCCTCCCCCCTCAAAAAAAAAAAAAAAAAAAAAAAAAAAAAAAAAAACTCTCGAGGTTCCTTGCTCTTCTCTTAGTGCTCTAGTCATTTTGTTAGGCTTAAGTGACCCAAAATTGCCTTTTTATTGATTTTTCTTTACTCTCTTAAAAAAAGTGTGTTCTTTTAAAGTTATTTATTTATTTATGCAATTATTTAAAGCCGTCTAGCTCCGCTCAGAGCACTCCAACACTTTTTCTAATAAAAGACATTTGACATATCAGAATTTATTATTTTGGAGTTATGGTTCAGCTTAATCTATTTAAAAATTAAGTTTGATAAATATATTTTGCAATCGAATAATTTGTGGGTCTTTTTACTTATCTTAGTGTTATGGATTTATAAATCATAAAATACATGAAGATTGTTGTGACGTAATAAGAATGCTAGTATTAATCTCTTATCAGTCTAGTAACAGGTACTTCAGTTGTCTGCTTTATCATTGTAGCCAGGGTCCAACGCAACCTCCACTAACGGGACTTAAACAGTGCATTCCAACTCAATATTTTTGGCAATACCTTTCCTGTTAATCATGATTGCGACAATTTTAAGTACTTAACATGGTCATATTGAGTGACAAATTTAAATAGAAGGGTCAAATTATCGGTTCTAAGAGAACTGTCACAGAAAAGTAGCGTTTTTTGAAATGTACAGCTGATAGTTGACACGTTATTTTTGATTTGTTTTGTTATTAATTAAAATGGGTGGACAAAAATTTCAATACGACGAAAGTGGAGGGACTTTCTTTTATTTTCTCCTCTCATTTTTAGCATTATTGTTAATCCCCAGCACCTATTATTGGTGGCCACGTAAACAAGTGGAAGGTAAGGTTACACTAATTTTTTAATTATGATAATTTTATATTTTCCTTCATTATTTGTTTATTAATGTTTGATTATAAATTAATAGTTAACAGATTATTTTCTAAAACTATATGGAACCATAATTCCTATTAATACTTCAACATAACATGAATTGAAGCTTTTTAATTGCAAATAACCATAAGTGACATGTTTAACATTTTTTTTTTTTTGCTTTTTATAAAGTAATCATGTATTAAAAATGTTGAGTAATTTATTCAATCATTAATGTTTTGTTTTCAGATCCCAAAAAAGATGAGAAGGACTGCCATTGTGAAGGTTGTAAAAAGAAAAAAATCATTTTGAAATCAAATGAACCATGGAAAGGAACAAAACAGTTGATGACGTAATTTTGATACCTAATCGTTTTTTTTTTATATTTTTAGTGGGTTGTTCTGTATTGATATTTTCTTTATTATTTTGCAGGCAAATTTTAATTGTGTCTGGATGGGTAATTCTTGCACTACTTGCTTACAAGGTGTCACAGTTCGATTATGAATACGCAAATTTTGACCCCTATGAAATCTTGGGAATACCTTTGGTTTGTATATGATTCATGTATCCTAGTTTCCATCTTATTCGGATTAGAAAAATTTATTTTGTAATTTTCTCCTTAGGGATCGTCAAAAGCAGAAGTCAAAAAGGCATACAAACAGTTATCTTTGGTTCTCCATCCCGACAAAAAAACTGGTGACGAGAAAGCTTTCATGAAGTTAACGAAGGCTTACCTTGCTCTCACTGATGACGAAGCAAGAAAAAATTGGGAAAAATATGGAAATCCAGATGGACCAGGAGCAATGAGCTTTGGGATCGCACTTCCTTCATGGATCGTAGAAAAAGAAAATTCTGTTTGGGTGAGTCTAAGAATTGTATTACTTTGTGTTTAGTAGTTTTGGAATAGAAACACTTAATAGACTTGGAATAGAAACAATTAATATTTTTATAGTGACACAATCTTCTTTAATCTAGTATTTTTCTCAGGCGTTACAAAAGAGAATTAACAACGACAATTCAATTTATTTTTGCTCTACATTTTTCACGCCTTTGGTGCCTCTTCAGAAGCCAAAAACTCACTAAACTGAAAAATACAGCCTAATTGTATTAAGGCAAACCTTCCTGTACAATAGCCATGTCCAAATGAGGTTACTACTACTTGTAGAATCAACCAACCGTGTAAAGTCGATAGATTCCAAAAAACAAAAACAAAAAAAAAATACTGAGTATATATATATATATATATATATATATATATATATATATATATATATATATATATATATATATATACAGTACACACACATACACTTTCAGGGGAAAAAAACTCTAATTGTACTTAACTTTTTTATTTTTTTTTTTCAAAGAATTTAATGACATTCTGAAATAACCGTTCCTCCAGACTGACCGATATGTCCCTTACCTATTGTGTGATTATAAGTTTGAATAAATTTAATTACATTTATTTAAACTTATTAATAAATATTAATATTCCTTTATCTAATATTTTTCAGGTGCTTGGTCTGTATGCCCTTGTGTTTATGGTTGCTCTTCCTACTGTTGTGGGAATTTGGTGGTACCGCTCTATAAGATACACCGGCGACCAGGTAGATACTAATCTTTCATTTATTTCATTTTTTATTAGATGTTAGTCCTATTAAGACTGGTATAAAAAATTAAGACTGGTCCTATTAGTATTAAATGTTTTATTACTGAATAATGTATTGTGCTTTGAGCTTTGGTTATACAGTGAAACCTTCCTTAACAGACACCTCCCTACAGCTTACACCTCTTTTAACGGACATTTTCCCACAGTCCCGAATTTTTCTATAGGTAAAATAAACCTCTATATTGCGGACACCTCTGTACAAAGGACACAGACAGAAAAAACTGATTTTTTAGCTCCTTACTACAGACAATTACAGCTAATGTTATTTATAGAAGTAGGTTTCCAGAAAAATGCGTTAACAATAACAAACTCTTTGTAAGAATAAGATATATATACAGAATAGTGACTAGTAATATCTTCCTTGGAATTTCACAACAGGAACTCCTTCCTTTTCAGCAGAAGCATATGATTTTCCCGCTGGCAGATTACTATTGTTTTGCCTACGCGGTATCACGGTTCCGGGAATATTCCAAAACTCTGTTCGGTTCACTTTCCTTCTGCAGAACTTCCCTCTCTTCACTTTTCAGTTGCTTTTTAGCTCTTGTTGAGTAAGTATCGTGCTTTCTCTTCAATATGTCTAATCGGAAATCTCTGACACTTAAAGAAAAAATTGATGTGATAACATTTTCCAATCGTGAAAAATGTGGTGTGCGTAAAGTTGCCAAGTTTTTTAAGATAGGGAAAACACAAGAAATATTGAAAAAGAAAGATGAAATTGTGAAGAAATGGACGGAAAATTGTGACAAAAATGTTGTCCGAGAACTAAGAACTTCTTTATGCTTTAAACTTTTTAGAATAAAAACTTTTTTTAAGTTTATACTTATTGCAATTCTTTCTATATACTTAAAAAAAACTTGTTATGGGTAATTATTAAATGGTTAATTAAAACATGAATTAAATGTACAAATTCGGTACGTATCCATCTCGACCAACCCCTCTGTATAGCGGACACCTCTCTATAGTGGACAACTTTGGTTCTCCCAGAGGTGTCCGCTATATAGAGGTTTCACTGTAATTTTATGTTAAAAAAAGAGTAGCCTTATTTTACTTGGAAAAAATTTAATAGGTTATGTATCAAACAATAAATCTTAGAATCTTAGTCAGACTGTGGGAAATTTGGCTAAATATGAGTAATTTTATTTATAAAAAGTTGACTGATGAGCTCGTCACAAATGTTGGGATACTTATGGGTTTCCACAAATGGGGGAAATACTTAATTACTGAAAACGTATATATATATATATATATATATATATATATATATATATATATATATATATATATATAAACATCTCAGCTCTAGACTTTAGCAGGGAAATGGAGAAAGGCTCAACAATTGTAATTTTCTTCTTTTTTTTTTTAGGTGTTATTAGATACGTCTCAAATGTATTACTACTTCTTTCACAAGACACCATCAATGGCTTTAAAAAGGGTTATTATGATTCTTGGAGCATCCCTGGAATTTGAAAAGCAATACAATAGCGAAATTGTTGAACGACCAACCGACAATGTTGAAATACCACAAGTAATTATTTTTTATTTTTATTTTTTTTTCATAGTGACCAGAACTGTGCAAAGGGACTCGGCCAGGTAGCAGAGGGAAACCACCATTTAGTAGACTCAAACTGCATTGTTATGACTTCTAGCAGAGACATGAAAGATTAGAGCTTACAAAACTTACTGCTAGATATCGGAAAAAGCTTTCACAGCTGTGGCTTTCAGTCCGAAAGCAAAGAAAAGCCCTAGACTCGAAAGTGGCTATCTGTCTTGCTGTCACAAAAGTTGCTTACAGTCTCAAAAGGGTTAAACTAATTTTAAGAATTTAAAGAGAAAGATGTGTTGTAAAAATAAACATCGGCCCAGTAGAAACAAGTGTTTTAATAATTTGGCCTAAGCAACCAATATTTGTATTTCATTGCAATGAAACTGAATAGACTTAATGCCCAATCAATGAAGAACATGTGTTGCAAAACAATACCCCTCCAAAAAAAATAAAATCCGTCCATTAGAAGTTAGGGGTTGCTTAAGGCCAAATCTAATCATGCTTATTTTTAGCGCGGTTCCTCTCTCCCTCCATAGGAAGGAACCCCGCTTATAAGGTTGATCGCATGATGCAATCCGGAAGTGCCAACTAGAAAATTTTGCGTTTCAGAACCCCTAGAGACCGAAAATGAAGGTGGTTCAAATTTGTGTATATATATATATATATATATATATATATATATATATATATATATATATATATATATTTGTCTGTTCGCGGCATACGTCAGCGAATAATGGTCCGATTTTGATGAAATTTGGTACAAAAATCTTTTGTCTAATTTGAAAGGTCAAGTTCGTTAACCAGCAGAATCCACCCACCGGAACATGGTTTTTGGAGCGAATGTCGCGCGAAAAAAATTGTTCCGCTTACTTCATATGCTTGCAAGTACTCATTTTATAAACTTTTTGGCCTAGGAAAACGAATGAAACCATTTTTAAGGTGATAGGTTTAACCGTTTTTGAGAAAATTGGAAAAATAGGTGTTGAATAACGTTTTTGGTTTGAGTACTTAGAATTATGGGATTCAGTTGAAACATTTTCTGTGTGTTTTAATTTCATCAAAACTAATTTGTTGAAATTTTGGTTACGTTTGGAGTTAAGGAAGGGTTAGAATAAAATATTACATTAACAGACACGAACAGTTTTGGTTACTTTGAATACTTTCCTTAATATCTCAAAATCGGTTGAGAATTTAGGTATGCGGAAGGTTACCATTCGAAAGCTTACTAAATTCTCTACAAAAAAGGTTCTGAAGAAAGTTTTAATTAGGCGATGTCAATCAGAGAAATAAGTTCTTAAAATTTTAAAGTAATTAATTTCGGTTATTCGAACGGTTCTTTTTGTCTGTTTTTATTTCTTGTTATTTTTTAATTGCTTATAGTTAGATAATGTATTTGACAATAAAACAGGTTAAGTAAAAGAAGAAAAACAATATATTGTTAGAAATATAGCTTCAAGAGAGATTCGAAGACCTTGTGGCAATTTTCAATTGCCTAGTGGTGGCCTTTCTTGGGTTGGCCGTCCCATCCAGGTAAGATCATAAATCAAGACCTTTCAAGAAAAGTGGAACCAAAACAATAACTGCATCTATTTTAATCTTTCCAAATGAGACTAGGGATAAGAACAGAACCGGGATAAGATGATGCAGTTACTGCGAGTCGGACTTTTTAATTATATTGGTTATTTTAATCAAATGATTCAGGAATGCAGAATACAGTACTCACTTTTCTCAGGAATGTGCTGCTCCTGCATGACTGCTTTATTTTTTGCTAGAATTTAAATTATTTTATTTATTTATGATGATGCTCCGCATCTAAAGCGAAGAGCATTTAATTTCCTGTATTAAGCTGATGCAGGTGTTGAACCTAACGATGTCACTCCAAAACAGTAGTTGCTACAGACAGTGATGTATAGTAATGATATAAGTATGTATATTATGTATGTATGAGGTATACATAGTAAAGGAAACAAAAATTAAATAGAAATATGTATAAAGAAAAATAATTAAATTAAATAGCACATTATAGTGTAATAAAACAGTAAATATTTTTTGCTTGTATATTCATCTTCTATTTGGATAGAAAAATGTGGTTTGTTATTCTTTTATACTAACTAATTATTTTATTCAATCATGTAATTGAATATATTTCTTGGCAGATAATGAGGCAATTGTACAATCTGGGCGAGAAGAACCGTGAGAAACCACTCTGCTATAGATATTCGATAAAAGCACGAGTTCTGCTCCATGCTCACCTCACAAGAATAGCACTCAATCCTCTTACACTCGATAGGGATCGGATGTACATAGTGAAGAAATGTCCCTATCTCATACAAGAAATGGTGAATTGTGTGTCTGGTCTTATCATGTTGGCATACGCCCGAAGAGGTAATGTTTGTTTTTATTTGTAGATGTCTTATGTGTTAACCCTTAGCTTAAGGCGGGTAGTGCGGGCTGGCCAATCCTGTAGTACGGCAACCTGTCTACCTAGTTATGAAGCCATTCTCGCCCTCCTCTCTATGTGTGTGAGAACGTTCTTATAATTTCCTCCCTTAAAATTTCTAATTGTAGGAAAACTTTATTTTATTATTATTTAAATATTTAGGTTGAATTATATAATTAGATACTCCAATAATTTTTGTTTATAGTTATATTTTTTAGTAAGAGAAATATTTTTTTTTTATGATATACATAGGTACTAATCAATGAAGCTAAATAAATAATTAGCCTCTTTTTTTTTAATTAAAATAAGGAAAAATCCATCCTCCTTTTTGATTTGGATTTAACACTGGCGGTGTTAATTTTTTTGAGCCCGACCCGGGTATCCATAATCCTTAGCTCCCTCGTCACAAAAAGTTAATTCCCCCGACATCTAGTGGTGAAAGAAATTGCTAAAGCTTACCTCAGTCCTTGCTTAATAGCCCTAAGGTGGAAATCCTGGAAAATTCAGCCCTAGGGAGTCGGTAAACAAGAGAGGAGGGTCGGACTGCTGTACAAGTCCTTCGTTCCAGGGGCACGGCAGCTCTCGACTGCTAATCAAGTCCTTCGTTCCAAAGGCACGGCGCGCCTCGACTTCTGCAGAAGTCTTTAGTAAGGAAAGGGTTAATGAATCTAATCTCTTTAATCGATTTATATGTGGCAGAAGGTCAAATTCGAACAAAAACGCTCAAGTTCTACACTACTCTTTTATTGTGCTCTACATGTTTTTGCGCTCCTATGCACCTCTTCAAGAGCTCTTAAAATAATGTACAATTACAGCCTACACCACCGAGAACCTTCCGCAGTTCCCCTTGAAGTGATACAGATTGTGTCCTGTCTGCCCAAGCCTAAAGGCTTCATATTGTTCATTTTTGCCATATTTAATATAATTCAGGGAGTGTGATAGATTAATCACATTAATGATGATAACTCATAATGAATGATAAGGGGGCTTTGAAAATGTAGTATAGGAATCTTTTAGAGCAGTCGTTCATGGTTTTTTGGGCAATAAGAGAAATAATAATTATGTTGAACTTGTGAACAATCTCCTTCAAAAGTAACAACAGATGGGTTGCAGTATCTCCCTAAAAATTCATTTTCTTCATTTTCATTTTCATTTTTTTCCTTTTAACTGCTGTGATGTAAGTGGCGAACATGGTGAACGATTCCACCAAGATATATCGATAATGGAAAAGAGATACCAGGATCGATGGAATGCGTCAATGTTAGCGGACTACTGCTAGAATTTGAAAAGAGATACCCCTGAAATCAGTAAAAATAGACAAACGAAAAACAAGAAAAATTATTAATTAAACAGGTTTAAATATTTTGTTAATATTTCAAAATTACCAATTTTATATAAAAAGTAATATAAAACATAGTTTTTTGGTTTTTTTTTAATAAATTGTTTTGTAATTTAACAAGATTCTAAAAGTCAAAATTCGTATATTAGGTATATTTTCAAAATAAGAGCTAATTAAAAATATATTTTCTTGTTTTGCTATTCAGTAACCTCAAAACAGTATAAAAATGTAGTATTCAATTGAAACGCACACAAAAAGTTAAATTTTGTAGATCAGTATTATTAGAAAATCCTAATGTAGAAGAATGTAAATGCTAGCATTGAAAACAGCTGATATAATAATATTTGGAGTTGAAATACAAGAACATGCTTCTTCAAAACTAATTTTTTAAATTTCAAATACTTCTAGATTAGTGCCAACGGCCATAGCCATATTGATTGCACCGGTTCCCACAGATCACTGAAGTTAAGCAACGTCGGGCGTGATCGGTACCTGAATGGGTGACCGACCACGTGCTGTTGGTATTATAAAAGGGCGGCAACCTGTAGATAGCCCGGCGTTAAACAGGAAAAAAAAAAAAAAAAAAAAAAAAAAACCTTCTAGATTAGTATTTTTCTAGAAGCTTGGAGAAGTTTCATTTGATAAGTTATTTCTTTCACCTTTTCATACGTCCGAACAAAAGTAAAACATTGTGATTCCCTCATTGTTCACTTCAGCTCATTTCAATGAAGATTGAACAAAATCTTTGAAGTTATATTAATTATTTGTAGAAAATTGCAATAAAACCATAAATAATCATTTCTAACAATTTGTTTATTTCCAGTGCCTCGACTTCCTAGTATAGAGACGATTGAGAACTGCATGAAGCTCTGCCCGATGATCGTCCAAGCTTTATGGGAATTCAAAAGCCCTCTTCTTCAGCTCCCTCATATTAAGGAGGAACACCTCAAGTATTTCATCAATAAGAAGGTAAGTAATCAAATTCTCCCATTTTTTGTTTAATCCACAAACTTATCAAAATGGATTATTACTATTTAAATTCTTTTAAGTTTCACTTATGAAATATGCTTTTTGGATGATCGTGGGGTCCTTTTCTAGCCATAAAAGGGCTGATGCCTTTTCTTTTTTTAAAAGAATAGCCATCACCCCTGGTATGAATCGAACCCACGTCCTTAGGCACGGATTGTAGAAGCCTTGGCACTCACTGCCACCGGACTTCCAGATTATTGTTGTTGGGTGTACAAATAGTTTCCTTAATGACTTTTGCAGCAAGTAAGCGAGCACTCGGTACACGTCATGAGTTTTTACAGAGAACGATGTGTTGTAAATATAAACTAAATCGGTTCATTAGTAGGAGGTGTTTACTCTGGAACCAAATTAATAATTTTCCCGTTAATTAATAACTTCCTTGAAATGAAACTCGGCTGACAACGCTCCACCAATGAGGAACATGTGTTGTACAAAGTCATTCTGTTAAAAGTTGGGTTTAACTCTGGAAGAAATTAAATAAATTTTATTATTGAGTCTGCTTTTCATTTCAATTATAAAGTACCACAACAATTTGTGTTTAGTTTGAACTTATATAGGCTATATTTTAATCAAATTATTCAAGAATGCATAGTACACCACCACCTTTCTGAGTAATGCTGCTTCTACGTGACAGCCTTTTCTGTATGAGAGGGGGGGGGGAATGTATTTTCCTGCTTATTTTATAAAAATAAATGCATAGGCTTCTGTAGTTTTTAGAATCCACAAGTGTCTAAAATTAAATACCAGCAGTACTAAGAATGTAAAATAAACGAATTATTATTAAACTAAGTGAAGTGAAATATTTTAACAAATACATTCTTCTAATTATACTAATATTGCACGCTTAACCCTTTCCGTGCTATAAACGAATATATTCGTTCTCTAAAAAAATGCTCTGAGTGCGAAGCACGAATATATTCGTGCAGCCGGGGCATTCCTCAGAGTGCGACATACGAATATATTCGTTTTCATATTCTTTGTATAATCTCTGCTTCCAGAAAGCCCAGAGATCTCTTGTATCACGCTGTACAACTAGTCTAGTTACTTAGCTATCCGTTAGATAGCAGAAGAATGGCTTTACGTGTGTTTTTCCCAGTTTTATTGTGAGTGGAAGCTAACTTTATCTCGAGCGGAGTGTCCTAGACCACCTGAAAGGTCCATTATCACCAATTCAGACAGTACCAAGGCGGCTACCTGCAGGGGTTGGGTTGTTATTTCTACTGTTTGCAGACACTTTACTAAAATTTGCTAAACCTTTTTAGGCTAAATTAGGTGTGGGGAAATATGACCCTAACAAATATTTCTCAGTACTAGTTTTGGTTTATTATTTATTTTTATATTTATATGTTTATTTTTTTTTTTTATTTTTTTTTTATTTTTTTTTTTTTTTACGGCGCATCTACATCTAGGTCATTAGCGCCGACATCCAGGGTGCAGCGTGGAATTTTACCAGCGAGCCGTGGGATGATAAAATTCCTGCCGGAGGTTGGGAATCGAACCCACCATCTCCCGCTTATGAATCCAAGGCGCTAGCCATTAGACCACGGGAAACCCCTTATATGTTTATTATTAGTATTTTTGTTATATACCTACTATTTATTTCTAATTCATTACTTTATTATTATATTACTATTTACTAATTAATAGTAATTAATATACTACTTATTTTTTTTATTATTATTTTTTTACGGCGCATCTACATGTAGGTCATTAGCGCCTATACTACTTATTATAAATAAATTTGTTTTTAAAATAAATACAAAACACAAATTTTAAAAAAGTGTTGTTTTTTCCCAGCAAGTAATTATTGGACGTAACCAGTTTTATGAGTTGCATATAAAAATAAAATGATTAGTTTTTAGTAAAAAAAGACCCAGTTATTTACTAAATAATTACTTATTGTACATAACTGTACAGATTGTAAATTATCAATAAAGATCAATCAATATTTTAAAAAAATTACTAAATAAATTGAAGAATCATAACAATGATATAAATCATAAAATGGGTAAAATGAAGAGAAGAGAAAGTGTTTTCATGAATATTTTGATAAAAGGGTGCATTCATACTAACAGGGCTAATAGTGCTAAATTTAAAACTAAAATATTTCGGAAACAATTGAAATATTATTTTAGAAACTGTTTATTTATTAATTTTAATAAGAAACTTGTTATAATAATTGAAAAGGTCACACTAAAGTACACACAATTAATGAAATTAGCATCTTAAATTACAACAAAACAAGCAATTTTGCATGTCCCCTGTTATATATCTACGTAATACGAGCGACACATGGCGGGAGCTCTGTCTGAGTATAGTCTTGTTCCAAACCAAAGTCGCACGCGGAGGGTGGAATATAGGCTAGCACTGGGGGTAGCATCAGCTCTCAAAGCTCGTAGCACCCGGCGGTCGGTCCCTCTCAGATCCGCTAGCATTCTAAGGGTTAATATTTCAACTTCCTATGGTGCTTGGCTGTTAAGGTCATTATTACACGTATTCAGCTTTCACATTGACCTAATCTCAGACGTATGAGTAAGCCAGGGGTCTCCACCTCTGCATGTCGGGATTAAACACTCTCTTCGGCTTTGTACTGTTAACACTTTCGCTGCGGGTGTCCTTCCAGAAGGACACTAGCGATCTTACCCGCTTACAAGTATTTCTTCGGAAGGACACTCCTCCATTACTTTTCCTGTTAGATTCAAAAGGCTCTTAAATGGAGGGGATTCACTTTTGCGGCTGCCACAGCGAAAGTGTTAATATCCCTTATTTCATTCGTAACAATTAGCCTTAATGCGCTTTCAAAATAAAATGGCTGATGATATGCAGTTTGTAGTAGTTGGATGATATTAAAAATTTATACTTAATGCTTTAATGTTTAAAAAACGTATAATTATTATTGATTACTTGTTTACAGAGGTATGTGAAAACAATTCAACAACTTGTTCAATTGAAGGCCGAAGATAGGCGGAATATATTGAGATTTTTAAATGATGGTGAATATGAAGATGTCATGAAAGCTGTGGGGAAAATGCCTCTAATCGACTTACAAGTCAGATCAGAGGGTAAGCATTTATTTATCTAAATACTATCTATCATGTATTAACACTGCACAAAAATCATGAAAATACGGCACGAAAAAAGTCATGAATTTTGAAACCATGTCGCGAAATTTCAGTTTGACAGAAGTCTATCGTAATCCCGAGACTTCCGTGCATTCATAATTGCCGCCGTTTCCGAACGGAAATGCGATTATAACTGCTTCCCCCACACCTGTCCTCTGTTAGATTCCTTCGTTACAGCATTTATACAACAACTATTTATTATTTACATATATTTTTAGTTTTCTATATTCATATTCAAAGTTTTACATGCAGACTTAAATATTGAGATTGTGTACTCTTTAATTGACTAAATTATTTACATTGATAATGAATATTGAGTTAGTAATAATTTTAGAAATTTTGAATTCTGCTATCATTGTTCAATATTTTTGAGGCTACTAATTCTATAGTAATTCTAAAATTAGTATCATTGTTTCTTAATTTTTAAAATTAATGTTACTATTCTCTTTAACATAAGATGTACATTTTGTACAGTTTTATTTATTGTTACAAATTTATGTCAATTTATAAGTTTATAGATATCATGGTAATCTGAGTAAGGTTACAAATAATTTTAAGTTAATAGTTAAGACTTTTTCTTTTCAGTTGAAATTGTTTTTTTTTTTTTTAATGGGTGTGAAATTTGCATTTCAAATCATGAAAAAGTCCTGAAATTGGCTTTCACAAAAGTAGTAGACACCCTGTGAAAGCTAATGTACCTTGGGGCCCTGTAGTTGATGGTTTGAGGCACAGAATTGATTCCAGAGTCCTTACATTTCAAAGTTTCAACTAATGATTTGAATTCATACACAGGAGGAAGCTGAGGTATTACTTAGTATGTTTGAACTGAAGTAAAAACTTGATAATGGAGTCCCTTAGTATGTCTGAATTTACATTGGAATGCCTCCTTTTATAACTTTTTCTATTTAAAAAAAAAAACATTTTCTAAATGCTAGTAGTTCGGAGAGTTTATTTTCTCTGGTTAAATGTTTTAGATTGATAATTGAGGAGGGGTAAAACTATTAATTAGCATTGTTTTGAATTTCAGTTATTGATGATGAAGCTTCTACAGTTTATACTGCAGGAGCCATTGTGACTGTAACAGTGACCCTAGTTAGGAAGAACATGAGTACACTCCTTGGAGACGAGACAGTGAAGGAGAAACATTGCACGGATGAGAATGAATCGAAAGAAGAAGAAGACGGGAAACAAGGAGAGGGCGAGGCAAAGGAGCAGGTATTCCGCTTTACATTTCTTTAGTATCCCAAAAACTCCTTGTGGGAATCTATAATTAAACGGCCAGAAATGGTTTCAATATATCAGGACCTAGAAAGTGAAAGGGCAAATCTTGAAATCTAGGCGATAGGAAATCGAAGTCCAAGTTCTGAAAGTGCCTGATTGAAAAAGTATGCTATTGAAATTCAATGTTTCAATATTTAATTTATACCAGTGATTTATGGGTAACACAATTCTTAGGAGGGGAGTTTTAGATCCGGGATTCGCCCTTGAAATTGAACATTGCATTTTTCATAGATGATGGTGCTATTCACTTTAACATGAAACTGTGAGGGAACTAAAGATGAACTAGAGAAGCAAGGCCAAGCGTCGTGTTACTTTCATTTTTCTGACTCAGAAAATAAAATGAAAAAGAAACGTTGATTTTTCAGATTCGCCCTGTCTCTTCCAAGGTACTGATATTTCTTCAATCTTCCTAATGGATAGGAAAAGGTTTCATCTTGCTTTAAAACTAGTAATTGTTGTCCCTAGAATTTGATCATTTTTATTTATTTAAAGACAATTAGGGGATAAAGGGTCTCCCGTGGTCTAGTGGCTAGCGCGCTAGATTCATAAGCGGGAGATGGTGGGTTCGATCCCCACCGGCGCCAGAAATTTTCTCATCTCAGGGCTCGCTGAGAAAATTCCTGGTTGCACCCTGGAACTCGGCGCTAATGGCCAAGAATTATGTCGAAAAAAAAAAAAAAAAATTAGGGGATAAAAACCGAATACACTTTTCAATTTTTTTTGTTAAACACATATCTTTAGCCACCAAGTAATTGTAAGACCAATTAGTTTAACTTAATGGTAAATTTTCTATTAGGGTTCTAAAATAAAATAAATACTCGTGATAAAGATGTTTATTTTAAGGGGTAATACAACTTTTTGCGATCCAAATCCAAGTCATTTTCTTGAATTTATAAATAAAAAATAAATCTATATTTTTCAATTCTTTATATCAAATGTTTTCTGTGGGATGTTAAAGTATCCAAAAAAAAAAGTTTCAATTCTTCGAGAAAAAAAAATGGATCTGATGAACGGAAACTCTTTTTTCACGGGCAACAGTCTGCAGGCAGCAATTTTTAGCGAAAAACTAATATTATTTCGAAAGAAGCAGGTTAAATCTAGTAAAGTACGTTGGATTTTTAATAAATATTGATTTTTTTCAAAATAAAACAATTATTCATTTTGTTTTAAAAAATCCATTGATAATTAGTCAAAATCATTATAATTCAATGAATCAAAAAAATCCTATATGCTTTACTAGCGAATATCATTAGAAAGCTGCAGTTAAAATTTGAAATTGATCAGGCAAAAATTGAAGACGCCAGAGTATCACCTGATTTGAAAAACATAGTTTTGAGAAAACAACTTCAAAGTTTAATGTTCTGAACTGTTCATTTTTTTCTTATTTAATTTTTTGTCACACTAAAATGTCTTGTAATTAATAAAGATAAAAAAATGGGGTTTAATTTTGAAATGTATTAAGGATGGGAAAATAATATTTTTTGGCCATTTAAAAAATTTTTCTTTACATAAACGCTCTTGGATATCATTTTTGATTAGTTAAGGAAGAATTTAAGCCCATAAAGAAAAAAAAATTCACAAGGTAGTATTACCCCTTAAAGATGTCAATGTTTTGAATCATCTGTGAAGTGAAGTGAAATTTCTCTATATTCTTTTCAACTTTTTCACTGAATGTACGCAAGACGATCATAATTAATTATTGTACTATATAAATTGTACAGATTTTAAATAAACATTTATTAAAAAAAAAAAAATATATATATATATTCTTTTCAAATTTAAATACGTAAAAAATAACCTTTAATTCTAACAGTTACTTATAAAATATGATCTACAATATATATATATATATATTGTTCACATTTGATACATTTCCTGATGTATGGATTGAAATTTTTCAGCCAAAGAAGCAACCAGTATGGCAGAAGCAGAGAAAGGCTGGGAAAAAGAGCAATAAGAAAGCACAAGGGAAAAAACACCAGCATAATGAAAAAGCACAGAACCAAACTAACGCAAAGAAAACTGAAGAAAAACCGCAAGAAAAAGTTGTTGAAAAACAACCACCAGCTTCTACAGTAAATTTCTTATTAATAAAAAAATATCAGCATAATGTTTTTAACTAGTAAAATAAGTCTTAAGCCTAGTATCCACAGTGCGAGGCGGCTCGCTTCAGACGCCTCAAGACAGAGGTTGCTCACTATGAGCTGCTCGCGTCGCACTGTGTGACCCAATCCATGTGCTTGTCCGTAAAACGGTCGTGCTCAAAGGTTCCTCAGTCCGAGCTGTTCGTTGCGTGAAGACGGGTATTTGTTGCCTCGTATTATAGCCGCTAGTTTTTACGTCATGGAAAATGAAAGTGTACACCAAATTGTTAAATTGTATGAACGCCACGTTTTTTTTTTTTTTTTTTTTTTTTTTTTTTTTTTTTTTTTTTTTTTTTTTTTTTTTTTTACAAACAAGGCCTACCTGTTTGTATCTCATATTCTGAACAATTTTGATATATTTTTGGCCCACCAACATGGCTTACATACTTTTTTTTCCTAAATAATTCTTGCCATCACTATATAAAAAGTAGCAGCGATTAAGCATTCGAACAGTGTATGCCTCAGCCTGCGCCAGATGTGGCGAGGCATGCTCGATTCGAGCATGCCTTATAGGCTTTATAGTGGCAGTAAAGTTATTGTGCTGAACTTGAAATCCACTCAGCAATGGCCTAAAAGGAAACTCACTCCTATCCACTTCCTATTTTATCGTGTATGTTTAGAAATGGCAGAAATTACTTTTTAGGACGCCTAATCACAGTGAGTGTTAAAGCATGAACACTCTTTGCCTAACATTGTGGGTTCAAAACCCACTAGAGATGATAAACCCCTGTCTTTGCTAGAAAAGGGTGGTTTCCTGTAGATACCTGTCTTTAAAAACACCATTAAGCATAAAGGGATTTTTTTTAACAGTGTATCAATTGGTTGGGCTATTAACACCAGGTTATCTATAGGTTTCCGCCCCTTTTATAATGCCAACAGCACGTCGTCGGTCATCCATTCAGAAAGTGGCTGCCTGATGTTAAAATTGAAATAAATAAATTAAATAGTGTTGACCTGTGGTTGCCAAAACACTAATAAAATAAAACGTAACATTTTGAGTTTTTATAGGTGTTTTATGAGATAGAATGAATAAAAATAACTGTATGCTTTAAACAGTTTTGAGTTTAAAAAGTAACCTGATTTTCTTTTATCATTGGTCCCTTAAAAAAAGGTCTAAGTTTCATTGAACTTAGACCAGAATATTTTTTGTTTTTTTCTTTCTTTCTTTTAAGGCCAACCCCTTGGGTCATTAATGCCTCAAATGTAGTTCTGGACGATGACCTTGCCACAGGCACATGTATTCAGGAAACACTTTCAAAAGGAGCAAATATTTGTTTCTCTCTCAGTAGTAAATTATTCATTTTTTCACAATTGTTATATTTATTTAATTTCATAATAAAAAAATTAAATGTTCATTTAGTTTATTTTCAATTTTATCTAATAATGGGATGTCATAGAAATGTAAAATTTATATTTTGGAAATTAATTTGCTGGATTTCAAGAATTTCATTAATGTATTTATATTTGTTATTTATAAGTGTCTGTGACTCATTCGTGTATGCGCTATGCGCAGTCGAGAGAGCACCACCTCTTCTCTTCTGTTTTCCATGAAGGACGTTTTCCAAGGTCTAACTTCTCTTTTAATTTCTCTTAATTTGTTACTATTTTGCAAATAACAAATATTTTGCCAGGAATTCCATATTACTGACTTTATGTGCGCATGGATATCTAACACTGGAATTTGTTTATAAATAATACCGTCATTAATTCCTTTTTTTTTGCAGCTTTGTCTACTTCTTCATTTTCATCAATTCCACAATGCCCAGGGATCCAAACAAATATAACGGATATATTATCTTTTGCTAATGACTCTAAACACTCAAGTATATTTACAACGAGTGATTGATCGGAATATATGTTTCTAACTGCCAGTAGGGCTGATAACGAGTCAGAAAATATTGTAATGGTTCTATTAGGAGGGTTAACAATGGATAGTGCTTTATATATTGCTAATAGTTCTGCTGTAAAGGAAGTACATATTGGTGAGAGTTTGAACATGTGTGTCCTGGATTCAGAAAGAAAGGCTGCCCAAACTCCTGAAATGTCCTTGGATCCATCTGTGAAGATGCATGTAGAAGGTGGAAGTAGTTTCTTTAATCTTATGAATTCTTTTTGAAATATTACTGGAGGGGTGGTTGTCTTAACGTATTTAGTTAGTGATAAATTAAGTTTAGGGAAAGGTAATTTCCAAGGTTCTTTAGTTGAAATACAGTTGTGCATTAGATCTTGTGAACTTAGATTGAGGTAATTGGAAGGAAAAGTTGCTTATGAAATACCATTAAACTGGTTAGGTTAGATTTCAGAGATGTTTTGAAGAGGTGGAGGCCCAATGGCTGTGAGTGTTAAGGCCTGAGCACTAAACCGAGGGTCGTGGGTTCGATTCCCACTAGGTGTGGTGGATTTTCTTTGGAAAAAAGAAAAGGCATCAGCCCTATCCTGGTTAGAAAAGGGTGGTGACCTCTAGATAACCCTCCTAAAATTCGGAGTTAATTATAATGGACGTTAAAATTTAAATAAATAAGTTTTGAAGTAGTTAATAGAAGGGGGATGAGGTGACAGAATGGCTAATGGAATTTGTATATTTGTTGAATATTACTAATTAGTTTTAATTATGTTAAATAGAAGAAGCCACTGTCAGGAGGCGGTGAAGGAGATGGTAGTTCTGGTGCAGATGAAAGTGATGTTTCTGACTACGAACAAGATAAATCTGACGATGAAGATAGCGGAGGTGACAAAAAGGTTGGTATCTATCAGCTCTTAATTTTTATTTCTATGTAATCTGGCATTATACCTTATTTTGAGAAGTCTTCAATTTCTACTGTGGTATTATTCTTATTGATTGATTCCCACCAATTACCTACAAATCTTCATTGTGGCTTCACTATTTCATAAAAGATTGAGTTTTGGACAATTTAAAAAATAAATCTTTGTATAAAAACCTTTGGATATAATTTTAGTATAGTTTAAAAAAATGTTTAAGCCATGAAACAAAACGGCATAAAAAATTGCAAGACTATTACCCCTTAACCCTTGGTGTGTATAAAGTGTCTGACAGACTTGAGGGGAATTGACTACTATGTTGACACTGCTGCCAACATAATTCACTGAAATATACCTCGTGTCTGTCAGACACTTTATGCACAACAGGGGTTAAATAGAATACTTTTTGTTGACAGCATTTCAAAAAATTGAAGCTATTCTGGAAATGTGAAGGCCAGAACAGCTAAAAGAAGAAAATATAATGTTAATATATTTTTAGATTAATCGAAGATTGTTAACCCAAAATTTTTATTAATGTATTCTTCAAATTTTCTAAAATCCCATTAAAATTGTTTTATTAATAAAAGTCACTAAAACTTGAGGTAGTCATGGTTCCTAGTTTGTCAACTTTGACTAAGCTGTCATTGAACAGCCAAGGTCAACCATTATTAAGTGATAATACTACCTTCTGCGATCAAAATCAAAGTCATTTTCTTGAATTTATAAATAACAAATATATAATAATTTATATATAATATATAATGAATATTTTTCAATTTGTTATACCAAACGTTTTATATGGGATGTTCAAATATTCAAAAACAATAAGTTTCATTTCTTCAAAAAAAAAAAAAAAAAAAAAAAAAATCCTCTTTTTTCATGGGCGATAGTCTGCAGGCAGCAATTTTTAATTTAGAACGAAAAACTAAAATTATTTTGGAAGAACAAGGTTAAATCTAGTGAAGTACATAGGATTTTTAAGAAATATTCATTTTTTTGAAAATCGTGATGAATAATTGCATTTTCTATTAAAAAATCGGTCATAAAATCATTATAATTTAGTGTATCGAAAAAATCCTACGTACTTTGCTAGCAAATATCATTAGGAAGCAGCAGTTAAAATTTAAAGTTGATCGGTCAAAAATAGAACACACCAGAGTACCGCCCGATTAGAAGTTTTGAGAAAACTACTTTAAAGTTTAATGTTCTGGGATTTTTAATATTTAATTTTTTTTTTCATACTTTCTTGTGATAAAGATTAAAAAATGGCTTTTAATTTTGAAATGTATTAAAGGAGGACAAAAAACCTAACAATTAAAGAGGGATCAATCGAAGCTCGCTGAAAAAATTACCTTCAATCAGCATCACGTTCACTCTGCATCGGGATTTCACTTGGAAAATAGTATTTTTTGCCCATTTAAAATCTTTTTCTTCCCATAAACACTCTTGGGTATAAAATATAATTTTTGATCAGTTAAGGAAGACTTTTAGCCCATAAAAAAAAGATGCAAGGCAGTATTACCCTTTAAAGCATATAGCAACGGAAAATAGAATTTATTTTTATATTTCAGGAATCAGCATTTGAAGATGACGATGATTGGGAAAAATTCCAGACTGGCTTAAGGAAAAGAGAGAAAATTCTTGAAGGGAAAAGTAAAATTTCCCACACAGTTCATTGTCCTTACTTTCCAGAGGTAAGTGAGAATTATATTATTATAATATAAGAAAAAGTTGAAATATTAACTTGAACCTTTTCATCCTATTATTAAACTTTTGGAAACTTTTTATTTTCTAGTGTCATCGTTTGAGGGTTGGATTAGGGGTCTCAGACCCACTCAGCCTTTAATTATTTTATTAATAGGTATCAGGAAAGGGAATAATCTGGTGGCCGGAGCATAGTAGTGACCACACTATCTTTCTAGTGTGTTGTATGGTCAAGAATCAGATACCTTTACCATATTTGCCCCTCTGGGCCCTTATGGCCTGTTACGGGACTAAAAACTAAGAGAATTCCTTAGCATGAAGTTTTATTTATTTATACAATGAAAACAGTGCCGTAGACAACGAGGGTCCAGAGAAGAAGATATTGTTCTAGTATCTGATTCATGACTGTACGGCACACTAGGGGCGGTCTGCACTATGATGTGGCCATCTGATTCTCCCCTTTCTATAGCCTGTTCAGATAGACGGAAAAGTTAAATTCAGCTTGCCCGAATTCTTGAGGGAATTATTCCCGACAGTTCCACCATTTGCAAACTCCCATTTCAAGGAACAAGACGATACGTGAAGCATTATAAAAATTGATTATGTCTTGTTTAAGACTAGGGAAGGCTTTGAGAGGCCAGACAAACGTTTATCGCCAATTTCTAGCAAGGAGAATATAGGCCATGTCGTTTTCCTTTCAACTAAACTCTTATTTGAACAGGCTATAGCTTAAATTGTTTTTAGTCTTAGCTTTGGATAAGTATTGATAAATATTAAACAATATTTCCCTTTCCTGACCTCTTAAAGGGTTCCCTGGTCCTAAACATAATCGTTGTAAATGGAACTTCATTGTAATGGAAGTGCAAATGGTGTAACCGCCAGAAATATTTCCCGCAGAATTTCGCGCTTGCGGGATTAGAACTATTCCATCTAACTACTAAAGGCTGAGTGGGTTTAGGAACCCAACCCTATTCCCCGAACGATGACACGTAAATAAATTCTTTAGCATGCACCCGTGTTTCAAATTCCGGTCCTCTAGTAAATGAGTCAAGTGCAACTCCCTTATTTAGTTTATTTAAAATTGATATTTATTAAGCATTAGCAAAATTTGTAATTATATATTTTAATGAAATTTGTATCAGGAAAAGCAGGAATACTGGTGGATATACATTAGTGACAGAAAATCCAGGACTCTCCTTACATCACCTTGTCATGTGACTGCACTTGTCGATAGAGAAGAAGTCCAGCTAAGATTTACAGCTCCTCGTTGGCCTGGTCTGTATTCATTCACCGTTTGCCTGCGATCGGACTCTTACTTAGGATTCGACCAGACACAAGAACTCAAGGTAGAATGTCTACCACTTATCCTCAATCTAATTGCAGTTTCTAAGACAAAGTGCTCCCATACAAGCAATATCTTATTTATACTATTGTATCTTTATATATACTAGCTAAATTTCTCTATTCGTCAGAACTTGTTAAGAATTTTAGAAGATGGTAGTTCCTACGGCAGTTGGGCATACTTGGAATCATAATACGATTACAATTACAGGTTTTTGAAATGTGATTATGATTACGATTATAATCATATAATCTGGAGATATGATTACGATTATAATTGTAATTACAACAGTGATTACAATTATTTTTCTAATCCCGTCTGTGGTTATAATTACACTCACAATCACGTTTTTATGTAATTAAACACGAAATCATGACAATTTTCTGTAATTAAACTCGAAATAATCACATTTTTCAGTAATTACGACTGTAATCACAGCTGTTTCTGTGATTACATCTGTAATTACAACTATTTTTTCTGTGATTACAACTGTAATCATAACCTTTCTGTTATTACGAACGTAATCACATCTTTCTCTGTAATTACAACTGAAACACATCACACATCTGAGTCATAGATATGAAGAGTTGAGACTTTTTCATCTGTTGGTATTCCGGTAAAAATCTGGTACAGTGGAACATGGATAATTCGAACTTCGATAATTCGAAATCGTGGTTAATTCGAATATTTCTCTCGGTCCCTAGAATTTAGGGCATAAACAATGTAAAAAAATCGTGGTTAATTCGAATACAATTTTGAATAATTCGAATTTTTTACAAGCCTTTACCTCCAATGGGAAGTGATGGATCTTAAATCTTGTGAAAATATTCTCCCCTCGGGTAAGAAGGATAGTAAGATACGGATGTAGGGGTTCCTGGACAAGAAGCGCGGCGGTCTCATAGTCTAGTTCTTGGACTCTAGGAGTTCTGCAAAGTGGTGGGTCACGCTTCCTCCCTTCCAGGGGTTGTTATAGTTACATCCAGTCGTTTTGTCCTAGAATTCCCTTCCACCATCCTTCTCATCTGCATTTCTTACCATGGGCGTATATAAGGGGGGGGGGGCTGAGGGGGCTAAAGCCTCCCCGAAATCTTGATTTGATGGTAAAAACTTGTCGTAAACCCCTTAAAAATAAATTAAATAAGATCTCTTAGTTCATAAAAAATATTTTATTTTACGTCTAATAGAGTTTTAGTTGCCTAAAACTATCCCAAGCTCTAAATTTTTAGTATTCCATACCCCGTAAATGGTCTCAGCCCCCCCCCCCCCCCCCCCCGAAATTTTCCCAGCCCCTCCCGAAATTATTTTCTATATACGGCCATGTTTCTTACTCAGTTATGTCAGTCAGCGCCTAGATCTGTTGTATTGTTTGTGCCTTGAATTTCTGGTGTACAGTGGAGTTGATGATTTAGGATATCGAAGGCTAGAAGATGTAAAACTTTAACATTGTCAGAGAAAATAGCTGCGATTAAAGAAGTCGAAAAAGGAATAAAGAAAAAATCTAAAAATGCCAAGGAATTCCTCCCAACACTTTATCAACTCACCTGAAAAATAAAGAAAAAGGTTCTTGCCCATGATAATGACTTTTTTTCAAAACAATAGACTTTTATTTTTACTTTTTTGATAAATTATTTATTAATTATGTACGTAATAATCAATTTATGAAATGCTTGTTATTGTCTAAATAAAATGTATGTAATTTTTTAAAATTGAAAATGTGAAAATATTAAATTTGATTGTTTACCCCTTTATTTTCAAAAACTTTTGTAATTCGAATTTTGGATAATTCGAACTTTTTTATCGGCCCCTAGGGGTTCGAATTATCCAAGTTCTACTGTAATAGTATCCTAAATTATATATGTATATAAAAAAAAAAAAGACAGGATTACAGTGGAAATTGCAGAAAAATTTGTGATTGCTTACGTAATCACAGAAACAGCTCTAGTTGCGAGTCTAATTATAATCACATGTGTGATTACAATTATAATCGTTATCACTCTTGTAATTATGATTATAATTGTAATCATATCTACAAGGTCTGTGATTATAATCACAATCACATCTCAAAAACCTGTGATTATAATTGTAATTATGATTATGTCCAACACTGCCCTATGGATAAGCTTCTTAAAATTTGACTCTTTCAAGGTTGACATAGAGGTTTCAATGTTCCTTCTTTTTAAAATAACTTACATGATGGCTTAATAAACTCTTTTTAATTGAAGTTACTTGTGATTACAAATCTTGATGTCTGTTTGTTAATAGTTGGATGTAAAAGAAGCCCCTGAAGTTCCTCTTGAGCATCCTCAGTGGGATATGTCTGGCGAAGAAGAAGATGGCCGACCTGATGGTGATGCGAGTGATGCATCAGAGTTTGCAACCGATGAAGACATCGATTCTGAGCATGATCAGGAATAAGGTTACCAAACTTCTTATTAAAAATTCAACTACAAACCTTGAAACCACTAATAATACTTAACTACCTCATTAATATCTAATACTGCTTCTCTTCCATATCCCTATATGATACTTAGGCTCTTGTCCATTTAACTTTATCAACGTGAGCTAGGGAGGATAAAGTCCGTGAGAACGGGGTGAGCCCACTACCCCTCACCCTCCACAAACTGACCAAACTCCCTCTCCTAGAGCAGCCGTCTGCTATAATATATTGTAATGATTAATTTTTACAATAAGAAATAAAGAAATTTTAATTAGTTTTATTATATTAATTTAACTTAATCTCATGGATCAAAGTTCCGAGTGAATGAACGATTTAACATTTATCTCCAGACAATTCTGAGATACAAACAATATTAAATTACACACAAATAATAATAAAATAATCAACCACAAAAAAAAACAATTCTTACCTCTAAATCAATCCACTTCCAACAAAAACTCAAAACACTTGGTATTCCTTGGAGGAGAGCTCTGTCTTTCACCCACGCTGAGAACCAACAGACTTCGTCTTCTCCCTCCGAATGATGAGACTAGACTGACTTGACGCCAAGGCTGCTACCAATAGACTTCGTCTTCTCCCTACGAATGATGAGACTAGACTCCTTGTTCTCCCTATGGCTGCGGAGACTCGACTGGACTGACGCCATTCGAGCAAGCGGGAAAGTTTAGCGTCCTTGCTTCTTAACTTCCGCAGTTTACCGGATTATATATAAAGATAACAATTATGTTTTTTGTAATACAAATAATTAATTTATTGTTATCTGGATGTACATTTAATATGGATATATTGTATACCAGTATTGTCCAAAAACATTATTAATTTTGATCGTATATAATACGATGTTATTTGTATATCTAGTTTGTGATTTGCGCGGGCTTTTCAAAATATCGATGGTTATTTGAATTTAAAAATATTTTTGAGAATGTAATATATCATTACAATATATATATATATATATATATATATATATATATATATATTTTTTTTTTTGCTTAGACTAATTTCCAGCCTTTTCACCAATGCTTCCATCCTCCTTTTTCATAAGGGCTTAGGACCTTCAATAGCGGAGTTATAAGGAATGCAGGTTCGTCTTCTAACGCCAATTCTTTCGATAAATCGTCGGATACTTCTACCGTTGAATCAGACGAAATTGTGCTTCCAAAATCTCGTTTTCTTACCATAATCTCATTCGATTACGATATACTGTTTTGACTACGAAGCAAAACAACCAGACAGTACTATAGCAATGCTAAAACTAACGGATAAAGGGCCGGTAGAGAGGGTAAGGTATGGGCGCAGGTCAAATACAGCCCTGAGTAGGGCCAAAATGAATGCTCATGACATCTAACGCTAAAGTATTATACTATAAATCATCCCCCATTCCCACTAGAGAACGCTCACAATCAAGAGATACAGCTTTGGCGAGATAAAACTCGGACTTCGCACGACATTCTCCTGCAAGTGTATTCGGGCATCACATTGAAAGGGTTAATGTTTTATCCCAATTATTTTTTCGAATTGCTCTTTTTTAATCTTTATTATTATCCACTCATAAGTGCTTTCTTGATTCTTTTGAAACATGACAAAAAATTTAAATAACTTAGTTTTTATGAGTATCAAAAATCTTGATAAAGTTTCTTAGTACCCGAACTGAAAATTAGTTAGAAAAACTTGTTGTATTCACATTTCATGAAAATGGTTACATATATCGCTTTATTTTTTTTCCCCCTATGTTAAAGAACCTACAAGCCTATTAAATCAAAAACGTAAGCGTTACCATTTTGTTTGTGCGAATTTTTCTTAAAAAAAAAACATGTTCCGGAAGGGGCGTTCTGAAATACCTTTGAAATCACACAAAGTATTTTTGTACCATATTTCATTAAAATCAACCAATTTTTGAGCCAGCTAGAGAGCTCAACTTTCTAAAAGTTTACTTCCCACCCCCCTATCTTGTTCCAATCAACAAAATAATGATCTGTGCAAAAATTTAGCTCAATCGAACAACTGCAAAGCGACCTTGTAACCTCAATGACCTTGTAGTCTTCAAATTTTCACCCGAAAGGAATTTCTTCACCTGTTGCTACCTGTATGTCTATGCTTAAGCCCTCAAGCCTGAGCTCCTACCCGTATGTCCATGCTTAAGCCCTCAAGCTTATGTTCCTACCTGCATGTCTGTTTAAGCCCTCGTCCCTTCCTTCATGTCAAATCAGTGTCCTTGCTCTATACTTTCCTTATGAAATAGTCAGCAAGAAAAATTATGCAAGTTTTTATTTATTTGCAGACAAGAGAAAGTGATCCTCTACTGAGTTCCATGGGCATTAAACATTTCATCTGGCTTCACGTCTAATACCAAAGGAATGCCTTGAATGCATTTTGCAAAGAGTTTAAATATCTGAGGAAATCGACATTTTCATTACTAAGACTGTTACCTGACAGAGCATCGATGGTGCTTCATTAATTCTAATTCTAATTGTAAAAATGTACAACCAAACTTAAAGCAAATATTGAATTATTCTTTTAAAATATCATCAGTTTATTTAAATCAAATGAGTTTCTTTCATTCCACGTATACTACACTCGATTGTTGTTAATTAATTGCAAAATATTATTTACAGAGTAATAATGTTCATGAGACAAGATAAGACTGAACATGAATGGTCCTAGGCCCCTTATGGGCACATTTATCTTTGTCAGATTTATTAAAGTATTTTCTATTCAATGGTTTTTCCAATTATAATTATCTGAGTAATGTTTTTAAAATACATTCAAATTTGTCTAAAAATTAATTATTTTCAAATGATTCTTTAAGCATTCAATTATCTTTTCAAGCTAATTTAACATAACAGAAGCCTTTATGTTCCTCTTCGAATTGTTTTATAGGAACACATTTTTCAACTTTATTTGCAATTATTGTATTCAGGAATATAAGAAGTTGTATAACTTTGTAATTGGTGCTGAATCCCATAAAACCGCTTCCTCTTTAAATATTTTCCATTCACTTAAAATTTGCAAAAGTTTTCATCATTTTGGAAGGTTTTTTAAATAAGACATCAACAATTTTCAAGCACTCTTCAAAATTTGACATTACAATATAATTTCGATGGAACTATTTTGTCTACCTAAAAGGTTGTTTATTTGCAAAGTTTCTGTTTTGTGGGTTTCAACTACCATGATTATATTACATTCCCTTAAATTATTTACATTTAGTTTTAGGCAAAAAAAAAAAAGTGTTACGTTTTAGTAATAGTAAAAAAAATATGTTTCTTGTATATTTTTTTTTATTATTTTGTTGATATTTAATTGGGTTCTGATCAGATAATTGATAGGAAAAGGCGAGATAAAGGAGTAGTAGGAATGAGAAGTTATGTGGAAAGAATTGGAGGCTATTTCTATGATCCGAAACAGCATATGGAAGTAACCTTTATCATTACAAATTTATTTTATGAAAGCCAGACCGAAACCTCTGAACACTATGAGTGTTTCTTAGGCTGGCCGTACGCGATGTGGTATACCAGAAAGGTATACCTGTACAGGTGAGAGCTCACAAACGCAAACGCTATGGTAAACTGGACGAGTGAAGGATTTCTACAGTCTAGAAACGGCGAGCCGACAAGATGACGTGATTGCTTTGGTGGGTTTGTTAGTGGCTATAAACAGAAAAATATATATATATATATATATATATATATATATATATATATATATATATATATATATATATGAAAAAAGTGTTCTCATCTCTTAATTTCAATGAAATCCTCGAGAATTCGATTCCATTTTCAGACAGACATGATTACTTTAACACAGTTAAACAATATAGAACGGGCTAAAAGGCCTAAGGCATGCGAGTGCAGAGAGTATACAGTGAAGTAAGCACAACACGAAGCCAAAACAAACCTCACGTCTGTGCAGGTTTATTGGATAACACATGCTCAGATCTACTCGCTGCGCAGGTAAAAAGAATTGAATTTAGATTCTTCTCCTGTCACCTATACAGGTTGCTACGCCTGAACAGGTATGACACCAGCGGCTGGCACACACACTCTGTATACAGTAATGTGTATGGCCGGCCTTACAGCTCAAAGCTAAAATTTTTTTTAGTTTGCGGTAAATGTATTTATTCTGTACCTCTACACAATATACACGTGTTACCGTATGTAATGATTAAGTACCGAGTGGCTGTTGTACTTATAAGCAAAGCATTGTTTCCTGTCTTTCTCCTCTTTCCTCTATCTCTCTCTCTCTTACTCCAACTCGATTGACTGAAGCTAGCTTTTTTAGAAGGTTTATTTTTACTGTCCAGAGAAGTTATAAAATTATAATCAGTTATATTGTTTTGATAAATTATATTTGTTCTTTCTAACGGTGTATATGATTCAATCTTAGGTGCTTCCATAAATTTAAATTATATTATACAAAGTCCTGCTCTGAGTTTGTATGGATTTAACAAACAAAAAAATCGTCTTGTTTTTAATTAAATTATTTATTTTACACCAGAAAATTATAATCAAATATTTTAATTATCATTTAATATGTAAATTGAAGATAGTAATAATTCTGACTTATGTTACAAACTTGTGAAGTTTTGTAAAAATCAGTGATCTAATGAAGATCTACATGAAGCCATCACTGTTCGTGCTCATTCAGCACACTGCGAGGTTTTAAATCTCATTTACACAGAAAAATGTAGTTTATATTTTCTAAAATTGTACATATTGATATTTAATGTATAGTAGTATAAATATAATAAATCATTTTAGAATCCCAATCATCGTTTGTAATAATTCTTTATGTGTGATCCAACTCATGAATGTATAACAAAAATTCAGCCGATTTACAATTTACAAATATTCAATGTTTATATTGTCAAAAATAAATTATTTAATTATATTTATTGTAAAATTCTTTATTACCTGCAGAACAAGAATGAGGGAGAATGTCTAGACAAGAAAGAAAGGAAAATATCTTTACCGGAATCTAATTTACCATTGCGCCAGAATTTAAAAATATATGTTATGAGATATAACAATATATATATATATATATATATATATATATATATATATATATATATATATATATATATATATACATTGTAATGATATCTCATTCATAACCTATATTTTTGAATTAAGGCGCGAATGGTATGTTGTCATTCTAGAAAATAAATAGATGAACGTAATAGTTTACATATCATTTTATTTACAATTCACATTGCCATACAGTTTTTTAACATTGATAGAGATAAATAAACTCACTAATTTGTGAAGATTTATAAATTGCAGGGATGGCGATTATTGTTTTTATATATTCTCCTTCTTTGGATGGCATTGACGATGCTATGTGCAAGGACTAGTTGTTGCCGTCAAAAATCTCTCTGCATGAAAGCGCGATGAAAGAAGGTTCTCTGTGTATAGTACACTTTCTGTTTGTTCATGCTAGGGAACGGTCATGCGGTCTTGTGTAAGATTTATATGTACAGTGGAAGGTACACAGACTTAATTGCTGTTTTGGTGATTTCTAATAACAGTGAAGTGATTGTAAATGCGAAGCTATTATCGATCTTGGAAATTGTGAACCAGAGAATAAAAGGAGGTGCCCTCTGCAGAATACTGGAAGTGGCTTTGTTGCAGGGGAATTCAGAGTAAGATGTATCCAGCATTGTTAAAGGTAGGAATTGCTATTCCCATATGCATATATATATCTTTTCATATTAGTGAGTATTACTGTGTGTTGATAGTTTTGTATTTTATTCAAAAAGTATACTACGTATTAATTAAATTTCAATTACTTCGAACCCACAAGATAGAGTCTCTTGGTATAAATAAAATTTGCTGTATTGCCGTGGCACATTAAAATTGTTTGTAAACGGACCAAAAATATTTTTATCTTTATTATGAAAATTAACTATAATAAATACTATAATATTATGGCACCCAACGTGGGTCTTTCTTTCGTTCATTCGATTAATAATAAATATAAATATTTTATGTATAAGTTATCATAATTATATATTTGTGTGTATGTATATAATTTTAGTAAGTAGTATTTTTATTATTATTTTTAAGGAATATAACTAGACAAATTGGATTGGATATTTATTATCGATCTTCTGCCCTAAACAGCCCCGTGGCAACTAGCATGTCTACATTTGCAGCAATACACTCCTTCAATTTATTGATAACCATATTTGGTAGAGGAAGATGGAATATTGTCTCGTCCAGCTCATCCATAAACAAGCGCTTTTCATTTGTAAATGATACCACTTCAGAAAATGATTCAGATCTTACATTCTCTATTTTTATATGCTCAGATTGAAGATACCATACCTGAAAAAAAAAAAAAAAAAAAATAGAAAAAACTTGTATTTCTACTGACTTACGCATGTTCAGTTTAGTACTGTATGAGTAACACCAACAGACACTTCAGAAAAAAAAACAGAAGAAAAAAAATGATTTTTATATAAAACACCCAGATTCATAGAGAGCTTGAAGTTGTCCACTCCACAAAGCAAAATTAGGAACTCACCCGAAGGCACCATAAAAACTCTTATAAATTGAAGAAGCCATATACTTCCATCATAGGGAGAGGATAGCCACACGATTACAGCCAAGATGTCACCAAAATTATTTATATTGTTTAATAAGAATAAATTGGGACAAAGCGATGTTAACAGACCAAACTGTCCATCACAATAAACTGGATATTCTTATCATTGACAAGGAAAATAAGACAGGTGAGCGTGCGCCAGATTGTGGAAACGAAGGGGGAACGTACATAAGGTGTTAAGTTCTCACTGAACCCTCCCCCCTCTTAACACACAATCCATCTAATGCTAACTAGATGAGGGATTCCCAAGGAGAATAAGACAGCTGATATTATTGATATCGCAGTCCCCAATGATGACAACATTCAGAAATCTTATGCCGAGAAGCTACAAAAATACCAGTACTTGGCCATAGAGTTGAAAGATTTGTATAGGTTAAATTCTGCAAGAATAATAGCAGTTATTATATTGAGTAATGGACTCACCCCAAAGACCACAGTTACAGCTACAAATTACTTAAAAGTCTCGGAGGAATCGATTAAAGATCCCCAACAAGGTACTGATCGATACTGCAAGAGTGGTTTGAAATTTCTTGAACGAACGCCCGTGATAAAATTCAAATAAGTAAACTTCCTTTAACCCGACACATTCGGGACGTGAAGCATACCGGATTATCAAATATTCCGGATTGTCAGATCCATGTTAAAAAAATGGATAGAGGTGAAAATTAAACGGAATGTAGTAGTCTGCATTTGTTAGACTAGTACATATGTAATGAAAAATGACTAAACTAAAATTGCACACTGTTAGAATTATACTAACAGTGAGCAATTCAGTCGAAAGCTATAATTTTTAGCCTTGACTCCCCTACCCTGCCAGATTATCAAGCCTGCCGGATTAGAGGAAGTTTACTGTAAACAAAGAAAACAAATAAAAATAATAATAAAAACAAAAATTCTTTTGGTTGGCAATAGCCCCCGAAAGAATTTATTCCAAGAAACTGAGGAGAACACACCCTCTTAATAATAATAAGAATAAATAATTTTATCACCAAAATTATTTATTTGTTGTTCGATATTTTTTATCTTCATTAGTAAGAATGATGTGTTGAAATAATGTAATATTTTTACAATGACCAAAAACACTTTACTGAATTTGAGAGATATCTCTGAAGAATGGCTGATATTGTTGAAGTATTTGATAGAACTTACACTCAAAGAATTTTCAATCCAAGCAGCATCATGGAGATTTCCATGATCTTTTGCAATTTTCAATGCCCTTTTAAGTTCCACAAGTCCTGGTATAATGCGTTTTGATTCATCATAGTTGAAACAAATGACATTTTTGTAAGCTCTAAGGTGTAGAGTCCTAAAAATAAAATTTTAAAAACACCCACAAAAAAAAGGAAATACTTTGAAAAACCTTGTACAAGCTTCAAATCTGATATTTTTAGCGAAAGATCAATCCCTACGAATAATTGCTCCTATTTCTTTACTAATAGCATTACGGATATGAGTGGAACCGCGCTAAGATGTCGTAGTTCTTGGGAGTCAGACTTTCTTCTATGAAGTATGATTTTAGAAACTCATCCAATTCAATTATTATTATTTTTTTAATCACTCATCGACTTCCCTGACGATTAGTGGTGGGCTATGCTACAACTAGTTTTTAACTACTTTAGTTAGTTTTTAACTACTTTAGTTAGTTTTTAACTACTTTTCAACACACTTTCTAAATTTCCATTTTGAAGTAAAATTTTTTTCAGGGCACCAGCCAATTAGACTAATTTGAATACATAAAAAGAATAACATTCCATTGAGCCAAAAAAAATTGATGAGCAAATCACCTAATGTGTGTGCTTGGACAATTGAGGTGATGACTTTCAAAATGGGTCAAGTCCATTTTGTCATCAAATTAATTTCTTTTATAAAAACTTTTTTTCATAACTTTTTTTTTAGAAAATTCATTAAATCTCATTAAAAATAAGGAAACAAATGTTAGTGTAGCCTCATAAATATTAGTTTCCTAAAGGAATTATACTATCTTAGGCATTTATTGTGTCCCCTTGATAGATTTAAAATTTTTGTTTTTGTTTGAAGATGTGAATTCCCAAAGAAATAGCACTAAAATATGATCAAACTTATTTTCAAAACCTTGACCCACACAAGTTCCTTAGTAGTTGAATTAGTTGACTATATGGATAAGTAAATAAGTGCAGGAATCAGGAAAGCCCATTACTGCTCAGAGCAATAGTAGGATTACAGTAGAAAGCCGATTATCTGAATCGCCTCCCTAAAGTGCGAACGGGCAACATTCAACTAGAATATTGCTTTTTCAGTTTAAGTTTGTAGGTCTTTGATTTTTTTTTTATTGTAGTCTGTCATAATGACATTTTCGCATATGAACTAAGACAAAAACACATACCAATAGTTCGTTTTTATAACTGATCTAGAGGTAAAGATAATAAAAGGTAATTTTTTAGTTTGTATAATTTTTTTCAGTAATGTATTAATTCATTTGTGTTGAAAGTACTTTGAAACATTAATAAATATTTTACAACGGAATATTATCGTTTCTTTTAGCATAAATATGCTTTAGCGGTGACTAAACTGGAAAAAACTGTTACAAAAAAGTGTCCACTAGCGTTGGGCATGCACAGTTGTGTTTGCGCATGCGCAATAGCCATGTACGAAAAAGAAGACTGTATGTGTCACAAAAACGTGTCTGCTTGCATTCGCGCATGCGCAGTGGCTAAGTGCGAAAAAGAAGACTATATGTTATACCGCACTTAACATAGGTTTGTTGGGTGGACCGAAGCATTACAAAAATGTGTGCTAGCATTCACCCATGCACGGTGGCCATGTACGAAAAAGAAGACTATATGTTATACAGTACATTACATAGGTTTGTCAGGTGCAGCTAAAGCATATTTATGTGCCTGAATTTGAGCAGAAGGCTCTAAATGAAATAATTTTTTTTTTTGCAATTACATGTCCAATTATCGGAATTTCCGATGATCTGAACCCCCCCCCCCCCCGGCCCCAATTAATTCAGATAATCGGCATTCTACTGTACTTATAAGGAAGATAAAATATACTATAAAAGTATAATGGAAAGTAGCAATGTGATATAATACTTTGGTAATAGGAAAGGTCTTTGCATTTTAGTCAGCCCTTCTAATTCCTTTATTCTCCTTTCAAGATATTGTGTTGTCACAGGATTTATCTCATTTCTCATATTTATTTCATGAACGAACCACAGGAGCTGCCCCTCCAAAAGAGAATGTGTAGCAAAAATACTGTCACTCATGAAGTCCATTCCATCATGAGGCATCACTTCCCATATTCGTGCATTCTCAAATTCTTGCCTAGAATAATATGAAATCTCCTTAGTAAAGCATATAAATTAATTATAATGATTTGAGGCCCCAGAGGTCAAGGGGTCTAAGTAACAAACTCAATGTTTTGAGGAAAATGGAGTCAGTGTTGAACATATGTGGTCATAGAAAAAGCTAGATTTTTACAGTTCCGATCATACTAGACGAATCCTCAAGTCCTCAGCGGTTTATTATCGATGATACATAATAGGTACATCATCCGGTTTATGATTAATATGCAAAAGAATGGGAGAATCCGCACATAGACCCCTTAATTTCCTTCTGGACTTAATATTCCAAAACTGACGATACTCAAGAGAACACAAGCTAGGTGGTAGCAACTGTCAAGAAAATCACTTGGATCTCTTTACCATCCACAAGATTACAGTTTTGACAACCCATTCCTTTATCTAACTCATTTTTTCAAAGATGTCACTTAGACCCCTTGACTTCTGGGCCCTATTTTCTTTCAGTTACTTTCTACCAACGAATTGTGAGATAGAAGAGGGCCTTCTCCCAGAAAGACTTGTGCTTCTCCTCAAAAAAACAATTGAGGTGCTGTTTGATGGCATCCATGTTGTCCTGAAAATTTTGCAGGTCCCAAAAAAGGTTGTAATCCGATAGTACAAGCGCAGGACAATGAGGAGAGTGTGGCAAAACATAGTTGGAAAACTCCAACTTCTTCCAAGTGTGTCATGCAGAAAACTTACACCTGCTCTGTTGACCAACTACTGGTAGTTCTGTGTGATATTTTCTCTCCACTAGTCAAATTGCTCACACTATTCAATGGAATCAATGATTTGATTCTCCGGGAGAAGCTCAAAGTAGACAACACATTCAACATCCCACTAGGTGATGGGTGTTTTTTTATTACCTAATATTCACATAAAAAAATGTTTTATAACCTATTGCCAAGATGGACAAATTTTATTTACTGTTGTGATTATTCTTGTTAGTAAGGGATATGTTTATTTTTTATATCCTTTTCAGATAAAACCAGGAGCTCAATTGCGCATGCGCGAACGTCTGCGGGAATTTCTCCCCACGGGTCCGCCATTTGCATTACTACTTCAATGAAGAACACACTACGTGAAGCTCAATAAAAACTGATTATGTCTCATTTAAGACCAGGGAAGGCTTTAAGAGGTCAGGCAAGGGAGATAGTGTTTTATATTTATCAATACTTAGCCAAAGCTAAGGCTTCTGAGAGAGAGACGAAAGAGTCGAATGGTAGTGAGGTCGAGATGAGAGATTGGTGAGCGTACGGGGGGAGTAAGACAGATAAGCATCAAGCGTACTGGGCGATGCAAGTCCCTTCATTCGCCAGCAATGAAAGGGTTAATAATCGTGTTTATTATAATACAATGGGCTGAATAAAATTACATTTTGTTTTCTATTTAAATTTATAAAAATAAATTATGAAAACATATCTGTAGAATAAAGAATTTAGGTCATGTTTTCTAGCCACCAACTTTCTTTTCGTTTTTGCCTTTTAAGATTAATTGTATAACAAGGATCATAACTTTTATAATTATAATATTCGTATGAACGCCATTACAATAGGAACAGTTAACCTCCTTAATAAATTACATAAAAACTACGAACATGCCTTTTTTAAAGTAACTGGAAGGAGTTGCTCCACAAAATTATTTAAAACATTAACTTATATTTGCGAGACATTTCTAACCTGTTTAGGCTCATTATCAGGCATCTTAAATTAAGTTGTGTTAAGGTATATCATAATTTTTAAGTTTCATATTAAGGTCCATAAATTTTGAGTTCTGAGAGTAAATATTAAATCCTGGTAATAATCATGACTAGTTGAGTGGACAAGTCATGATCACATTGATCCACTCAACAAGTCATTATTCTTACCTGGATTTAATATTTACTCTCAGAACTCAAAATTTATGGACCTTAATATGAAACTTAAAAATTACAATAGACTTTAACACGACTTAATTTAAGATGCCTGATGATGAACCTAAACAGTTTAGAAACGTCGCAAATATAATTTAATGTTTTAAACAATTTTGTGGAGCAACTCCTGCTAGCTACTTCAAGAATCCATTGATCCTTCTCCACCCTCACCTTCAACTTACATACCTTCTCAAGTACCATAACCATATTCTTATGAGAGTTCTTCTAGCCAAAGTGTGGTGTGATTTATATCTGGGCTGAGTATGCTTGGCATATTTACTACGTACACACTCTATTACTCCTGAAGGTTCTTCCATGCAAACCCCAATTTCAACAAGAAGAATCAAATTTAATACAAAATATATATTTGCAGTCATTTGGGTTTCAAATTGAGTGTAATCTCTGTAGTTAGTTTTTAAATGAAGCAGAATGTCTACAATTTCGGAATAGTTTTTCTGGTACGCCTGAAAGAAAGATGCAAAATGTATATATTAGCATAAAAAATATTTTTACATATCGTCCCTACCATGTAAAACTATCGTAAATGCAAATCGGGGCAAAATAGGAACGAACACATTCTATCCATTGACAAAGTAATATATTGAAAAATGTTCTTATTGGATACTTTATTTAAGGCATTAAAGGCTATTCTATAAAGGTGTTAGAGTAGCGACAATTTGCGACTAACAGTATCGGGCACAATCCAAGAGCAAAGTCCCGAATCTCAAAAATGAGACTTTTCAAATTCAATAGTTTGACATGGCAGAGACGATGCGTCTAAAACAAAACATAATATTTTAAAAAATAATAGAAATAGATAATCATTTCATATTTGATAATCATATTTATCTTTTATAACTGTTAAACATTTGTTCTAATAAAAACAAAATTGAGCCCGCAAACAAACTATTAATTCTTAATGGCTAGGTCAACAAAGGTGCTCAGTGCAAAATTAAATTTGTAAAATTAATTTTCTTTCAGAGTGTTGTGAATACGATGTACTACATCCCTTAATGGAGACACAAAAACTTAACGTTTTTCTTTATTTATCTTCATGAATAATAAAAGCATCTACATGTAAAAAGAGAATATCCCACAATCAGAATACAGAAACCGGATACAGTGTCCCTGTTTAGCGGTCCTAGTGGTAGAAGTAACAACCAATCCCGAGGTTTGGCGGCTTAATTCAATTTGAGCATAATACAGAGTAAACCCTAACTTCTAATGAAGTAATTTAGTTTATTTTTAAAACACATCTTGTTCTTTACCAGGATTGCAAGTTTAAAATGTCGTTTTAATTCCAATAGAATGCGCTCTTAGCCTATTGAAGGATTTGCTTATCTCTAAACGCTATCTTGTTTGTTAGTCATTTGTTTACAAAAGTCAGTTGTTTTTAAGTCGTTTACGCAGACGTATCATACCTTTCTTTGGTGTTAAAAATGTCTAATTTTAAGCCAAATAAAGAGCATTTGCGGCATGTCATGATTTTCTTATCTAATCAAAAGAAAAAGGCATCTGAATGTCATCGAATTCTTGTTGAGACTTATGGCGATCTTGCTCCAACCGTCAAGACATGTGAACGTTGGTTTCAAAGTTTCAAACGTGGTGATTTTGATGTTACTGATAAAAAACGAGAAAATCGACCAAAAAAGTTTGAGGACATCGAATTGCAATCTTTATTAGACGAAGACAATACCCAAACCCAACAAATGATGGCAGAACAGTTGAATGTCACTAGGCAAGCCATTTCCGATCGCCTGAGAGCTATGGGAAAGATTCAAAAGGTTGGAAAATGGGTTCCACATGAATTGGACGAACGACAGATGGAAAAACGAAAAACTGTGTGCGAAATGCTGCTTTTACGCCACGAAAGAAAGGGTTTTTTGCATCGAGTTGTAACTGGCGATGAAAAATGGATTTATTTTCAGAATCCCAAACGAATAAAATCATGGGTAACGCCAGGACAACCATCCACATCGAGTGCAAGACCGGATCGTTTTGGGAAGAAGACAATGCTGTGTGTGTGGTGGGATCAGAAGGGAGTAATCTACTACGAGCTTCTCAAACCCGGCAAAACAGTCAATACCGACCGCTACCGACAACAATTGATCAATTTGAGTCACGCATTGATCGAAAAACGCCCAGAATGGGCTCACAGGTACGCCAAAGTCATTCTTCAGCATGATAACGCTTCTGCACATTCAGCCAGATTGACTAAGGAAACGATTTCTTCGCTTGGTTGGGAACTCCTACCCCACCCGCCGTATTCACCTGACCTGGCGCCTTCTGATTATCACCTCTTCTCATCGATGGGACACTCATTGGCTGAGCAACATTTTAACAATTTCGAGGATGTAAGAAAATGGCTCGATGAATGGATTTCAAATAAAGATGAAGCATTCTTTTGGAATGGTATCCATAAATTGCCCGAGAGATGGACAAAATGTGTAGAAAGCGAGGGCCAGTACTTTGAATGAAATATATTATACTTTTTTTTAAATTACTGTGTATATATTTTAAGAAATAAACGACATTTTAAACTTGCAGACCTGGTAGATACCCACAACCAAGTTTTGTAACAAACACATATGTACATATATCCTAAAATGGGGTCACATTAGTACACTGTGGTGAAATTGGAACAAACCTGTACTACTTATATATTTGTCTAAGAGCGAGAAGACAATATATATAAGTATATATTAGTTTGTTCGCACTACTTGGGAAAAGTTCAACCCTTTGGTATCAGTTAAATGAAAATATCCTAGCAGTATTGGTTTGTACCAATTTCATCACACTGTACTCATGTAACCCAATTTTATGGTATATAAAAAATAAATAAGTAAAGAAAATACACAATACCAAAAAAAAAAAAAAAAAAAGTAATAAGTAATGAATTACATACAAGACATCTAATAAGGAGAGGATATATGAATTTAAAAACTTTGAAAGCTCTGAATGTGTGTGCTGCCTTCAAAGCTGCTTTACCGACATCGACTGCTCGAGATAGCTCTCCTCTGTACAACCTGAAAAATATCAACAATAGATTGAGATTTTCACTCTTGATGTAGCAAAGTTTCTACAAATATATTTTCCATATTAAGAGCTTGGAAAGGTGAAAGGAGTGTGAGTTCTGTGGGATTTTCAAATCCGCACCCAGAAATTTTAATGTCCACTTAAACATGACGATTTCTGGGGCCGGTTTCCACCGTTTTCTAGACAGGATAGAGCTGATGTCTTTTATTTTTTTTTTAAAGAAAATTCATCAGCCCTAGTGAGAATCAAACCCACGACCTTATGACATAGTGCACACGGCTTGGGAATCGCTGCTGTCGGGTCTCTATTCATTCATTAAATAAATAATTAAAATAGATAAAAAGTAATTCCTTTAAAATATTTATTAAAATTGAGTCTTCTTCCATAATATAAGCATAATTATTTCATTTTCTTAAGTTTAGATCAATTAAAAACAAATTTATAATTTACAAATAACTAAACCAAAATATTGTTAGCTTATAATAATAAATTTGGTATTTTTTTTTATTTATTTATTATTTTTTTAATGGCGCATCGACAAATCGGGGCCATTAGCGCCGACGACGAGCCATGAGATGAGAAAATTCCTCATCGGATCGAACCCACCATCTCCCGCTTGAATCTAAGGCGCTGGTACATTTGGTTAAAAAAAAAAAAAAAAAAAAAAAAAAAAGTTTTAAGATTAAAATGGATTAGATAAACTTTTCAAAGTGAAAAAAGAATTTAATTGGATCAATAACCAATTTTTCTGCCGCTGGAGGGACTTGAACCCCCGTCTCCCGCATGAGAATCTAAGGTAAGGCATTAGTCACTAGACCACGGAGAGACCCTTCACTTTAAATGTCCTTACTTTTGACTGGTTACTGCCCTTATTAATTCATACTCGCATTTAAAAACTCTGAAAGAAATGCCAAGGAAGGTCACATAATCTGGTACACCCAGTAAACTAAAACTTTGAACATTAAGTTTCATGAATTGTCATATTAAAATGTTCAGCCATCTTACTGACTAAGAATATTTATTTGTTTAAATTTTAACGTCCATTTATAACTAACTCAGAATTTTTAGGACGGGCTATCTATAGGTTACCACCCTTTTCTATAAAGGATAGGGCTGATGCCCTTTCTTTTTTCAAAAGAAAAGCCACCACCTCAAGTGGGAATCAAACCCACGACCTTAGACATGAAGTGCATATGCCTTAGCACTCACAGCCACCGGGCCTCCGACTAGTAAAATATAAATAACTTACCTTCCTTTAAATATCGCGGTGAACACTTTGCCTAAGTACATTACATGCCACATATTGCTTTCTATGAACAATGGAAGGCATTTTCTTAAAGCTGCTTTCTCAGCCTTTCTTGAATTTTCAAAACGCCCTCGAAGAAGGCTTATGTCTATGTATGTCGCATAAGAGTAAGTGAGACATTGGAGTTCATTTACAATATTTGCATAGTTAATTGCAGACTTTGCTGCATCTTGGGCATCTCCAAATTCGTTTTGCAACTAAAAAATGAAAACGCCATTATTAGCTGCCAGCAAGTATGGAATACTTCTTGTATAACTTAATTTTCAAAAAATCAAAATTTAAAGAAATAAGAGTCAGTATTAGTTACTTAATATTCTCACACCACTTTTCAATAGCGCAAATATTTTGAGAAGGGTTTACCTACAGGTTATCAACTTTTTCTTGCCAAGATAGATGTGATTTCTGTTTTTTGTATGTATATATATACAGCCCTGATGAAGGCTTCGATTTCAAGCCAAAACGTCGGCAAACAATAAAACTCATTTTTTTAAATAAAAAATGTGGTTTTATTAAGATACCATGACCGAACCCTGACAAAAACTTTAGTAGTAACTTTGCAAGGCTGTTGCCAATTTCTCCCCCCCCCCCCTATTCAGCATTTAATCTAATTAAATGAACAAAATGTAGACAATTTGAAGTAAACATTACTTACTGTATGTGTATGAGCTAGGTAAGTGTACGCACAGGACTTCAATTCTATATATGATCGAATTTTTTCTTTGTATTTTTCAGGTATACTTTTTATTTTTAAAAGCCCTTTTTTGATAAGAAATTCTATACGTGTTATACAACTAACATTGGCTACTTCACTCAGCGCAATGTATGCTCTTCTACCATTTCCAAGATGTGTACAACATTTACCTACAAAGATATAAATTCTTTTGAACTTTGGTAGTATCATGAGTTGAATTAATTAGTTGCATAAAGTAAGGATGTTTCACGATCCGTACTTCTTTCTTGGCCTGGCCAAGGGTATTTATCAATAAAAATGTTGTCAATTGATACATAATACTTTTAAATCCTTTCTATAAAATATAAATGATCTGAAACTACTCTCTCTCATTATATATATATATATATATATATATATATATATATATATATATATATATATATATTGTTGTGATGTCAAACAAAAATTTTCAAAATTATTAAGAAACATAAGTAATATGGTGAAAAGCTAGAATGGGGGGGAGGGTGAAATAAAAGTTACAAAAGGTTTTTTTATAAATTAATACTATAATTTAAATAGATTCTGAAGTAAATAAAACATTTGGCACATCTATAAAAAACTTACTGTTTCATAGAAATATAAAATAAAGAATTAACAAATTTTACTATTCATAACATCTAGATGGTCTTGGCAGTGCCATTGCTAAGGTAACAGTTTTAGCGCCCACACTCTGGTGATAACCACGTTAGACGACGCATCGTTGGAAGAGTCGAATTTATATATGAGTGTGAATTCTGTTCACTGGATACATTCCTCGAATATCTTCAGAAATGTATCCTCCAAGATATGGAACTGTTCTCTCTCTCCTCTATAGACCTGAGAACGCTTGTAAGTCAAGCCGAAACGTTGGCATAAAAAAAAAAAAACAAAAAAAAAAACATTTTAGTTATAAAATGTAGTTTTTTTTCAACTTATGACCGAACCCCGATCATCTATACCTTCAAAACCTCAACCATCGATTATTTCTTTACAATGATATATAAATTAAGATCAATGGAATATCTAAAGTCAATTATTTTGAAATACCATAATAGCAGAGTGCCTTTTCTTTTTCAAATAATATTTCTCTGGCAGAAACATTTCTTTTCTTCTTCTTTTTCAGGCTAAATCCACGCTTTTGTTCAGTAATACCAAAAGAAGACAAATCGCGGATTATTTCCTATAAAAGCAAACAATTCAATTTTCAAACAGTGTGATTAGCGAATTCAATTTATTAAATTCTTAGATTTTCTAATAAATGGAAAAATATTAGAGGGAACTAAAAGTAATAAAACATTTTGTTGTGCTAAATTATTATAGCTTCCAGCAACAGAAAAAAAGATCAGACTTGTGGTCAACTATAGGCCTGTCTTATGTAAATTATCACACTAACCTTTCCTTAGTTTTGCACTTTGTTCTAAGTTGCAAAAGAAATGTGTAATTAAAGAGTGGCCAGGTCTGGTAAGACCAGTTGGAAGTTCATATATATATAACGAGTCTGTTTCTATTATTTGTTCCACTTGGGTGCAGATTTGTTCTGAGTGAAATACACTCACCCATATATAGAGAAAAAAAATATCAAATCAAATAAAACTGTATGACAAAAAAATGCCAAAGGTTACCACATGTAACCTCAGTGAAGTGAGTGAGTAGAAGAAGAAAACTTTATTTAATGAAATAATAAAGTGTGCTGCCCAACTTTATTGGGTTGCTGGATACACAGCATGCTCATCATTCCTGTAGGCATTCATTTATTTCATCTTGTTATTTGTTCTGTTTTTTTTTTTCAAAAGTTTGTGGGCATTAGACGCGCCAAAAAATACAAATTGTTTTTCTAATAAAAAACAAAACAAAACAAAAAAACAACAACAACAAAAACACAAGAGACAGCGTAGTCTAAGGAACATCGTTTGTTGCATATATAAAAAAATAAAGGAGTGATGTCCGTTAGTGACCATAAATATGTTGGCTCATTATGCCTAGCGAGTCAATAATTATTGACTCAGCTATAACAGGTAGGTGTTCCGGCAGGATTCCTAGTTCTTGTAAGATAGTGCAGGTCATTTTCGGAATTATACCTCTTGCACCGAACCACAGACCCTTGACAAGGAATTTTCTGGATCCATATTTCTCTAAGAATTTGTCTTGGAGATATTCAATGCACTTTGAGTAGATCCCTTTCTTTTCCATGTCGATTGACTCCGCTTGCTCGGGATCGTTCGTTTCATATCGGACCGTCGGATCGAGAACGTAGGCCAAATTACTGTTCCGTGGAAAGGCGACTATATCTGCATATAGTTAGTGGAATGGAAAACAGTTAGTTCTGTATGTGTTTGTGGGCACGCCCACACAAGTGTTGGAGTCAAAAATTAAGTCCTCAGATTACCCAGCACATACTATAATGATTTTTATTTGTAATAAAATATCGATTTTCTATTAACATTTTTGTTGCTCTGAACTAGTTAACTCGTTTTTGACTAGCAGGGCCCCAGACGCTCCACACAAGATAACTCGTGTTCCCCTCTTGGTACTCCTGATGCTCCTCAGGCGTTAACTCATGGCTCAATTAGCCCCGTATGTCGCTTCTCCAGCCTAGTGCTATTAACTCATATAAAATCAGTGGGATCCAGCGAGAATAAGAGGCGTTCTCTGCTTCATTAAATCCACATCGGAAATCAATTGCCTATCCCGGAGGCATCTAAAGAAGTCACAAAGAAACAATTCAGTACATCTCAATTATCTGGTCATTGCTAGTTGTGTTGATTTTATTATTTACAAATAGTTTCACCTGATTCTTCAAATATATAATTTTTGATTTCATCAAATCTTTGTATATTAATTGAAATTAGGCATTGTGCAAGGCTATTATTATCTATATAAAAAAAAAAAGAAAGAAAGTCCTACAATTGGTTTTGTTATGTATAATTGTTGGAGGTTGAAGCTGGCGCCTCGCCGCCAATTTCTACTTTACATTAGATTATATGATTTTTCTTTTGAATTAAACTTTGAATAAGTTTTTGTAAATCTCAATGTATTTGAGTGTTAATCACTTATACATCAATCATTTTTAATCATTTGAATGATTAATTAAGTTGTTTTGCTTGGCACTGTCAACGAAACTCCACTTACCTCACACAGTTCCAGTGCTGCTTTTAGGAGATTATATGCTTGAGAATAGTTAGAATACTTCACGTAATGAATTCCGAACTCAACTAGAACTTTCAGCTTTTCAACTTTTGCGTCTGAAAATAAACAATTCTAATATCATGAAACTTACTTGCAGCAGTGATTTGTACACGATGATGAAAGCATTCAATATTTCTAAATGTATGCTTAATGATAAAAAGTCAGTCTTTTAGGACAAGTGTAAGTCAAGTATAACGTCAGCGTGACAACCACTATAAAAAATATAGAAAAGTTTTGCTCTTTTCAATTTAGTAAAATCAGCTGACTTATTTACCAGAAAAGAATATCATTATAGTACATTTTTAGCAGTTTTGAGATCATAACTTTTCCAATAGTTTTGAATAAAAAGTGTAATTTTTTAATAAGAAACTGTGTCATCTTAGCTCAAATCCATTCCTGTACCAAGTGCTATAGTAAAGGAATAGAAGCATTTATTGATACGTTTTGATATTTCATGAAAAATGCAAAATGTATAATTAAATCTCAAAGAGGGGTAATATAAGATTTTAAGCGCCACAACAGGAAACCGATGATCGCCTCAGCGGAAATTACTCCATCCCTTTCTCAACTTTCACTCTTGGAGACTTCATAACCAATACGTTTCTCATTTTCGTACCTTTTTTTACTAAAATACTTTAGATAATATTTTGTAAAATAAGTGAAGCATACCACAATATATTAGTGAAAAACGCATCAGCATCGGATAAGCTGTTTCTGAGATTAATGTGCATAAACGCACAGACAAAAATTTTAACAATCATTGTTTTGGGTGCTATTGTGTTGATAAAGGCCTCCAATAGTATTTTTTTCCTATATATCTTCCATGTACAGACAGCGATCCGTTACAATTTAATTATATGTATAGATAAGTCCATTTTAGATTATTATCTCTTAATCTAGAAATTAGAACATGATTCCAAATCAGCCAGATGAATTGAGATTGTATCCAATAAATAAATAATAAATATTTACAGCTGGAAGTTATTGTAAGCAAACACTCAGTTCAGTTCTGTTCCATGTGGACAACCTAAATCATGGATATGTGGATTGAGTTCTACTCAAGATTAGCCTAAAATGTTGGCATTCATACAAACGTTTAAACATTAATATTAAAAACTTACCCGCAGCGCCAGAGTGGTAGAGAAGTTTTTCATACATTGCAATTAACAATTGGTTACAGGTGCACTTAATAACATGGGGTAATTCCAATGGCAATACGTCGAGCATAACATTAGACTCTTCCCTTTTTGCAAAGCCTAGTAAGAGAATCCCAGACATAATAATAGATATGGAAATTAAATGATATTCTAGAATGTATCCTCCCTCTCATAAACCCGTTTATGACATCAAACCAATGATACAATTCATTCATATTTCACAACAATACTGGTCATTCAAATTTATGTTTATTTTTATGTATATATATATATATATATATATATATATATATATATATATATAAACACTCACACACGGGGGGAGTGAGGATTGGTGAATAAATGCCCAAATAAATTAAAATATTACTATTAATTATTAGAGAATTTTACCTAGGGTAGTAGTGAAGGATGTACTCAAATGGTCTTCATACGCCACCTGTCAATAAGAAGACCAAGGTTAATTTTTTTTTCAAATTTAAATTAATTTATATTAAATACCAAATATTTATAACACATTGGACAAAAATAAAATAAAAAATAATTACATCAAATTAAATATATATATTTGTATTAATAATAAATATTGAAATATCTTTGTACTTGAATGAATGAAAGCAACAATTTATTCTGGTATATTGCCCCATAAGAATAACAAATAAATTTACATAGTTGAATATGAAAATAAAAAAATAAAAGTCTAACTTTAGAAAAAAAGGAAAGACACTATTTACCGAACCTTAAATAATAAAATAAAACATATTCTCCTTTAAGCTTCCTTGCTGGGGCTTCTTTCCTCTGGTTCCCACGTTCAGGCCGCTCTCTCCAGCGATGTCATCCTTATGGCAGTTATATTTCACCCAAATCCTTGAGCTTCATCAGACTTGGTTGATCCTTTGTGTAGGTAGGCAGGAGCTATGCCTGGTTTGCGCTTCTGCCCGCTTTTTATCCGTTCTCAACCATTTTTTGTGGCCTAGGCGGACCAATCAGTTGCCTTGACTGCTGCTTGGTTTTTTGCTGGTCCGCTGTTGGGAAGCTTTCTATCATTTGTTTGGGGAAGTTTCAAAACCGGCCTGTAGACTGTAGGAAATGCTAGTCCATCCTGGCCCTTCATAGCCACACTCTAATACTTCAAAATCTCAATGGCCTCCTTGACTAGCCTCCTCTTCGGTACATCTTCTTTCGTTAGCATACTGGCCTGGTCAAACAGCATTTTTCCGGAGCACTCCTCACCATGGCCACCTTCTTCCTGGTCTGCCCGAAATATACTGTCCCGCAGTCACACGGAAGAAGGTAGACACCCTTATCCTACAGCCTCTAAATCGGGTAAGGTTTAGAGGCTGTAGCCTTTTTTAAAACACAAAATGTCATTTGGCCCCACTGTGTGGTGGGTGTTGATTTGGAGACCATGTCTCACAAGTGGGATGTAGCACCAAGGATGTAAGAAATAACTACGAGCTAGAGAATCTGTCTCCAATTTGATGTTTGTAGAATGTTCAGTAGGATATAGAATATCTTACCCTGGAAGACTCAGCAGTGGACCAGTTTACACGAACAGGTATTTCCGTTTCTGAAGGCCTCGTTTCTTTAGCCACACCAAGGATTGCTCCTCTTCTAACTTCACTGCTGTCCTTACCCGATGGTTTAGCTGTTGATCCAGCTACACGGCTCATACTGTACTTTTTGTAACTACTTTCACCTCCAAAAGTCGATCCTCCCATGGTTGAAACCATTTGATTCTTTGAACGAATGTTCAAGAGTATTTCAAAATTAACACATTCAGGGCATTGAATCGTTTGCTCCCTCAGATGGTTATATGCTCTGAGATGAAAGTCTGTAATTTGATTTAAAGGTATTATTTGGTAAATAGTCTTCCGAAGCATCTCGAATTTGAATGTCATAAATTGGCACATAGTATACTTCGGCAATCGCATGAAGCGTCCTGAAAAGAAATAATGCACATATTGTAATGATTAAATAGTAATAGACAAATTTCATATTATAAGATTGTGACCCTTTGTTCTCAACAATGTATCACAAATTTACAAGTCAAGTTGCGTCTAGTGAAAGGAATGTTAATTAAAAGTAGAAGTGTTTTATATGTATGACCTTCTGCCAATTTGGAATAAATTGATAAATTTCATGATATACAAAAAAAAATCCCGACTTGCAGGAACTGCATCATCTTAGGGCATTTCCATTCATATGCCTGTTTTTTTTTACTAGGCCATTAGCACCGAAGGATAGCACTAGCATAAATAATAATAATAAATGCCTATTTTAATTACAGTACTGCCTATTTTCAGTATTTCAAGTGCTTTCTTGCCTGCCAATTTTAACCTAAAATAAATGCCTAACTTCCGGGCTCTACTTATTACATTTTAGACTAAACTTTTCTGTCTGTTTCTAATAATAGGAAGGAAGCCTGGTGGCCGTGAGTGCTAAGGTATGAGCACTCCGTGCCAAGGGTTGTGGGTTCACACTAGATGGGGTGGTGGCTCGGAAAAAAAATGCATCAGCCATATCCTGTCTAGAGAAGGGTGGTAACCTATGGATATCTCATCCCAAAAGTCTGAGTTAATTATAAATGCATTTTAACATTTAAATAAATTTTTTTTATTTATTAATTATAGGTGACAACCAGGGTCATTAGCACCTAAATAAATAATAATAGCAATTTATTATCCAATTTGATTGTTACCTTTATGGGTTGCAGGACAGATACACTTAATGGGTTCTTTAATTTCAAATGGTAAATGAGTTGCCTGTTCAGATGTTGACTCCTCCGCTATTTTTAATGCACAGCCAAGAACATCAATTTCAAATAAATTCTTCACAGCTAAAAGTAGAAGTTGTTAGAAAAATATATATAGTGACCCAAAATCTCAACAATTATTCCTTGTGTACACAGATGATCGATTAACAAAATTCAAAAATATCACAATAGTCAATTTATTAACATGGCTATTTATATTTTAATAAATGAAAGGGGATGCAAATGTTTCAGTTATTTCAGCGTCTTTTTTTGCCGAGTTCTTGCTGTCTCGACAGAGAGGGTATGATGAATTGGGATGTCATAAGATTCTTTTTGTGACTGTCCGTAGGGATTAGTTGTCTGGTGTAATTTGGTGAGTATATTCAGGGAATTCATTGTTGAAGTTTTTACATATTTCATATAGTAATTGTGTAGTTAGTTGGTTGTTGCGAGCTTTCTCGGTTGGATATCTTGGGGCTTGCCATATTCTTCTGGGTTTTTTTTATTTTTTTTTTTTTAAAGAATTTTTTATGGTCTGGGAAAGAAGTAATTGTGCGATTTTTTAGTGGAAATGGGAAGTGTAGTCAGTCATTAGTTTGCTTAATGCGCCGTCAATGCCTCTTTTGTCTTAAGGGAGATATTTAGATTCAAAGAAGAGTTTAGTGGGGATTGAAATGAGTACCAATGAACTGGGCCATTGATCAAGGGCGAGCGAAAATTTTAGGATTGATGTTAAAGGAATATAGGGCTCTGGTCAGAACAGAAATCAAATAGGTTGGAAATATGGAAAGGACACCATTCGTAATGAAATAATCCAGTATGTCTGGAGATTTGGATTTCCATGCAATGGAGTTGTAGATGTTGAGAAAATCTATGTCCGACATTAGATTTATATGAGGTGATCCACAGTAGTGCCATTAAATTCTTCCTGGTCAGGTTCTACATCAGCATCTAGGTGTTACGGGGCGAGGATTTGGAATGAGTTCAGTGAGGTTAAATCAGGTTAACTAAAAACTCTCCCTTAATATAAATATATTTCAATGATAAACATATTTTATAATGAGTATTTTTATATCTAATTAACTAAAGTCAGAGACGATATTAGAGCTCTTGGGTATTTTTTTCAAAATTCTGTGATAATTATATCTGTTTTAACACTTTCAGGCTTCGAACAAAATTTCCATCAGGGCCCAAGTCTTCGAGCTGGGCCCGAACATGTTAAGTGAAATGGCAATTCAAATAGTAAAGCACATCAATCATACAAAAACCGCTGAAGTTACAAAGACAATTTCCTTTACAAAGACACCTTCAGTGATGCCAAAAAGGACATAGGGGATCAGCTAATCAATTTGTGAATCTTTAAGAAAATGTAATCATTTTTTAAGAGAACAGCTTCAACAACTTTCATTGCCATGTTCTTTGACAATTTTCTACAAACAGTAGCTCAAGATTGGAAGGAACTAAAAACTCTTCTTCATCTGATACAAAATAATGTATAAGCATTTACCTAAAGCAAGAGTCAAGTTGGACGGATAGTTCATCACAGCTTCAAGTTCTGATCTTTGAAACTTCTTCCCAAGTATAGCACCACATTTCAATAGAAGTTGTTCAAACGCTGTCAAATTGTCAAATGTCGCCATTATAACATCTACAATCAGATTTGATGCATTAAATAAAAAACAAAAAATATGAATAAATATCTCACTCCCCCTCATCCATAAGTGTAAAATCATTGACACAGGGTGTTGAGACAGTTTATGCTTTGGTCCTTCCTCAACTTCCTCGTACATAGAATTTAAATTTAAAAAAAAAAATATATATTTTTAGGAAATGTACAGGTGAGTCTAGTGAAGTTAGAATTTCAATTAACCCTTACGAGACGGCAACCCACAAGACCTTAGATTCCCGTATAGTGGAGTCCGTTTCACTCTCCTGGTTCCAAAGGATGGCATTAAAATAGCTGAGCCTCTGCTGCCTATCTATCTTATCTCATTTCTCCTAATACCCTTTTGTTATTTCTTTATTTCAAAAATTTTCCATCAAAATTTTCTTATTCTGGGCATTGTATCAGTCAAAGGCAGGCTTGAAAAGTTTTTTTTTTAATTTTTAAATTTAATTTTCATTTTGTAAAAAAGTTTTAAAATTCTTTAAAAAAAAATAATATCAATTTAAATATCCTGGTGTTGGTATAATATCAATGGGACATGATCTCTATGTACGCATCTTGTCATGAAAGTGGCTATCAGGCCAAGCGGCATGCCTGCCTGTTATGACGAAAGTGGCTATCATGCAACACGGCATGCCAGCCTGTTGTCAAGAATGGGTTAAGCCCCTGTCTCGTCAAGAGACCTCAAGAGATATGGAACGCCGATTAACAAAGAGATTTCAGTCCCTTGGTCAGTACATTTTTAATACTCCAAAATATCACAAATTACCACCTATATGTTAGATGAATATATATAAATATGAAAAATTTTATTTAGATCATATACCATTTTTTAAAGGTAAACCAATATATGTATAAAGGAGGTATAATAAGACAGCCTATCTGCTGGTTTACTCTCGTGCTCCAGGTCCCCGAGGAAATGGTCAATGTCAGTAATTGTTCATAGCAGAACTCTTAGTTCTGATTGTATTATTTTCTGATTGCTTTGAAGCAGTAAAAAATAAAATAAAAGATCAAACGAATTGTGCTTACCATCAAATGTAGGAGGGATCCCATCATTTACCAAGTCCTTCTTCATTAACTTACAAACAGGTATCTTTTCTTCAGAAAAGGTTATATCCTCATTCAGAGAAAATGAAATAGATGTCTAGAATTTAGGACGCATATTAGAATTAGATTCTATTTAAAATATTACAGAATTTCAAAGTGCAGCAATCTTACTTTTGCACCCCTTGAGGTATAATCTGGAATGTAGAAGGATCTTTTGGATAATTTAGACAAATATTCGTTGTGGATGACAAAAGTTCCAGTATCAACATAAGAAAGTAGAAATGCTTGAACCCAACCAGGATTTCCTCTGGATATCTTATATAATGTTCTGCCAACATCAACAAACAAAAAAATACTTAATATAAAGGAAGTCGATCGCATCTTAATTAAAATACTTCTATCACAATTATTATTTAAATGCAAATTTGTCCTATTCTTAGTTAATTATAATGGACGATAAAATTGAATAAATACAAATTTGAGCTAAATAACCAATACGACTGCTATAATACACTAGTTATAATTATAATAAAAAAAGAAAATAGCAAAGGTAAAGAAATGGTAGTAGTACAAGTACAAAAATATTCCATGTTAATAGATGCAAGTAATGATTGTCATAATGTGATGAGTAGAAATTTCAGTGGCTCTCTTAATAGTATTTTTTTTTTCTTTTTTTTTTAAGGTGCTTCAACTACCTAGGTCATTAGCACCAAATTAATAGTATTTATATTATTTCAAATCTTTAATTTCCACTAAGATTACTTTTACATACACCAAGATCAAAACAGATAACCATCGCTAAGATGAGAGACAAGCTCATGAGATAGAGTGACTACTATTAATTTGGGGGGGGGGGGGGGAGAGACTTTTGGGCTTACGTACCTGTGTGGGCCACACATCTCAGCCAAGTACTCAGGAACTGGTGTGAACTCTCCTGGCCATCAGACAAGCCAGCCCTTATAAATCCTTCACCCCATCTCTGTTCTAGCTCATGGCTCGATCTAGTTAAGAATCATTGGAAATTTGAGAAACTTTCAGTCTAGCTCTTTACACTGCTCGTCAAGATTTACTTCCTCAGTGCTTAGGCCTTGAAGGAATTACTGTACCTGTCTGCCGTGTGTTTTGTGAATGACCCAGACACAGCTTCGGCAGATTTGATGTTCCCACATCTCCTATGTTAGACATCCATCCTATTCTTTCATCTTTATTCACTTACACTAAGTCCAAGGGAATACAGGGCCTTACACACACACACACACACACACACACACACACACACACACACACACATATATATATATATATATATATATATATATATATATATATATATATATATATACATACATACATATTTAATGGATATTGACTAAAAATGCTTCAACATAGAAAAGCTTGAAATACTTACCTAATGAGTCTATGAGGTACTGCGTCAACCGCCAACATCTGGCAAACAAGCGGTGCTATGTATTTGTATGGGAGGTTTTCAATCTTCACTGTTGTTATCAATGGCTGTTTTATGTAATCAGTGATGTGATTATCCATTGCTTCTGAAGTACAAGGCAGCGTTAAGACAACTAACACATCAGGTACTTTTATTAGTGTTTGAAGTACAGACCAGGATTCTTGGTCCAAACCATCGGCATCGTCAATAACAATTACATGTTTGTCAAATAGCTGAAGCAGAAAAAAAGCATAAGGATGAATATGTTATGTTTTAAGGGAAAATATAATTAAATTTAAGTGATTTAAATTTCGTACATTTTTGAAAAATCTTTTTTCCATTTAAATGTTTAAATTCTGTTGCTGACAAGTGAGATTGATTGTATCATTAAAAAATGGTTTCATTTCAGAGGCTGGTAAAACTATACTAAATTTTAGTAATTAAATTTAAGTTGCTCTACCTTTCGTAAAGTCTTTGTATAAATCTCGTTATAAGAAATTTGTTTGCTTTGAGCATGATAAACACGTGATGGAACTGGAAACATTACATCAAAACATGAATTCAGAAGATGGAGGTTTTCAATGTCTTCCTCTCCCGAGTGCAGTTCCATCAGTGCAGCCATCCTTTTCTTCACTGTATATCCTAAAATCTGAAAATACAATTGATAAAGCTTAACTGTGTAAAATACTATTTTATTATGGTTAGCTGCTACATTATAAAAAGAAGAACCACTCCATCTTGACGAGTTTACTGAAATTAATGAATGTAAATGGCAGGGGGGTATATGGGGGAATTTCGGGAGGGGCTGGGACCACAAGGGGTATGGAATATCTCCCAATATGGCAAAATTCGTGCAAAAAAAAATCGTAATGCTTAAGAGTAAAATTGATACAATTACTTCTCCGAACTAATTTTCAGTTCGGGTATTCAGAAACGACTGATTCAGTTCAAATGTGTTTCAGAAGTTTGATATTCATCTAATCTACGATATTTAAATACTGGTTGCTTTTGGAGGTAAGGCAGTATTAGAAAAAAGTATTATATTAATAGTCATGAAAAGTTTTCGGATCTTGGTATATTTTCTACAATATCTTGAAAAGAGGGTCTCCTCGTGGTCTAGTGGGTAACGCCTTAGTTTCTTATGTGGAAGATGGTGGGTTTGATTCCCACCGGCGCAGGAATTTTCTCATCTCCTCGTTGTGCCTTTGATATCAGTGCTAATGGCCAAGATGTCGATGCGGCATAAAAAAAGAAAGAAAAAAAATCTCGAAAACAATTGGGAAATCATGTTAAGTGGAAGGTGACCATTCGAAAGATTCCTAAATTCTCTACAAAAAATGTTCTAATGTAATATTTGATAGGGCAAGGTCAATCGGAGAAATAAGTACTTAGAACTTTGAAATTGTTAGTTTAATATCTTACTGATGCAATCATTTTATGAAGAATGCAGACAGAAAGGCCAATCTTTGTGTTAAGAGAAATCATAATAGGCAACCAGTCAGCTTCTTGAGCTCCGTCGCTTAATTCTAGTAAGAGGCGTGTTTTGCCAACACGTGGTTCTCCAATAATCACAATGGCCCTGTATGGCGATTCTTCCCAAAGCATATCATCAAATTTCTTGATTGTGTTAAACCTCCCCAGAATAGGTGGTGCAGTGAGTGCACTTATCCTGAAAATGCAAAATTATTGTAAAAGTATATTTTGAGAAGATATCGTCAACTGTTGAGATATAGAAGGTGTAGATCATCGGGATTCAGAGATCAGAGATGGGCATAATTTTATTTATAAATAAAAATACAAATTTATTCGTACTTCATATATTTGTGAATACGAATATAAATAAATTCGTATTCATAAGTGTGAATACGAATTTATTTTTATTCACATATATTAAACATAAAAATACAAATGAAATTTGATTCGCAAATTTTTCTGCGAATACAAATAAATTCACAGAAAAAATTGTAAATAATCACAAAAAAAGTGAATATTTACAAAAAATCAAGTGATTACAAAAAAAAATCACATTAAAATATATGAATACAAATTTATTCACATTATAATTTGTGAATAAAAATGTATTCACATTAAAATTCGCAAATAAATCATGAATTTATCCTAGGTTATTAGCGCCTAGATTTTTTGTTTACCCCGAGTCCGCTGCGAGACCACCAGCCATGCTGTAGGGCCACAGTTTGTCATCTGTACCTCCCAAAAAAAAAAAAAAAAAAAAAAAAATCACCTTCAATAACTTTCGTAATATCATCTTAATACGAATAAATTCATAATTTTTATTGCGAATAAATTTTTATTCACAAATTATAATGTAAATAAATTTGTATTCGTATATTTTAATGTGCTTTTTTTTTTAATCACTTCATTTTTTGTAAATATTCGCATTTTTTGTGATTATTTACAACTTTTTCTGTGAATTTATTTTTATTCGCAGAAAAATTTGCGAATAAAATTTTATCTGTATTTTTATATTTAATATATGTGAATAAAAATAAATTCGTATTCACACTTATGAATACGAATTTATTTATATTCGTATTCACAAATATATGAAGTACGAATTTATTTATATTCGTATTCACAAATATATGAAGTACGAATAAATTCGTATTTTTATTTATAAATAAAATTATGCCCATCTCTGTCAGAGAACCACACGGGGATGAGAGCAGAGAATAGCAACATAACAAGATCATAGAACCTCATGCCATCATGACCTTAGATCAGTGGATGAGACAAGAGAATGACAAGATGAGGTAATAGATCAGTAAGAGGAGTTCAATGAATAGCAATTAAGATAGGAATAATCCTACTCTTATTTTTATAATTCCATATCTCCAAATGTGAATATAATAGGAAATTAAAAAACAAAATGATTTTACTTACCCTAAATCTCTGTAGGTATAAATATTAGAAACTGTTCCTAATCCCTTGAGGAATTTAGGTTCCATTCTTTCAAAAAATGAAGGAGGCAATCTTGAATTAAAGGCAACAGTTGCATCACAAGTAACCAGACCTTTGAATGCACATCCTAGTCGAGCGGCTTTGTTCACTGGTGCACCAATAGTAGTGTACTCCTTTCTCAATGGATGCCCGACAACACCACAGTAAGTTGTTCCTGAAACATATTAAATATCATGCCAACAATGTTTTTATTTAATATTTAACATCCACTTGTGCATGGGACAGGTTACAGACAGGCTACCACTCTTTTCACGTCCGGATAGGCCTGATGCTTTTTCATTTTTCAAAAGAAAATCCAATACTACTAGTGAAATGGAACCCAAGATGTTAGGCTTGTAGTTCTCATGCCTTCATATTCACAGACAACAAGACACCAACAAATACTTTAATTATTATTAAATAATTATTATTTAACTTTCTTTTTACTTCAGTTAATTATAACAAATACATGATCTTTATTATTTTTTTTTTGTGTGTGTGTTTAATGGTGTACCAACAATTTGGCTATTAATGCCGATTATCTTTATTATTTACCATTAAGGGGAATTATAACTTGTTGAATATTTCTTAAAGTCAAAACCTAACCAAAATTGAGTTTTGTAAAAAAAAAAATAGAAAGATCCCTAGTTAGAATATTGTTTGATTGAGAGGAGGTCGTTGATCGTTGGTGATGCAACTGTAGAAAGTGTCAGGGTTGGCTAGCAATAAAACTCATTTTCCTATAAAAAAAAAAAAAAATGTAATTTTATTAAAACGCAACAACCAAACCCTGACAATTTCTACCTTCTAGTTAGAATATTATTTAAGATATAGTTTTAATATGTTGGAACCTTACAGGTGGGGTTAAGGTTTTTAGCATGGAACATGCTTTAGTCATGATCTTTTGACGAAGTGTTAGATAAATCGATATCTCCCTTAATGGGTAATAATTATGATCATGGATATGTTTTAATTAATTGGAAATGGACCAGAAGTAATCAGGAAGTATGTGGGGAGTAAGCAGGAAGTGTGAAGGGAGTAAACAGGAAGTATGTAGGGAGTAAACAGGAAGTATGTAGGGAGTAAGCAGGAAGTATGTATGGAGTAAGTAGGAAGTATGTAGGGAGTAAGCAGGAAGTATTTAAGAGATATGTAGGAATAAGCAGGAAGTATGTAAGGAATAAGCGGGAAGTATAAAGGAAGTAAGCGGGAAGTATGTAGGAAGTATTTAGGAGATATGTAGGCATAAGCAGGAAGTATGTAGGAAATAAGCAGGAAGTCTGTAAGAAGCAAGCAGGAAAAATGTTGGATACAATAATGAATTATGTAGGAAGTAAGCAATATGTTGGAAGCAACCAAGAAGTATGTAGGAAGCAGGCAGGAAGTATTTAGTATCATTTACTTCATAAGGAGAGGGCAGACCAGACTTTTGGAAATTCAAAATAAGGGAAAGGTAAAAGTAATCACTGTACCAACAGTTACTCCAATAGAAATAGATTTTACTCCGCTGAATTCTGAAACATTCTGTAAGATTTCATGGCCAGCATTCAATGTTCTCATAGCTTCATCTTTATCTTTGTAGCCTTTCAAGCCAAATATAACTAGGAACATAATGTCTTTGTCGAATAGGCACACTTTATTAATAACTCCCAATCTATGTTGGATTGACCTGAAACATAAATTTATATTAATACATTACATTAATTTACTACTGGTACGTAGTAAGGTCCATAAGTTTCCGGCCTGGGATAAAAGGAAAGGTGAAAGAAAAAAACTGGTTTTACTGTTTCTCAATATATTCTCCTCTAAGTTCAACACACTTAATACAACGCTTTGGCAACATTTCTATACCATGAAAAAAATAATTTTCTTCTTTGTTATAAAAATGTTCTTCCACTGCTGCTTGGAGCTCTTCGTCGTTGTTAAATCGCCTTCCACGAAGGTCAGATTTTAACTTTGAGAAAAGGTAGAAATCACTAGGGGGCAAGTCTGGGCTGAAGGGTGGATGAGATTTCTTGGAATCCACAGTCCTTGACAGCGGCCTTGGAAATCAATGCTGTGTGGACAGAGGCATTGTCGTGAAGGAGGCGGACACCTCTGCCTAACTTCCCTCGCCTCTTCTCTTTAATGGCGTCTCTTAACCGGTGAAGTAGGGCTGCATAATACTCACCATTCATTGTGGTATTCCTTTCTTTAAAATCTATCAGTAGTATTCTTTTACAGTCCCAAAAAATTGTGGCCATTACCTTTTTTGTTTACTGCGTGACTTTTGCCTTTAAAGGAGGCGCTTCTCCTGGACTCTCTTTTGCTGAGTGGGTCATAATATAGAACCATTGTCTCATCCCCAGTTACAATTGAGTCCAAAAAATTCCTTGGGTCGGCATTATACTCGCGTACAAATTCATTGCAGCAGTGAACTCGTTCCTGTTTTTGAGCAGCTGAAAGAATTTTTGGAACCCATCTTGCACTAACCTTGTTCATATGCAAATATTCTTTGATGATCCTCATAACACTTGGTTTTGAAAGCCCTAACCTCGCTGCTATTTCCTTGGTTTTTAGTCACCGGTCAGACAGCAATTCAGATTCCACAAGTTGGATTGCTTCAGAAGTGACAGCTTCCAATGGGCGACCGGGACGTGGGTCATCTTCTAGACTTTCTCTCCCTAATTTAAATAATTTTGCCCATTCTTTCACTGTGGAACACGAGGGGAAGGACTGCCCGTATACACAATCCAAGCGCTCCTTAATTTGCGCAGGAGTAAGACCCTCTTTACAAAAGAATTTAATTACCGCACGGTACTCGAGTTTGAACATGATAAAAATGGGGAGTTTCCTTCAAGGCTGGACACTGACTGACAAGACTGAGGAAGTGCGGGCGATGGGTATCGAGTGAGCAGGCATGGACCTGCATAGGCGTGCAGGTCCCGGCACGTTTGAAGGAGGGGAAGCAAGACAGGCCGGAAACTTATGGACCTCGTACACAGTGCAATCATTAACGTAGACCAACAAATCAGTCCCATAACGAGCTACTAGGGCCCAGAGGAACTGATACTTCAGAGGTATCTGATTTTTGACCAAACCACACACTAGGGAGATAATGTGTTCAGAACTATGCTCTGACTGCCTGATTTTTTCCTTTACATGTACTCATTAAATGAAGGGGGAGGAGCAACTTTTGATGAGGAACGGGACGGAGGTACCTTACAAACCACCCACCCGTCCCAATAGAACCATTGCTCCCAATGCATGGGCGTATATAAGGGGGGAGGGCTGAGGGGGTGCAGTCCCCCCCCCCGAAATTTTGATTTCATCGGTAAAAATTTCATAAAACCCTTAAAAATAAATCAAATAAGATCATTTAGTTCATAAAACATATTCTATTTTAGGTGTAATAGCGTTTAAGTTGGCTAAAACTCTTCCAAGATCTAAATTGTTAGTATTCCATACACCGGAAATGGTCTCAGCCCCCCCCCCCCCCAAATTTTCCCAGCCCCCTCCGAAATTATTTTCTATATAAGCCCATGTCCCGATGCAGGGTTAACACTATGGTTATAGCTTTAAATATATTTTTTTTAACAAATTTATTTTACAATTTCAATGTAATAGAAATATTTAAAAACTTAAGCATTAATTTTATTCTTAATGATTACTTTAAACAAAAAAAATCTGTGTTGTACATACTTCAAAATGCTTCGGTACGTTTCGTCAACAAGAATAACAATGTCCCTGCAGCTAGTTTTGTTCGGAATTACATTGATAAACATAATTGTCACTTGCCTCATTTCTACTGTATAGTCTAGGGATTGGTTTGCTTCGATCTGGATCAAAACAATTTTATTAAAAATTATATCGATAAGGTTTTTAGCCCTTACACTGGTGGTGCTCCTGACCGGCAAGACAAGGTGAAGGACAACCAGCTCCTCACCTGTGACTCACTGTGTACTCACTTAATTATAACTGTTTTGTGGGAATTAATTATTAATAATAATTGAAATTTGTAAACAATAGTTTTTGATAGATGCCTGAAATTATTTTGTCTTTACTAAAATATTGCCTACTTTTTTTTTATTTGATGTTTAAAAAAGTATTATTATTTAAGTTTGCTATTCTTATTATTTTACAGCATAATTCTAAATATTATAAGGTAAATTTACCAGGGGGGCGTTCTCTTCAGAACCTAAGTGGAGCTGCAGAGAACGGTCCAGGACAGAGTGGAATGCAAACGAATCGATAGATTGCAGCCAGAGAAGAAGAAGAAATTTACCACACCCATTGTTACGTGAGCTTTGGACTACCAGTAGCTGGGTTATAAAAAAAAACAAAAAACATACACACACTACGATTCTAGAGTAAGTACCTACTAGCTCCATAAATCATGGACAGATGGCTCTCATGTGAACCACTCCGGTGGTCTTTAGCAGTGAAGTGATAAAAACCCGAAGCCAATATAATGGCTTTTATAAGTTAAGGGTTAATGAGTAAAAATGTTAGGTCCAGAATTAGAAATCGATAATTATTTTTCCTATTTATTAAGAAGAAGGGATTATTTATGATTCTTATTTTTATAAGTTATCTAAAAATTACAAATGGGCATCAAACAACAATGTTGTTAATATTTGAAATACTGCATTTACAAATTAATAAACTGCTTTGGAACTGCTGTACATTGGTTTGTTTTTATGAAGCTAAATCCCTTCAACAGCTGGAATATATTAACAAAGGAGCTTAATAATATATAAAAATTTCTTTAGTTTGTTGAAAAGCTGGTAAGAATAAATAATAAGAAATTAAAGACTTTACCTGCTGCATAACAGGAGAGATGACGAATGACCTTAAACTTTCAGCTGCTCTAGCAAGGCGCTTATCAAAAATAATTTCTCGAACTAGAAAAAAATTAAGGTAACTAATTAATTTTTAAAAAATTATGTCATTCGAGTTTAATTCAACGGGATTTCATTCTTAATAATTATTTATTCAATTATGTACAGAATTCATTGTTTTGTTTTTCCCTAAAAGTGTCATTTAATGTTTTAATATAAAATAAAAAAAATTTTAATACAAACATGCTTCCTATTTAATGAGTTTTACTGAGATATTATTTTACTGTTTAAAAAAAACAAAAAAAAACATGAAAATCTGAGGAAAATGAACACAAAGAACAGTAACAAATGACCAAAGCCAATAATTTAGAAGATTTTAAGCACTTATTTCTGTAAATGAAATCACTCCATCGAAAGTAGTATGGACGAATTTCAAACATACAGAAAATATTTCAACTTAATCCATCGGTTCTAAGTACCCACTCAAAAATTAGTTTTTTCGCAAAACGTTATTTATAATTTTTGATTTTCCGTTAGGGGACTATCATAATTTGGCCCTTCGGTAGAGTTAATACAGTCTTTTCAAAATCTAATGACAGAATTTCAAAATTATCAAAATGTAAGAAACTCTAAAAATCAGGAGAGTGATGGAGCCACGGGTTGTTGTCATACCAACTGCAAAGGAAGAATCATGAATTCACCCCATGATAGAAATCACTGACACCCACTACTGTATCAACCAAAAGGTGTATTTATTGTTAATTTTAATAACTTGTTTAAGAAACTAACACATCAATCTGGCCTCCAATTTTATATTTACGTTATTACCAAATATGCAACAAATGATATATTTATTTATTTTCAATAGTCCATAAAAACTGTTAATCTTGCAAATATTAAGCAAAAACTTACAGCCCTTTTCAAAATCCAGAATCGTGGCACTGGGGTCCGTCTTAGATGACAGCATCTTTAACATTCGATTCCTTTTGTATATTTCTGTGTAAAAGTTAAATTAAAAATCATAAAAATATTTTGACTAAATTTATACAATTAAAGCTACAATGACAAAAATAACTCACGCATTACAAAAGTAGGATCAAACTCAAAAATTCTACGTTTCACAGATTTGGGATCGTACAAAATTTGCTTTATCTAAAATTATAAAAAATAAATACATTAAAATGTTACTTTAGAAGAATGTGAAATAAAATATATTTGATGATTACAGCAATTCTTTCACACAAAAAATTCCCTCCAATAAAAGAAACCTGTAAATAAATTATGCTAGAAAATAGCTTGTAAGGAATTTGGGGATCTATCAATAAGGACACAAAAATAATATAACCATAAGTTAGTAATAGATTTAAACAATACAAAATAAAGAGAAGAGAATATGTTTTAATTAATAATAGTAATAATAAAGCCTTATTTTGTTCCATTATAATAAAAAATATGAGGCAAAAACAAAATATAATAATACTTAACAAAACGTTTTTGATAAATTATGTTACTTCCATATTAATACATAAGAAAATAAATGAAGGTAGTTTCTTTTTAAGGAACAAGGTCCATTATTGAACCTAGGCCTCTCCCAATTCCATGTATTTGGATCTATCCTTAGCCCAGCTTGTACCAAGAGGGACCAGCAGGTGTTTAATGTTGCCTTCCCATCTTGTGACAGGTCTTCCTCTCTTCCTAATTCCATGAAAGGGTTGTTTTAATTAATAACTAAATCAAATTAAGAGTCTAGAAAATGAAGATAAAGTAGCTGAATTTCATATTAAAAATTGGAAACATACATAAAAGTAAGAAAGTGTGACTTAGTCAATTGGTGTCATTTGGAAAGTTTAATTTTGAAACTCTTAATATTTTCTGTTCAAAATATATCCGATTTAAATCTAAAAGCCTTTATCTCCAGATCTTCCAGGAAAATGTTTTTGAAATGGCTTGTGCGTAGCTTTAATCATAGAGACTTCTTACTCACCAAGGTAGATTTGGTGAGTAAGAAGTCCTTGTCAGAAACGAGGGAAATTTCAGTGCAGTGTGTTGGTCGCATTGAACATCTTGAGTCTAGATGCTCAATTCTGCCAACAATTTTTTTTTTTTTACAGTGCATTGGCTTCTAGGCCATTAGCGCTGTACAATTAATATTAAAAGTTTTGTGATACAACAAAAAAAAAAGTCCCATAATAGGCCACAAGGGCCTAGAGGGGCAGATACTGTGGGGGTATCTGATTCTTGACCATACGGTACACTAGGGAGATAGTATGGTCAGTACTATACTCCGGCCGCCTGATTTTTCCCTTTGCAGGTACCCATTAAATATTTAAAGTCTGGGTGAGCCTAGGGGCGATCTGGGACGCCAAATCCAACCGTCAAAGACGACACTAATAGATAAAATATTTAGGGCACGCTCGCAATTAGTCGAGTGCTCCACCACTGAGCTAACCTTGCCCCTGAAACACAATATATGCAAATATATATTTTATTTTCAGGTAGATATCATATGATAAATATGGAGCTTAAATAGGTGTAGCTTGTTTACAATGCACTTACCCTTTTCCTGGCGAAGTGTCACACATGACACCTTGGCTTTACCAATGTTTTATAAATAAGGGTGGGGTTCAACTATTTTTCTCTTTTCCCATCTCACAGGGGAATTCAACTATATAGTTGGTAGCATTTTGGGGCAGTTGGAAGGCTATCAACAGGTTGTATCAGTGATTATGTTTGGTTAACCACAACAACTTGCAAAACTTCTTCCCAAGATAAGGGTTAATCCTAGGGGGTGAGAAGACAATTCAGTCAGAGCCTGTCAGCGTTTCAGTTAGTGCATGTTGATGGGAAAATTTCCTTTCTGTAAATTTATTTTAGTAAAAGGTGTTCTGTTCTTTTATGTGCATACTATCGTGTTGTCCATTTGTCGTAATTTGTGTTTTGTTATTGTTTCTTTGCTTTGAAGAATTTAAGTATTGATTATTAAGAATTTAAGTGTTCATCATTAAGAATTGTTTATAAAAAAAGTGAGGATGAAGCAAAGAAAATACTTTAAAGATATATGAAATGTAATATCCTAGTTATATACCTTCACATATCCTCCACCGAGCTCGATGTAACTGTAGTTCCGAGGGCTGAGTACAGCCCAAGCAGAAGGAGCGACGACTGTATCCCCTGATTTGCAAAGACTCTCTGCTTTCTTCACTTCCAGGATGGGAAGACCGTACACGACATAGGTAGCACTGAACTCCTTTCCGATTATGGAGAAGACCATGTTACCAGCGGAGATTGCGAGCTTCACTAGACCAAACACACACGTAGGATATTTAATCAATATAAAATAACTACATTTGTAGATAATTTTAACAAGACTTTGCTTGTTTTAACAGAACATTTGAGCATCTCTGTACAATTTTATGTCAATGAATAAAAGGACCAATCCAAAGGAGGAAGGTTCAATGGATTCTTCAAATAACTAGCAGGAGTTGCTCCCTAAAGTTGTTTAAAATATAGAGTTATATTTGCGATGTTTTGAACCTGTTCAGGTTCATCATCAGATATCTACAAAGTAAAATCAAATTTAAATGAAGAATAAGGAGGAAACTTCTCTTACGTCACTATAAAATACAAATACAATAAATGAGGTATACAATAATACAATACATTAGGTACCTTATATTAAGTTGAGTTAAGGTCTATTGTGATTTTAAATTTCATATTAAGGTTCATAAATTTTGAATTTTCAGACTGAACGTTAAATCCGAGTAAGAACATTCACTCTCAAAATTTATGGATCTTAATATGAAATTTAAAAATTACAATAGACCTTAACACAACTTAATATAAGGTACTTAATATATTGCATTATTAAATACATAATTTATTGTATAGAGACATAGGAGAAGTTTCTCCTTTATCATTCATTTTCATTTTATTTTACCTTGTAGATGCCTGATGATGAACTTAAACAGGTTGGAAACGTCACAAATATAAGTTAATGTTTTAATCAATTTTGGGGAGCAGCTCAGCACTAATATTGTTCAAATTAAACATTCAAATCTTGATTAGACTTCGAAAAGAGCTGACACATCTTCATAAAACATAAATTTATCTTAATTCAACAATGAGATTAATTGAAATAATATAATTTTTGAATGATTTGAAAATACATTTTGATTTTTTCCAAGTCCTATCAGGAATTGAATGTTTAATTTCAGTACATCAGTGTTGATTTTAAATTAGATGATAAATGAAATATTATTTTATGTTCAATTGTAAAAGATCCTGAATTATTTACAAGTAATTAAATAAACAGGGGAAACAAAAAACAAAAATCTGGCTAGACAAAGTTGTTCTCAATTTTATTAGCTTTCATTTACAAAAAAAAACATTTTTTTTTTATTTATTTATTTATCGTACTGCATCTATGGCCAAGTGCATTGTTTCGGTCTTTTCAGTAGAGGGCGATGTAAAGTAGGTTTAGTCGAGCATATTCCTAAAAAATGTTCTTATATAATAAAAAAAATTAAAAAAAAAAAAAAAAAATCCCCCCCAAAAAAAAAAAAAAAAAAAAAAAAAATCATTGAAATCGGTTTAGATTTAGAGGCGACGACAAAGCAGAAGGACAATGTGAAATGTCATTTGGCTCCACTGTGCGATGGCCATGAGAGCTAAGACATGTGCACTCCTAAGGTACCTAAGGTCATGGGTTCAACTCCCACTATGGGTGGTGGCTTTTCTTTCGAAAAAAGTAAAGGCATCAGTCCTATCCTGGCTAGAAAAGGATGGTAACCTATAGGTAATCCGTCCTAAAAATTCTCTGTCAATAATAAATGGATGTTAAAATTTAAATAAATAAATTAAAAGTTCATTCATGTGTGTAATCTCACTAGCTTCGAAAAGTGCTAAAAGTAACTGATAGCAAAATCCGATTGCTATAAAGAAAACTTAATTTTCTTTAATAATACCGTAACTAACCTCTGAGATGAAGACCTACGTCCGTGACGAAATTCCCAAGAGTGTACTGTATATGTAGAGCACAAGATATGGCCTCGTGAATTTTGTCGTACAAGAATTCATTGACACGGACATGCCAAACTGCAAGAAACGCATCTCCTGAAATTGGTTTTCCAGTTAAGTGTTTATTCTTTGTTAAATCTTATCGAATCGAAATGACTTTAAATACTACCAGAAAACTTCAGTACATCCCCACCGAAATTATATATTAGATCAACCATTGCTCCAATATACTGATTCAAGGTTGCAGTTAGCCGGTACGCGCCAGTTGGACCGAACTTGGCGTATTTCTCGCAGAGAGGAGTGAAACCTGCAATAGATTCATGGGATTATTTATTGTATGAGTGTCCCGCTTCAATGGCGACTACACAAACAACAGTACCCTCTGAACCTAGCTATTCTAGGAAATCAGCATGGTTATTTTAGTTATGTGTAGTGTACTTTTTAGATGAAGGGTTCACCTGTAAATAATATTTAGTATCGATGGAAATATAATATTTTTTAAAACAAAAGTGCAGACCATCATCAAATAAGGTTGTATAGTCCTTGAGGTAAGTCAGTATAGTGTTTATGTTGTACTGGCTATCATACGGAGTTCTTCCCGTGGCACATTCTTTCCGAGGCTGCAGCCCCCCCCCCCCCTTATATAAGCCCATGTATTGAGGAAAAGAATATTTTTCTTTAACATTGGCCCTTTTAACAATCATGTTTATCTCACCCAGATGTCACTCGTTCAGTTCACTCAAATTTCAAAGGTTTGGACATTAGCCCTTTTTGTTCCAAGGTACATATCAGGGCCGCCACAACTCAGCGCCGGGCCCGGGACCAAATCACGGCCCCCCCCCTTCTCAGAGCCGGGCCCCCACTTCTCAGAGCCAGACTGAAAATTCTAGTACTTTGCTAAAGGACTTTGGACATTTTAAAATTATTTTAATCTTGAGTTTTGAGGGAAATTACAATAAAAGCAGACAATCGGTGCAGTAGTTCTTTTTACAAGCTCATAACCTATACAATTTTTCCACTCAGCGAGGCCCGGGCCCGGGGCAACTGTACCCGGTTGTCCCCCCCATGTGGCGGCCCTGGTATATATATATATATATATATATATATATATATATATATATATATATATATATATATATATATATATATATATATATATATATGTATGTGTGTGTGTGTGTGTATTCGAGAACTCAACCACTGAGCCACACCACACTAATCAAAATAGCAAAAAAAAAAAAACCCTCTAAATTAGTCAGAGAAAAGTTATACCTATAATAATATCTGAAACATATGTTAACAAAAGGCTAATGTTAAACAATCAAAATATGTTGTGTTCTTTAGATTAACTAATTTATAATTTTTTGGTAGTATTATCTGTAATAGAAAACACTTTTTAATGTGCGAAAAACAATCTCCATTGTTTGGAAAGCTGCTGAAGAAAATCTATTGATGAATTGGAGCTACGACATGAAACAGGTTACCTGAAACATCGGCGAAGAGAACAGCACCAATGAACGTCGTGTACCTTCTGCAGGTGAGGAGGAGAGATATCAACTCATCAGGTACAAACGTACTCATGCAAATAATCTGTTCTTTCGATAGTGACAAGTCGTACACCTGCAAAACATCAGCGCAGATACATCAAGAATAGCTTAGCGCAGAAACATCAAGTCCCATGAACATCATAATAGAAGGGTTAACTTACTCGATTATGGAACCAGCGATTTATGTAGATTTTAGCGGTCCAATTGAGCATGTCACCGCTGTCTTCGTCTTTTTCTTCTTCGACGAGAAGGGATTCGCAATTGAGCTTGTGTGTTCCCCACACGAGAAGGGACATCCCATCTCTGCCTTCAATCGAAATCGGAAAGTATTTCGACATCCTAAAACCTTTTTGTCATAAAATTCAAAATAAAACCCCAAATGAAAACATGTGTAATTATTTCTTGCTTTACGCATAAATATGCATGATTAAAATAATAATTCTACAAATGTGAAGAATCACATGATGCAGTAGTTTATAGTAAAATGGAGGCCCGGTGGCCGTGAGCGTTAAGGCGTGAGCACTTAACAATCCACGCCAAAGGAGCGTGGGCTCGATTCCCACTAGCGGTGGTGGCTTTTCTTTCGAAAAAAGTAAAGGCATCAGACCTATCCCGGATAGAAAAGGGTGGTAACCTATAGATAACCCGTCCAATACAATAATGTCGGGCTGTCCTCCTCCATACAGCGCACTGCGGCTGTACGACCTATTGTGCTACCCGTTGCTGTCTCTCTTCAGATTGCTACATTCCAATAATCCAGGAGTCTCCTTATTGATATTTCCCGTGGGTCATGATTGGTATCATTTATGTCACCAAAGTACCTAAATCTGTATACGATCCAGCCGTTCGCAGTCACGGATGATGTGTATCGACGTTTCTTCTTCTGCTCCACACCATCTGCAGATGGGGAGTTGGCTATCTTCATCCTATGAAGGTCCTTGTTCAGGTTGCTATGTCATGTAATTATTCCAATAGCTTCCTGAAGTTCTACTCTGTTGAGGAGCTTCAGCTCCTTCCAGGGTTCTCCAGACATGGGCGTATATAAGGGGGGGGGCTGCAGCCCCCCCCCCCGAAATTTCTATTTGATCGGTAAACATTTTTTTAAACCCCTTAAAAATAAATTAAATAAGATCATTTAGTTCATAAAACATACTCTATTTTGGATGTAATAGCGTTTAAGTTGGCTAAAACTCTCCCAAGATCTAAATTGTTAGTATTCCATACACCGGAAATGGTCTCAGCCCCCCGAAATTTTCTCAGCCCCCTCCGAAATTATTTTCTATATACGCCCATGTCTCCAGAAGGCTTTTGAATGAAGTATTTGGTGTTCCTGAGAGTTTGAGCTTCCCACAGGCTTTGTGGCTTCCTATGTAGCCATTGGTAAATTATGCGTTTGACCAATGACGGTGGTGCCCCGTAAAAAGGAGCAGGGCCTATTGGCGCTGTAGCGGCTACCTCTTCGTGCAAATAGGTCCGCCCTTTCATTGCCAGGTTACTACATAATTGAGTAGTACCTAATTGAGATATAAAGCCTAGGTTAATTAAATCTTTACAGAAAATTAATTATCATTACAGATTCTAAAAATGTAATGCATTATGTCATTATGACTTATTTAGATGCCCGCAAAAAGGAGCCTGCCGCAGGAGGTGCTGATATGGGCCTATTGGCGTTGTAGCGACAACTATAAAAATAAGCCTAAAAGAGAAAATAAGGAAAGAAATAATCGATGATTTGTATAAAGTGAATATTTTATTATTATTCAATATGCTTTACATTTATATAATAAAAAAATGATAAAGGTGATCCATTCGACGCATCTGGTTTGACTTGTCTTACAGCCTTCACTTATGCTTTTGATTTCCTGTGGAAAAAATATTATCAAATATTTAGTTTTAAAAAATTCATTATTACATGCATTATTTTTTTGTATGAAGAGTTCCTTAGGGAAAGTGATGTGCTCCTAAATAAATTATTCGACAAAAATAAGTTATAAAACACTAACACAATAAAAGAAATGTTAAATTTCGTCTTATAATATTTTCTTCTGGGCTATTAGCGCCAGAATACCACCGTTTAATATTGCAAACGTCAAGTGGCTTTCCCTTGCGGTCACCCATTCAAGTATAGGCCACTCCTGATGATGCTGAACTTCGGTGGTGTTGTGTCCAATCATAATAACGATAACTTTTCCAGGAAATATAATAAATAAGTAAACAAATACCATGAGATTACAAATTTTGCTATTAAAATAAAACTATGGGATTTCTTTATTTATTTAGTGTATTGTCAACCACTATGAGGTCATTAAACACAGAATTGATGAAGCAAGTAAATGTGTTTAAACAACATTATCGGTCTTGCAGAAGAGCCAGAAAGAGTAGAGGAAGATATCTCAGCCCAGCCACCAAGAAGTCACCCCGGAGCGCGTGATTTCCTGCCTGTGGGATTATGAGGGGGATAATTATGGGATGTGTGATGTTATATTTTATTTTATATCTTCTGCTCTGGTCTGCTGATATGGGACTATGGCAGCTACCAAAATGTGGACCCTCGTCAGAAGTATAAATTTATCAAAAATAACTATGATATAAGGGGGCGAGGTTAGCTCAGTGGTAGAGCACGGGACTAATATTTTGAAGGACCCGAGTTCAAAACCCGAGCAAGCACTAAAGATTTTTATCTTCTAGTATATTCATGGGTTGGATTCGCCCTGCCTGGCCGTCCATAGGCTAACCCAGCCTTTAATTAATTTATTAATGGGTACCTGGAAAGGGGAAATTCTGGCAGCCGGAGCATTGTACTGACCACACTATCTCCCTAGTTTGCCGCATGGTCATGAACCAGATACCTCTATAGTATCTGCCTCTCAGAGCCCTCTTGTCCTGTTACAGGACTGAATTTTTTTAAAATTATTTTATAAGCCAGTTAAAGCTTTAATATAATTTTTTAATTTTTACTTATTAGGTAATTAATTTGGTTATAAGTAGTTACTTCTTTTTCTTGTCTTTCTTCTCCTGTGAGGTGGAGTTAGAAGCCACACAAGTTGTTGATTCAGCATCAAATAGTCTTCCTCCCGGACATCTTCTCAATTCTGGTGCTAAAGTGTTGTCTCTCTCGATGCAGATATAGTAGAGGTTGTTGTCATTGGGCACTGCACCGATCTACAACATGTTTGTATTGTAATAACACTATTTCTGCATTCTCAAGCTTAGTCTAGTATCCTTTATAATGATCTGTTTGACTGTTTAAAATCGCTATTATTATTCATTATTTGACACCTGAAGCCTGGTGATGCATTCAGGAACAGGTCTGTCCAGGCAGGAAGTGGAGCTGCAGTCTTGACTACTGGCATTGTAAGAACTGGTTTCTGGACATGTAAAGCTCTGGACAGATAGTTCTCCTACGCCGGGCAAGCAAACGTGATAACGCTGTCAACAAAATACAAATGTCAGAAAATGATACACTCATTGTCTAGTTATAAATAGTAAGTGAAAAATTAGTTACAAAAACTAGTTTCCCCAATTTTTCTCGAATACGACTACATATATCACCTTAAAACTGGGTTCATTCGTTTTCCTGCCTTAAGGAATACAGAAGCGGAAATTACACAATCCGGCTCTTGCTGATTGTAACGCAAGGCTCTATAAGCCAATTCAAAATACAAACACGCTTCGCATTTACTCGTCATGTTTTAGCACTTTCCTCCGAAGGAAAGTAGCTATTGAGGTTGGACTCATGACGGAATTTTTGAAAAATTTCTTCAAATCTTTATCGATCCTACCTAGTAGACACCGAAAATGACCCCCGTTAAAATTTATATATATCTATATATATATATATATATATATGCATATATATATATGTGTCTGTTAACACGATAGCGGCCAGAGTTTTTGTTTTTTCGTCACGAAACTTGGTATATAGCATTCAATTAGCAAACGATTGAACGAGTTCGTTAACCACCAAAGTCGGTCCACCGGAAGGGGGGGTTTACCCCGAACCCAAAACACTTATTTGACTATGTCAGCCGTAATATTTGTTATATTTCAACGAAACTTGGTATTCGTAGTGTTAATATAGAGGGAAAAGTGAGATATAAAAATGAACTAAATCGGTTCATTAGAAGGGGGGGTTTACTCGGGACCCACAATACCAATTCGCCACTACCAGCCGTGATTTTTGGTATATTTCGACGAAACTCGGTATTCGTAGTGCTAATCCACAGGTAAATATGTGTTGTAAAAATAAACGAAATCGGTTCATTAGGAGGGGGGGTTTACTCCGGACCCACAATACCAATTCGCCACTACCAGCCGTGATTTTTGGTATATTTCGACGAAACTCGGTATTCGTAGTGGTAATCTACAGGTAAATATGTGTTGTAAAAAGAAACTAAATCGGTTCATTAGAAGGGGGGGTTTACTCCGGACCCAAATTCCTAATATACTCATACCGGTCGTAATTTCTGCTGTATTGTAACGAAACGCTGTATACGTCGTGGGTAACTCGTGAGAAAGAAGTGTTGTAAAAATGAGCTGAATCGGTCAATCGGAAAGCGGGGGTTCAATTTGTAATATATTTGAATAGAAAAGCCGGCAGACGTAGGTTCACAAAGCCGCCGCAAGGAGCGCTTTCTACCAATAGAGTGACTGTGTCCTGTTCCTGCGTTAGATCAAAATACGATAATATGAGGATTTTTGTATTTATTACGTAGTGTAGTAGGTACCATGTGTAAACATAACTCTGGATGCAAATTAATAATTGATCAGTTACTCATTACAAAATGAGAACTATTCACGTTTTTATTTTATTTATGTAGGATATTTTAAGCAAATTGTTCTGGAAAGCAGTCTACACTACCCAAATTCTGAGGAAAGTGCTTAGTTATGCAGCTCCTGCGTGACGGACTTTTATTGAAAACAACGTTCACTCTAGGAAAACACTATTACCAATACGTTTTTCATTTTGTTGCGTTCTTTTACTAAAATACTAATCTTACTGATAAATGCAGTTTGGTTGGTGAGTTCCAGAAGTTATTTATTTGGTTACTCCAACAGCCGAAACATGTTTTCATTATTTACGAATGAAACTTGGCAAGTTTTATTACCCGCTACAAAAAACTATTGTAATATGACTTAGTATATGTTATGTTCTATATGTTATGTTAATATGGGCGAAATTAATTGCTTTATTCTTCGAGAAATTAAGTCCATGGTTTGGAGAAAAAATGATTTGTTTTCCTCGTCAGTTGTCCGCACATGTCTGCGCTCTTCAGTGTAAGTCGGTTTTATTGTTTTCAATAAATCGCTCAATCGCGCATCGAGTCTGACCGAAGCCTTAAGGGGCCCTCTCACTGACAAAAAATTTGATGGTGTCGGTTTTGTACAAAAATATTGTGAGTGCGAGGAGAGGTATGGTGCAAAAAAAGGGGTATTCAATATTTTGTGGGGCGTTCAAAAGTTTTCTGAAATTTTAGAAAATATTTGCGGACCTGTCAATATTTTGCAGCTTTGTAGCATGAGAGTGCAGACAAAATATTGCGCAATTGTGTGTGTGCGTTTACAATACGTCTTTAAGTATACTATATCCTGTTTTTATAGTTATTTTATCCTGTCTATTAAAAATTACTTAATAAAAATATATTGATGTGTTAAATACATTATTTTGATTCAAATAATAAATTCTTCTACATTTTTACGTCAATGCATTGGTTCAACCCAATTGGTTGAAATGCCTTTAAAAACAAAAATATAGCAATACAATTTTGTGCAGTGTAAGGGGTCCACGACCATTCTATATTTTGTACAAAAATAAGCTCAATATTTGTGCTGAAAATTTTGAGTAAAAGATCTGCCAGTGTGTGGGCCCCTTTAGTTATGGTGCTTGAATGTAAAAAAAAAAAGTCCGACTCGCAGGAACTGCCTCATCTTAGCGCGGTTCCGTTCTTATCCCTAGTCTAATTTCGAAAGATTAAAATAGAAGCAGTTATTATTTTGTTGAGAGGAGATCGTTGACCGTTGATGATGCAAGGTAGGGATTGTCCGGGTTCGGTCACTGCTACTTAATAATACATACCCCATATGTGTATGTATGTGGGCATATATATGTACATATGTGTGCGTGTATATGTGTATGTGTATATGCCTATATATAAATATATATATATATATATATATATATATATATATATATATATATATGTTAGGTATATTTACATAGATATGTGCATATATTAGTGTTAAATATGTCCTACTTGTATTTACAGCCCTGATGAAGGCTTCAAGTTCAAGCCGAAACGTCGGCACAATAATACCATTTTTACGATAAAATGTAGTTTTATTATGACCGAACCCTGACAGTTATATTTTGGTTCCACCAGTCTTGAAAGGTAGGATATACAATCTTACCTGGAAGGGTCGGCAACAATAGAAACCGTCCCGCTAGTTACAAGGTCTTGGAATCTTGGAACTCTATATTTCTAACAATAAATTGTTTTTGTTATTTTACTTAACCTGTTTTATTTTCGAATACATTATCCAACTATAAGCAATTAAAAAATAACAAGGAATAAAATACAGACAAAAAGAACACTTCGAATAAGCGAAATCAATTACTTTAAAGCTTTAAGGTCTTATTTCTCCGATTGACATCGCCTAATCAAAACTTTCATTAGAACCTTTTATGTAGAGCATTTAATAAGCTTTCTAATGGTATTCGTTAGTTTACCAAAATTCTCAACAGTTTTCGAGATATTAATGAAAGTTCCCAAAATTTATATTATTTCTAGCAACAGAAAATTGGCCTCATTTTTCATATCCTGCTATACACACAAAATTTTCGCAACATAAGAAATTACAAAAATAAAAAGCAATAAAAAACGAAGGGAATGAGACAAAAATTACAACAAGAACGACAAAAACCCGTTCATAAGAAAAAAAAGTCCGACTCGCAGGAACTGCCTCATCTTAGCGCGGTTCCGTTCTTATCCCTAGTCTAATTTCGAAAGATTAAAATAGAAGCAGTTATTATTTTGTTGAGAGGAGATCGTTGACCGTTGATGATGCAAGGTAGGGATTGTCCGGGTTAGGTCACTGCTACTTAATAATACATACCCCATATGTGTAGGTATGTGGGCATATATATGTACATATGTGTGCGTGTATATGTGTATGTGTATATGCATATATATAAATATATATATATTATATATGTATATATATATATATATATATATATATATATATTTACATAGATATGTGCATATATTAGTGTTAAATATGTCCTACTTGTATTTACAGCCCTGATGAAGGCTTGAAGTTCAAGCCGAAACGTCGGCACAATAAAACCATTTTTACGATAAAATGTAGTTTTATTAAGTAGCAGTGACCGAACCCTGACAGTTATATTTTGGTTCCACCAGTCTTGAAAGGTAGGATTTACAATCTGACCTGGAAGGGTCGGCAACACAAGAAACCGTCCCGCTAGTTGCAAGGTCTTGGAATCTTGGAAATCTATATTTCTAACAATAAATTGTTTTTGTTATTTTACTTAACCTGTTTTATTTTCGAATACATTATCCAACTATAAGCAATTAAAAAATAACAAGGAATAAAATACAGGCGAAAAGAACACTTTGAATAAGCGAAATCAATTACTTTAAAGCTTTAAGCTCTTATTTCTCCGATTGACATCGCCTAATCAAAACTTTCATTAGAACCTTTTATGTAGAGCATTTAATAAGCTTTCTAATGGTATTCTTCCGTTTACCAAAATTCTCAACAGTTTTCGAGATATTAAAGAAAGTTCCCAAAATTTATATTATTTCTAGCAACAGAAAATTGGCCTCATTTTTCATATCCTGTTTTACATACAAAATTTTCGCAACATAAGAAATTACAAAACTAAAAAGCAATAAAAAACGAAGGGAAAGAGACAAAAATTACAACAAGAACGACAAAAACCCGTTCATAAGAACAAAACAGACGTATTTGAAGTTTTAAGCACTTATTTCTCCGATTGACATAACCTAATCAAAAATAGTTTTAGAATCTTTTTTGTAGAGAATTTAGTAAGCTTTCAAATAGTTTCTATCCACTTACCACGATTTCCCAACCGTGTTCGAGATATTAATGAAAGTATACGAACTTACCAAAACTTTTCATGTCTGTTCATAAAATATTTTATTCTAACCCTTCCTTAACTCCAAACGTAACAAAACTTTCAACATATTAGTTTTAATGAAAGTAGAACATGCAGATAAAGTTTCAACTGAATCCCATGATTCTAAGTACCCAAACCAAAACCGTATTCAAAAAATATTTTTCCAATTTTCTCAAAAACGGTTAAAGCTATCGCCTTGAAAATGGTTTCATTCGTTTTCCTAGCCCAGGAATCATATAAAACGAGTACTTAGAAGCTTATGAACTCAAAAACGTAAGCGTTACGATTTTTTTTGCGCGAATTTCGCCCCAAACGCCATCTTCCGGTAGGCGGATTTCGCTGGTTAACGAACTTGACCTTTCAAATTGGACGACGGATTTTTGTACCAAATTTCATCAAAATCGGACCATTCGTCTTCGAGCTAGAGAGCGAACAGACAAATATATATATATATATATATATATATATATATATATAAATAAATATATACATATATATATATATACAAATTTGAACCACCATCATTTTCGGTCTCTAGGGGTTCTGAAACGCAAAATTTTCTAGTCGGCACTTCCGGATTGTTTCATTGTATCAACCTTATAAGCGGGGTTCCTCCCTATGGGGGAGGGAGGAACCGCGCTAAAAACAGACGTATTTGAAGTTTTAAGCACTTATTTCTCCGATTGACATAACCTAATCAAAAATAGTTTTAGAATCTTTTTTGTAGAGAATTTAGCAAGCTTTCAAATAGTTTCTATCCACTTACCACGATTTCCCAACCGTGTTCGAGATATTAATGAAAGTATACGAACTTCCCAAAACTTTTCATGTCTGTTCATAAAATATTTTATTCTAACCCTTCCTTAACTCCAAACGTAACAAAACTTTCAACATATTAGTTTTAATGAAAGTAGAACATGCAGATAAAGTTTCAACTGAATCCCGTAATTCTAAGTACCCAAACCAAAAACGGTATTCAAAAACTATTTTTCCAATTTTCTCGAAAACGGTTAAAGCGATCGCCTTCAAAATGGTTTCATTCGTTTTCCTAGCCCAGGAATCATATAAAACGAGTACTTACAAGCTTATGAACTCAAAAACGTAAGCGTTACGATTTTTTTTGCGCGAATTTCGCCCCAAACGCCATCTTCCAGTAGGCGGATTTTGCTGGTTAACGAACTTGACCTTTCAAATTGGACGAAGGATTTTTGTACCAAATTTCATCAAAATCGGACCATTCGTCTTCTATTTAGAGAGCGAACAGACAAATATATATATATATAAATAAATATATACATATATATATATATATATATACAAATTTGAACCACCGTTATTTTCGGTCTCTAGGGGTTCTGAAACGCGAAATTTTCTTGTCGGCACTTCCGGATTGTTTCATTGTATCAACCCTATAAGCGGGGTTCCTCCCTATGGGGGAGGGAGGAACCGCGCTAAAATACAGTATTTATAGTAAGAGAGATGTAACTTGTCACTGGGCTGTGGGCGGAAGGTGGAGGTGAGGGGAAGGTGGAGGCGCCTCTAGCCAATGACAGCCTTGCTGGGTTGCCACTCCTCCCTCTCCTAGTCCGCGACTGGGCACAGCGGGGGCTGATTGCGTTGTAATACTGGCAACGACGAGCCCTCTCTACGCTGTCCCAGAGTGACAAGATATACCTCTCCTACTATAGTGGTTAGAATGTGTGAGGTACTCACCCTGCAATCGTAAGGATCAGGATAGTATCCTTCATCGAAGCACTGGAAAGGTCTGTAGTTGCAGATAGCTCCTTGGATGCACTGTCCAGCCACGCATTGTTCCTCTTTGGCACAATCCTGCAGCAAAGGTTGAAAACCACCGTCTCCAGTTCCTACACAAACAGCTACTGTGTTGCAAGTGGAACAAGTGTTCCCTGCGATGCTACAATGTCTGGGTGGCTGTGTCTGCTTTTCTTGGGCCATGGTTAAGCATATCTGAAACAGAGAGGTAGGAAAAAAGATAGAGGCAGATAGAAGATATTTATGTATATATCTGTACCCGGGAGGTAAAGGACACCATGTCCATTTTTTGTTAAACTGACAACACCATGTTCTTATTGTGGATTTTTCGATCCATATAATGGTATAGAGCACTATATCCTGTTTCCATAAATAACTAAAACAACACAGTGAAAAATAAAATCATGTCCATTTTCATTTGAGGTAAAACTTTGTTTGACTATGATCAATACATCCAATTACGCATCATTGCCAATAACAATGTAAAACATTTTCTTTAATCTGTTTCTATAAGTAACAAAAAACAGAGTAGTTTTGTTAAAATGGTTTGTTAAGTTTTTGTAGAAATGAATTGAATGGCTGTTTAAGACTGCAGAACATGGGCGTATATAAGGGAGGGGCTGAGGGGGCTGCAGCCCCCCCCCCCCGAAATTTTCCCAGCCCCCTCCGAAATTATTTTCTATATACGCCCATGCTGCAGAAAGTACTGGTCTGCTAAAATATATTAAGCTGAAAATGAAAAACTGATTGTATTTTTTCTTCTCCAAAGGTTTTATCTTAGAATGTGTTAAAACTTTTGTAATAAGAAAGACCAGATTCATTGGATCAACGTGTTGAGTCCAATGGCTAAATTGAACTAAATATTTACAAAAACCAAATTTGAAATCGGCGCTAATGGTGTAGGTGTAAATACGCCGTAAAAAAAGAAAAAAGATAGCTAAATAAATATTAAAATGCATATAAGGAAAATCCATTCTATCATACAGACAGTTTGAATGTTCCATTAGAAAATAAAATTCTTAGTCAGGACTTGTATGAGTAGAAAGTTGTAAAAGTAGAAAAATCCTGAGCGAAATAAATGCGAAATGATTATAAGAATATGGGACTGACCATTGCTGAGAGCAAGATTGCAGCGAGGTTCGTCATCTTCTCCATTTCCTTGGATCTCGTTGGATGTGAAGGATAGAAGAGTGTTCCTTCCTTTTATCCCTCGTTCCTTATCTTTGTTGTGTAATCCTTAACTTTTAACTATGCAAGCTGTTATACCTCTTATAACTTAGTTTATTACATAACTATAAGTTATGTAAATCCTTAATATTTCTGAGGAACTCAAATTTGTAAAACGGATGTGAGTTCATTTGGTGCTAATGACCCTAGCAGTCGATGTACCAAAAAAAAATACATTAAAAAAATTATAATGTATTGAAAATTAACTGAAGCGCAATAATTATTATGCTTTAGTGTGTTGTACATAACTGAGCAATTGATACAGAAAAATGTGAGCTCTTATTAATAAGCACAAAATAAATAAAGGATAGTGTCAAATTAAATTGCAGCTAGAGAGAAGAAATTAAACTTTCAATATATGTAGGTAGGCTTGCAATACGTCCCGTTTGACCGAGGTAGTCCCGGTATTTTGCTCATGTCCAGGTTCATGGGGGTGCAGCCCCCCCCCCACCCGAAATTTTGTTTTGGTGAGAACATTTCATGTAGAAAAAGCCTATAACAACGAAAAATGTCTTCTACATTTACCCTGGTTTACTAGGTGTCCAGAGGATCTTAAAACTCACCATTTTGCACTAAAATATTTAAAATTATCCTAAATGCCCCCCCCCCCCCCCAAATTATTTTCTATATACGCTAGTGTCCCGCCCGGTTTTATCAATGTCCTGGAAACGGCTGTAAGATGTAAAAGGTAATGAATTTATGTTTTTAAGAATCTTTTATGAATCGGTTTCTTTTCTACAGTCAACATTTTTGACTAACGCGCAGAGTGTCAAAGAAGTGAGAAGTATTCTAATTGTAATCTGTGAGCAAACGCTGAGACTACTTGCACTTGACTTCTCTCTTCATTGACACTAAGCGCGGTAGTCAAAAATGTTCATTGTAGAAAAGTAACCGATTTATAAAAGATCTAGTAGTAGTTCCGGGACAGTGATAAAACCGGGCGGGATACCGGGACAAGAACAAAAAAAAAAAATACTTGCACAGCGGCCAGCCCCTCTACTATTTGGCTGGATAGTATTCCCCCATCAAACGATTTAACGAGTTCGTTAACCAACAAAATCGGTCCATCTGGAGGGAGGGGGGTTTATTCCGGAGTTAAAGTAGTTATTTGCCAATAACAGTCGTAATTTTTCTTATATTTCAACAAAAACTCGGTATTCGTTCTGGTCAACTAAAGAGGAAAATATGTTGTAAAAATAAACTAAATCGGTTCATTAGGAGGGGGGGGGGGGTTTGCTCCGGACCCAAACTACTAATTTGCTCATACCGGTCGTAATTTCTGCTGTACTGTAATGAAACGCGGTATACGTCCTGGGTATCTAATAAGAAAGAAGTGTTGTAAAAATGAACTAAATCGGTCTATCGGAAGGTGGGGATTTACTTTGTACTATGTTTGAATTGAATTGAAACAGGTGTTATTTATGTTTTTATTTTATTTATCTATATAGGTTATTTTAAGCAAATTATTCAGGAATGCGTTCGACACTACCCAATTCTGAGGAAAGTGCTTAGTTATGCAGCTCCTGCGTGACGGCCTTTTTATTTTTAAAAGTAGGTAGACTAACAGTTTAGTTTCAGATTCCCCATTCCCGTTATTTGTGAGGCTTCAAAAAAAGGCTTAAAACTTACCATTTTGCTTCTAATTTGTACCAGTTTTATTCCAACCCCCCCCCCCAGGTATGACCATCCCATATTAATGTGTCTCGGTTTAACTCACCAAAAATATGGCAAGCCTAAATATAGGGGAAATAGGGTTTATTTAAGGGTACAAAGTGGAAATTCTATTTAAACGCTAAAATGTGTCAAAAAAACTCAAAAATAAATAAAATGAATTTTATTTATTTACTAGCTGTTACCCGGCGTGCCATACTACAGCTACTTTCTGCATCTAGAAAAGCAAAAATAAATTAGAAACCAAATAAGTAATATTAAATTATAATAACGCAAATCTGTAACTATTTCGGTTCTCAGTTTCGAGCCCGTGACGTTCTAACTCTGAGTCCTAGACGATTTTAACCTATCCTTTGACTGTCCCCGAATCAAGACCGACATGTGTGCCAAGGTTGGTCAAAATCAGTCGAGCTGCGTGGATTTGTATAAGGAACTATCATACAGACAGGCAGCTGGTAGACGTTTTTGACCTAGCCGATGGCACTCATCGTATCAAGATACCAGGGCGAATCGCCTTCGTCGCGGGTGCTCATAAATAAATAAAAAATACTCAATGATAGCACCCGATTTCTGAGGAAAGTGTTAAGTTATGCAACTCCTTCGTGATGGACTTTTAGTATGTAATAATTAGTGATAGAGATATCATTTTAAATATATTAGTTAAGATAACAAAGTACAATGAATTTAATTGTTCACAAAATATTGACTATACCTATCTACCCCAAGCTAAGTAAATAACACTAGATACAAGAACGTCATTGAAACACGCTAAAATGACGCAGTTCCTACGAATTTTGGTATTTTTCTAGGTTAAATGAGTTATGTGAATGGTTACGATGAATGCAAACAACGGTTACGGCAGCGAAAGCTTCAAGAATATGCGATTTTTAAAAATTCGCAGAGCTACGTAATTTAACAAACAAAAACACTGCCGTAACAGGTGTTATGTGACGTCCTAAGCAAACAAACACATCAGAGGAAAGCATTTGATAATGTGGCTTTTATTGGGGGATAAAATCCTTCCGGAACCCTTGGTGATTCAATTCAAACTAATAAAGTATTTTTATGTAATCTTCAAAGTATGATTTGAGCCTGAATTAAGCATTCTTGAAGAGGAGAGGATAGAAAATCTGTTAGTAATCCGCTCAGTTATTGAGTTCCGGGCCTTCAAAAATATTTAATTTCCCATATGTCTGTGTGAGCTAGCGTGTGCAATACGTCACATTTAGGCCGTTATGGCATCTTTTCATGTAGTCGCATAGGGCATCATGTTTTTAGTATTTAATTAGAAGCTCGATGGCCGTGAGTGCTAAGGTATGAGCACTCCGTGCCTAAGGTCAAGGCTCGATTCCCACTAGGGGGTGGTGGCTTTTCTTTCGAAAAAAGAAAAGTAGTCAGCTCTATCCTGGCTAGAAAGAAGTGGTAACCTATAGATAGCCCGTCATAAAATTCGTTGTCAATAGTAAATGACGTTAAAAATTAAATAAATTAGTTACAGATGTTAAGAATATAATCTAAGATTTTTTTTTTTTTTTTTTTTTTTTTTTTTTTTTTTTTTTTTTTTTTTTTTTTTTTTTTTTTTTTTTTTTTTTTTTAAGAATATATTTCACTATCATAACAAGGCTCTAAGCATATAGAACCGACAGAAGATGGAGTTCAGTAAGCCTGGTAAGCTGAGAACTGATGGAAGTCTCAGTGAAAGCTTCCATGAATTCAGGGAAGAAGTTTTAAATTATTTCAAAGCCATCGAGAATAATATTGCATAAAGGCTATTGTTTCCATAGATTAAGATTTTATTATCACATATTATGTAATAATAAGAAGTTACTCTAACCATAACATAGGGCATTGTTGCATACAGTCCCATTTGCCAATCTAACAAGTAGATACATATGACATTGTTGCAAGCAGACCTATTTGCCATCGTAACTAATAGATCCATAGGGCATTGTTGCATGCAGACCTATTTGCCATCGTACCTAGTAGATCCGTATTGCATTGTTGCATGCAGACCTATTTGCCATCGTAACCAATAGATCCATAGGACATTGTTGCATGCAGACCTATTTGCCATCGTAACTAGTAGATCCATATGGCATTGTTGCATGCAGACCTATTTGCCATCGTAACTAGTAGATCCATATGGCATTGTTGCATGCAGACCTATTTGCCATCGTACCTAGTAGATCCATATAGCATTGTTGCATGCAGACCTATTTGCCATCGTACCTAGTAGATCCATATGGCATTGTTGCATGCAGACCTATTTGCCATCGTAACTAGTAGATCCATATGGCATTGTTGCATGCAGACCTATTTGCCATCGTAACTAGTAGATCCATATGGCATTGTTGCATGCAGACCTATTTGCCATCGTAACCAGTAGATCCATAGGACATTGTTGCATGCAGACCTATTTGCCATCGTAACAAGTAGATTTTGTTTTTTTTTTTTATTTTACCGTTTTGTTCAATTTATACATAGCATACATCTGTATCAACTAACTTGATTATTGTACTTACATGACTTGTACAGATTTCAAATAAACAAATTAATAAAAAAAACAAGTAGATGCATATGGGATTGCATGTAGAAACATTTGCCATCATAATAAGTAGAAGCCACTTGTCACTGTTGTGCTAGGCTTCTACTAACTATTTCTAGTCAAGGCAACAAAGAATCGCTGTAGCAGAAATCCTGGAAGGTGAACCCACTGCAATAAATATTAAAAATTTATTTATTGTAATTGGTTCACATTAATACAATTTCTCAATGAATATTATTCATACTTCTTGTGTAATCTCTCTTTTGCTTCTAACGAGAAATAAACGATGCATACATAATTACTAGGTTCATCCAATAGCAAAGCAAAGATTATTGAAACGGCTGTTTAACAGATTGTTCCAAAATTTATGTGAGTACCCTGAGAAGATTTTCCAGTATTACAGAATGACAAAATGTAGTAATACACAATCATCAAATTTTGTAGATTCGTTATCAGACATTTTAAAAAAGCAATAACAGCAAGAAAATTAGAAAATAAAACGAACAAAGCACAATTGCGAATAGACTCTCGCATGTGGGTGCATATAAATTCCTGCTCATGAGATGTATTCTATAACCAACAGTCGCACCGCGGGGAAAACAGGAAATGTTACAACTTTTTTTTATCATTATCACACTTAGACTCCAGGCTTTCAGTAGGTTTGTTTTATGTGTTTACAAGTGACATGTTCATTTTCATCCCTATACAGCATATTTAGTATTCTACATAAAGAATTCATCAAAAATTTCAGTGCGCACTCAGGAACTGCATCAACTAAAAGTTTTTCCATTACGTTTTTATCCCTATTGTCATTGGGAAAGCTTGGACTAGATATAGTTTCTATTTTGCGAAAAATGTAAATCTACAACTCCAATCTCTATGAAAAGTGAGATTTGGAGACTCCTCACTTTGTCTTCCCGACTTCCGCTCATTCTAAAGGTAACCTCTCTAACAAACACGCTTCTCATTTGCATTTGCAATTAAAAACTAAGGCAGAGACATAAAAAAACAAAACTTACACAGGAACAAAACCAACACTTACAAATTTTAAGCACCATTTTCCCTGAATGAGATCTAATATTGTATAAGGAACGTTTTAAGGAAATTTAGTAAGTTTTCAAACGGATGCCCTACGTTTATCACGAATACTCAAACTTATCGAGATATTTGATCAAATTATTTATCTCCATGTACATCTTTTGTCCTGGATTTTCCTATCCCGTATTTTTTAAAAATTTTATTAAATGGATAGGGTTCCTCAAAACTTTGATCAGCAACAATATTCTTGTATTGCGATATGTTCAGTTGTATATGATATGTACCTATGGAGACAAAATTGTACCTCCTTAAATGAGGGCTGTCTCCTCCATCGAGGTCTATGTTTGGTAGGTTCGGAAGTTTCTTAACCCCTTGGATACATTTGGGGACTGAGAATTCTCCTGTACTTACTATGTCTGAGTTACGGATGATGATTCAGACTTATCAAGTATATTTTTCCTTTAGATTCGGGATATCAGTCTAAGCAGCGATATTTAACATGTAAATTCTTCTATGTGTTCGTGGAACAACGAGTTGATCTACTGATTTAAAAAGGAAAATATGAATCATAAAATAAAAAAAATTACCAAGTTCAACAAACACTTTTTGTGATTCCTTGACAAATTCAAACATTTTTTTGGCTGAAGTAACAATGTAGAAAATCCATAAAAACAAAACCGCTCGAATGGTGATCGTTGCCTGCTTCTGTTTTTTATTCAAAGGTAAAAGTTTGAGCAGATTTAGTAAAGAAAATGTATTCAATGTACTAATTTATTTTGAAAACTAAATACTGCTTCTTGATTGTTTACTTTGGCAGTCAAGTAATAAAGTGTTCAGAATACTTGGGCTTTTGTCCAACTTAATTAAAAATCATGAGGAACTGTTTTTATATTTTTTAGAAAAAAACCTTTGTACATGATTTACAATAAAGGATACAATTTTATTAAAATATACTTTAAATAATATAAACAGATAATATTTTAATACAAAAAAATTCATTAAAACAGCATATCCTTTCCTTCATACAAATATATACAATTGAATCCTAATTCTTTATAAAATAAACTTCATCAACCCAATCAAATCTTCGTAGAATATCTTTTTACAATAAAATTTTATACAGAGTATGTACAGTCCCTGAAGGTCATTCTTCTAAGCAAGTCATTCAGAGTGATGTTTGCTAAGGATGATTTCCAGCAGCTGAAAATTCAAACAAAGATATTCAATAATATAATGCCAAATTAATATCACTAAAAATAATGTATTATCAGTCCCATAACCCAGGCCACGAGGCACGTTATGGGTATAGTATCATCAGAACTATGCTCAGGTCGCCTGATTTTCCCTTTTGCAGGTACTCATTGACGGCTGGGTGAGCATAGTGTTGGTCTGGTATCCTCAAATGAGAACACTAGAAGATAAAATCATGAGGTCGCATCAGATATTAAAAAATAGTAATAAAACATTACTTGAATGATTACGTAAATTTCCCCTTTATTTACTCACAAGATGGATAATGGTTATAATTTTTCATCCTTTTAGAATGAGTAAATTTTAAATAAAATGCAAAGAGTGATTTAGTTTTTATTTATTGAGCATACAGATGGAGATTAAGTTCTCTCGAGTGGATTTGATAGGGACTAGAGCCAGTTCATATATAGACGGAAAACTTCAATTCCGCATGGGCGAATTTTGAGGGAAATATTCCCGACGGTTCCACCATTTGCAAACTCGCATTTTGAGGAACAACACGATACATGAAACATTATAAAAACTGATTATGTCTCGTTTAAGACTAGGGAAGGCTTTTAGAGGTCAGACAAAGGAAATAGTGTATACTAATATTTATCAAAACATAGCCAATGCTAAGACTAAGAACGGTTTAAACCTACTAGTGATAAGGTTATAACAAAGAGAATTTTTACCGCCAATTTCTTGCAGGGGAATATAGACCACACCCTTTTCCCCCCAACTAAACCATCTATTTTAACAGACTATGGCTTAAATAGTTTTTTTTTGCCTAAGCTTTGGCTAAGTATTGATAAACAGTAAACACTATCTCCTTTGCCTGACCTCTCAAAGCCTTCCCTGGACCTAAACGAGAAATAACCAGTTTTTATTGAGTTTAAAGTAGATTGTTGTTTATTGTAATGGACATTCAAATGACTCATGGGTACTTGATGTCTAGAGGAATCCCACCTGTCTGCGGAAGATGCAATCAGCTGATCTCTATGAAACATATTTTCGAGGACTGCCCTCGTTATAGGCTGATGCTCCAACAGCTGGGAATACCAAGGAACTTGACAGAAGCTCTGCGGGACGATGGCAAAGCAGTTGGCCTAGTTGTGGAATTCTTAAAAAAGGCGCAATTATATCTCATGATATAAAATAATAATTTAATAATAAATAAATACATTTATGTATACGTGCACGGGTATATACTCATGTGCGTGTAAGTATGTATGTATGTATGTGGGTGTGTATATGTGTATGAACGTGGGTGTATGTGCATATACGTGTGCTAGATTAGTTTTAGAATTGGTATTACTATAAATTTTGTTATTTAGTATAGTTTTAGTTATAACATTGCATCCAGTAAAGTATTAGTTTTAGTACAAATAGTTGTAATAGGTATGTTAAGTTTGTATTAGTTACTTAGTTTGTATTCGTTAGTGTTAAAAAAAAAAAAAAAAAAAAAAAAAAAAAAAAAAAAAAAAAAGGAAAAGAAAAAAAAAAAAAAAAAAAAAAAAAAAAAAAAAAAAAAAAAAAAATATGACATTACTCAGAAAAATAGATATATAAATATAAAAAAGATATATATATATATATATATATATATATATATATATATATATATGCATTAAAAAAAAAGGATATATACAACATTACTCAGAAAAAATAGATATATACATATAAAAAAGATATACATATACATATGTGTATGCATTAAAAAAAAAAAAAAAAAAAAAAAATTATATACAAGTCTCTTAACTGTATTAATAGTGCTATACTGTATGTTAGTATTAGTTTTAGTGCAAATAGTTCTATTAATATCTAAGTAACAAGTTATTCGTAAGCAATGACATAGGTTAAAAAAAAAAAAAGAGTACAGGTCATAAAAATTACAGTTGATTGTCATGCACTGTCCTAAACACAAAATTACAATCCCTCTCACGACATATACACGACTCTCTAGCACTACACTTCAGGGCGGTGAGGACCTAGATGTTTTCTGCCCTTAAACACCCAATCCATCCATCAAATGGCGGAACCTTCTGGAATATTTCCCTCAGAATTTCGCCTGCGGGATTAGAAGTATTCCATCTAACTGAACGGGCTATAGTCATAGGAAACACTATTTTCTTCTCATATGCATTCGAAACAAATTAATCAAAATGAACTTGTAAAATCACTCTTCGCTCATCCCAATTTGTTAAACATTTTCAATAATTTGAGAAAAATACTTTGTAAAAATATTATTGGCCAATCTCATTTATATTTTCTTATAACAATTAAAAGGAGGCTCGATGGCTGTGAGTGTTAAAGCGTAAGCACTTAACTCTGTATGCCAAAGGTTGTGGGTTCAATTCCCACTATGGGGTTTTTTTTTTTTTTTTTTTATAGAAAAAGGAAAGGCATCAGCCATATCCTGGTTTGAAAAGGGTTGTAACCTATAGATAACCTGCCCTAAAATAGTTAATAATAATGGGCGTTAAAATATATACAACAATTAATTCATTTCAAAGCCCAAAACATCCCATTTTCCTTTGACAAAAGCTAATTTGTAAAAAAATGTTATGCAAATTTTAATTGAATGGGCGCGGCTTTGAGAGATCAGAATCATCTGTATTGATAAAAACATATTACAGTTTTCCCAATTACAAGTAATAATTGAAAATAAGACCCAAGCACAGTAATTAAAAACAAATAAAAATAATAAATAGTCTAACTTACAAATTAAAACTAAGTACTATTAGACGAATCCGAGTCTGTGTCGTACAAGTCCAGACCAGGAGGCAATTGCAGTCCTATCTCCATATCGAAGTCTTCATCATCATCATCATCATCTTCGTCATTGCTGTTTTCCTGACCTCCATCTTCAGAGTGCCCTGACGCAGTCTCCAACTGATCATCTAATAGTTCCAAAGTTTCTGTCAAACAATAAAAGCGTTTTCAGTTTAAATTAAATCATTAATATACAAATATTTAAAAATTTAGGAAAACCAAATGGTCTAAAAACAAATGTATAATGTCATTTCGAGCTCTGGATGTTCCTTATCTTTCTTTGAGCGTTTCTTTGAGTGCCTAAAAATCATTAAGTATGGCTATCATTGAAAAATATAAAATGCGACAGTGAACTTTCTGCTATTCTAACTGAATACTTCATTTTATAATTTTAAAAACTACAAGAATGTAAGTAATTATACTGGTCAGAAAGAAAAATATATGCTCTTATGTATGTCTTATATCCATGGCCATATAGCATTTTCGCATAGAAGGCACCTTTCGAATAGAAACTCTATGAAATAATAACTTAGACACTCCAAGCTTTCTTCTCCCCAAGAAGGGTTTTCCTGTACGGAATATTCGCACCCAGCCTCAGGTCCCCTGTTCGGGATACTCGAACCCAGCCTCAAGTGCCCTGTTCGGGATACTCGCATCCAGCCTCAAGTTGCCTGTACAGGATACTCGAATCCAGCATCGGGTCACCTGTACGGAATACTCGCACCCATCCTCGGGTCTCCTGTACGGAATACTTTTGCTATTCACACTCATAATGGGCTTGGCTTTGAGCAATCTCCTTGCCAAATTAAACTTGTATTTAATAATTTTGATTTGTTTACTATCATTATGAATTTAATAATAACTATTACTAGTATTTATCAATGGTCTGAGAGAGTAATGAGTTGTAATTCGCCTGAATAGTTCACACGGCCAAAAACCTAATTCAAACACTCTCTATTAATATGCAGGAATAATAGAAGTAAGCTAAGGTAATGCTTAGAAAGAAAAATCTAAGGTAATGGCAGGCAGAAGAAAATAAGGTGATGGTCTTAAGTCGAGAAATGAGAAGAGAAAGAATGCAAGAGATACAAGGAGTTCTCGACAGCTAGACAAGTCAACGGTACACATGGCTCACACGCTCTTGACTGCAGTCGGCGATAGGGAAATTATTACTGCTCCTAAGGTCAAGGGTTTGATTCTCACTCAGGCGAGGTGGCTTTTCTTTGGGAATAAGAAACTGCATTACCCCTATCCTGGCTAGAAAATGATGTTACCCCATCAGAAAATTCTCTGTCAATAATAAATAGATGTTAAAATTTAAATAAATAAAATACAAAAATAATTTACCGTTTTGTTGGTCATCATCACTGTTAGAACCATCACTTGCATCCATATCGTCATCATCATCTTCATCGTCCTCTTCCTAAAATAAAAGAATGAGAAATACAGTAATAATTTTTAAATAAAAAAAAATCGGCAATAGATATTTTCTAGAATGTATTTATATACTTACTGGTTCATCATCGGTAGTTCGGGATCTCCCAATATCATAAATTTTTACAATTGATTCTTGTACACTATCGAACATTCCTTGGTTTTCTACAAGCGCAATCTGTGTGTCCCTTCGGTTGCAGGCCAGATCATATATGCTCTTCTTAACATCGATGGTCGCTACAATCAGAAACAAAAACAGTTTTATAACACTTTGTGACAATTATTGGATAAGATGTACAATGCCCCTCAAAACTTACCAATACTTGAATAATCGTATGCATCGAGGGTTTTAAATGAATTTTCAAACGTAGAATCGTCCTCATTTTCCCTCTCAACCGTGACAGAATAAATGGTATAACCAGGAGGGGAGAAAATCACTTCGGATTGGTCGAGAGCAGGAACGGTACGCAGTAGATGGAACGTCCTCAGATCCCATACCTCAGTGTTAGACACTATCTAAAATCAAAGGAAAGATAACTTTCTGTCGCTATTAATCGTAAGAATTACTTATAATAATAAAAAAAAAAATGTGCACTAAAATAATCATTTTTTTTTTGCACATCAGGGTGACTACTACTTTTGTGAAAGACAATTTCATGACTTTTTTTTGTGACATTTTCATCACTTTAAATGGAAATTTCATGACCATTAAAAAGAAAATCATTTCACTTAAAAAGAAAAAGCCTTAACTTTTAGTTTAACATTAATTTTAACCTTACACGGATTACTGTGAAATCTATAAAATTACAATTTAAAACTGTATAAAATGTGCATCATAGGTTAAAGAGGATAGTTTTTTTTTTGTTTTTTTTTGTGTGTGTGTGCGCATCTGCTGCCATGGCCATTAGCACATTTAAAGAGGATAGTAACATTAATTATAAAAGTGAAACTAAGTGGTAATAAAAATGAACTAAACTATGATACTAAAAATTAGAATGAATATGGAATTGAAGCCTCAACAATTTCGTACAATGGTAGTAGAATTCAAAATTTCTAAAAATATTACAAACTAAATATTTATTGACAATGTACATAATTAAGTAAATGAAAGTTTGCATAATTTCAATATTAAAGTCTGAATATGATCATTCATGCCACCTCCTCAGTGTGGTCCGCTCGCCACCCATATTAAGACTCAGCCCTACATGAGGCGGTGGCATGAAGGCCACAAAACATGTAGGGCGATCCAAGAATAAAATAATACAAAAGAAAAATGAGTACTCTTCTTTTACCTATGCCATATATATACTATAATGTTATATATGTGATTAATTGGTCAGAGATACTTAGAAATACGTGGAAAAGTAAAATAATCATGTATGGTGTACAAGTTTTGACAAAAATGAATACTCACTTCTAGGCCATTTGGATGGAATACACCACTCAATGTTTGGTTGAGTTTATCTAACTTGTGTATTTCCTTCCCCGAGTTAACGTCCCAGAGGACTCCGTCGGAGAGTACAAGCTCATCAGTAGGAGAAAAGGTCGCTTTATTTTTAGTATACTGATTAGACAGGGTTGGAGTTAGCGTACTAATAAGCTTACCGGTATTCACATCGTATATCTGGAATATGTATCATTCTTATTAACATGAAACCTCAATAAAATACTTAAAAAATATTTAGGTATTACTGATAATTTTTCCTACTTACTGTTGCTGTCACACTCTTTGTACCGATGATTCTATCTCCGGACAGCTTACTGAATTCCACGTAATCTTCTTCCTCCATGGTAAACCTGCATAATAAAGAGAAATACCACATTAAGAAAATTCAAGTAGTTTCAAATTTGCACAGCAAAGATGTCCTACAATACAGTCACAAATTTAATAATTAATAAATACATAATGGTAATAATAATAACAGTTAAAACTGCGTTAATTGCCCAAAAATTGGTAGACCGTTAAACACACACACACACACAAATAGGGATGGCATAAGCAGAATAAGATACTTACCTCAAGTATATAAATTAAAATTTTCAAATAGATATTGTGGCTAAGAATAGAACAAAAAGGTAAAGCTTTTCATGAAAGATGATTAAAAAAATCAGTCCCATAACAGGCCACGAAGGCCCAGATACTCTAGAGGGATCTGTTTCTTGACCATACGGCACACTAGGGAGATAGTGTGGTCAGTACAATGCTCAGGCTGCCTGATTTCCCCTTTGCAGGTACCCATTAATAAATTAATTAAAGGCTGGGTGGGTACAGGGATGGTGTGGGGCCCAAAACAAAACTTACAAACAAAGACACTAGAGGAAAAGAATCTTTAGTGTGCTCGGGTTTTGAACTCAGGTCCTTCAGCATATTAGTCCAGTGAGCTAACCTCATTCCCAAAAGAAGATTAAAATGAATATATAATACTAGGGTGCGAATTTCTGGTTTAAAATAGTTTATCACTCATAGTTCATTTATTTTTTTTATTTACGAATATTTCAAAAATCTTCCTCAGTGAATAATAAATTGTGAATATAAGAATAAGGGATATTGAGAAATGTAATGTTTATTACATTTTTTGAAAAGTGAGATCTTGCAAGTTCCAGCAAGCTGACAAAGGCCTCCGCCACGTTGAAGAGGTAAGTAAAAGGCTGTTGGTTTGAGAACACTGAACTTGAGAAATATACGAGTCGTGGCACTGGTGTGCAGACACTTCCTGCAATTTAAAGAAAACATTTTTAGTGTACTTAATAATAATAAAGAAATATTAGAGCCGGTCTATATAATACAACTTATTGGATTAAGGATAACAGAATCAAGGAAATTCTATTGGTGGGGGGGAGGGAATGAATTATGAGAAATAGTTTTAATATATATATATATATATATATATATATATATATATATATATATATATATATATACACAGTGGAGTCTCACTTATACGAATGTGAGGGGGACGGAAAAAGGTTTCGTATAAGTGAATATTTCGTATAACTGAATAATACTATGTTTTGTGGCTATTTTAAAATAAAATAAATTCTTCATAAAATAGTCACAATTTTGTTGTTAGATAACGTTGTACATTATTATATTTTCAACTTTCATATCACAAAATTCTCGATTCCTTTCCTGGTTGACAAAGGTAATTTCATCCGTTTAGTTGTCTATTTTTGTTTTGTTGGGGTTGTCATCAACTTCTTTTAGTATTTTTATTTTGTCTTCCAGCAAAAGTTTTGTTCTTATTTTTTTTTACTCATTTTAAAAGATGAAAGGACAATAGAAAACGGCTGCTAGAACGAATACTGTATAGAAAAATGTAAAACGAGAGAGTGGAGGGGGATGATTCACTGGCACGCGCCGTGTTATTAGATCGGAAACAAAGGAAATCAAGATAGAGTGGATTACTAGAATGACAAGGAAGAACTGAGATGAGTGAGAGAGACTCTGGTGGAGGTAAGTCACTGGTAAGTCTGTAAACATTTCATGGAAAAGCTGTTGCCTCTTCGTATAACTGAATAGTACTTACACCAGAGGACCAAATTAGCTTTTGTATAAGTGAATATTGTGTATAACTGAATGTTGCACAAGTGAATAATTCATCATACATGATTAAATGGAGTTTCGCGAAAAAATGTATAACTGAATGTTTCGTATATGTGAGACTCCACTGTATATATATATATATATATATATATATATATATATATATATATATATATATATATATATTCAATTTACCAATCACAACTCACACAGGTTGTTAGAGATTCCTAAAGCCCACAGTGATTTATCTTTGTAAATTTCTTGCAAACAGCAAAATGTCAGAAATAACTCATCAAAGTGGCTTTGGAGCAATAATAAGATGAATGTTAATACAAAAATTAACCCTTTTCACATCATCTTATAAAAATAATTCTAATGATGATGTGGTAACGAGATAGGGTACATGGGGCTCATGACCCGGGTCACTGGGCTCACAATCTTTCCATTAGGTAAGAAAATTTGAACGATTAGGTATAATCATTATAATAATAAAAATAAACATACTGAACCGCTTTGTAGATTGAATAGCTTCACTTCTCCTTGATGTGATCCGATTATCACATATTTATCTGATCCCTACAAAGAAAAGAGAGAAGAAGTATCTTAAAAACTGAAGATAACATATCAAGCTTATAATCATATAAACAGACATAAAACTCACAAAAAAGTCACAACAAGTAAAAAAGGCATTGTCATCTCCGTATCGAAATATGTGGACACAACAAAACTTGGAGTGTATCAATCTTTGGTCCAATCTCCTTGACTGAATTCCTCTGCTGCATCTCATAGCAAAATTTGTAGGTATCTTATTTCTTGCTTTCGGATCAGGACATTTATGAGGTCTGAAATTCATAAAATTGAATAGCAATGTCAACGTTAAAAATAACTAAATTGTAAATGAAGTTAAGAGAATATCTAATTTAATAAAATGTAATGACATAAAGAAAAATACTCACTCAAAAAGTGTGAACTGAGGACATGTAGACATTGGATTTTTACATAGCGCATGTTGATTGGTAAGGTATTCGGTAATTATTGAATCAAGAGTAATGTTGGGCTCCTTCGGTCTCTGTGAAATATCGGTTGGTTCGTAATATATCTTCTTCTCCAACGATCGACCAGAAACCGGTGTGCTTGTCTTTGGATCTGATCTCTTCATGTTAACTAAACTACTAGACAAAAATAAAAAAATGAAAACTTTCAACGTGATGCAACCAAATAAAAAAAAAATAGCATGTATTTGGCATAGAGAAAATAAATAATATTTTTGATCATTGCTAGTTTTTTAATGGTTTAGCGTAATTTCGTCTCCTGAAAACAGAGAGTAGAGTAAATATTTGAAATGAAATTTACCATCAATAGTTAAATGAAACAGGCAATCCAACCACAAAAACCCAAGGAACTCCGTTTTTTTTTTTTTTTTTTTTTTTTTTTTTTTTTTTTTTAACGGTGCATCGACAAATCTGGGCCATTAGTGTCGACATCCAGGGTGCAGCCAGGAATTTTCTCAACGAGCCCTGAGATAAGAAAATTCCTGCCACGGGTGGGGATCGAACCCACCATCTCCCATTTATGAATCTAAGGAGCTAGCCACTAAACCACGGGAGACCCCTCCGTTCTTATTGTTAGTCATTTGGAAAGCTTAGAAAAAAAAAACGATATTTGTTTTGATGTTCTGATATCTAGGAGACTAGCCGCCTTAGGAAACTCCTAAGCGGAAATTAAATTTTGCTCTAGGAAAACACTAAGGCAAATATGTTTCTTATTTTAATAAAATTTTTATTTTACTGTTAAATGCAACTAAAAAAAATTTTAAAATTCAAGTAAACAGATACAAAAAAAAAAAAAAAAAAAAAAAAAAACGCTCAAAAGAACAAATCCGACATATTCAAATTTTTAGCACCAATTTCTCCAAATAAGATCGCTCCATCAAAAATTACTTCAGAACCATTTTTGTAAGAAATTTAGTAATCTTTCAAATCATCATTGTCCACTTACCACAGTTTCTCAACCGTTTTCGAGATATTTTAGAACATATATGAAAATCCTAAAACTTTTCATTTCTAAAAACAAATAAATTTGTTTTTTTTCTAATACTTTCTGAATTCCGAATGTAACCAAAATGATTGCTTGGATGAATATCAAACCTCTATAAAAAGTTTCAACTAAATCCATAGTTTCTAAGAACCCAAACTGAAAATTAGTTACGAAAACTAGTTTCATTCACTTTTCTTTAAAATGGTTACAAATAATGCCTTGAAAATGGTTTCAACTTTTTTTCCTGTGTTATAGAACCTATAGAAAGTGTATCTGGAAGCCTGTAAAGATATAAGTGTAAAATATAGATTTTTTTTTTTATGTGACTTTTGCAGCAATCATAGTGTTCTGGTAGGAGGATACTGATGGTTAATGAAACTGACCTTTCAAATCAGACAAAGGATTTTTGTACCAAATTTCATCAAAATCAGACCATTTTTGAGCGTGTGTGAGAGAGAGAGCGAAGAGACACACACAAAAATTTGAACCACCATTATTTTCATTATCTACGAGTTGTGAAACATGCAATTTTCTAGTTGGCGCTTCTGGATTGCATCAGAAACGCGCTAAAAACCAGCCAATACCTTTAAAATTATCACCAATGATGATCCATGCAAAAGAGGTTTTGAACTGTCAATTAATTTTTGTGTTTATATTAGCATGAAGACAGAAAATAATATTGTTAATAATTGATGTTAACGTCATGCCTAAAAAATTGTATACAAATCCATGATGTTTGTACTACATCTTGAATGTTCAGAATGGACCTGTTTTTTTTTTTTTTTTTTTTTTTTTTTTTTTTTTTTTTTTTTTTTTTTTTTTTTAAAGAATTGTTAACTGACATGTGATAAATTTGTTTTGTATATATTTATTTATTTTATAAATACTTAAGGATCTAATAAGACTTTAATCCCTAAGGGGACGTTTCTATTTCCCGAGTGTTTAAGAAGGTAAGACAACGTTCCTTCTACACACAGATTCTATGATAATAATTCTAAGTGATAAGAATTTTAACGAGAAACAGAAGTATTTGTAGAAATATATACGCCCTTGACCCAATCATATACCAATGATTCCTGTAATGCCTGATAAACAAGAACAATTCATGAGAACAGCCAATGACAATCAACATTTTATGGAAGCCGCTGCATTTCGCTAAATAACTTTCTCATGCCAAGAGTGGTTACGTATGTTTGAGAAAATTTCTTCAGCATTTTCAGCAGATTCCACAGGCTTTTCCTTACAGGATATTTCAAAGAAAGGAGAAGCATTCCATAAATCCAGGATGGAAGAAGGAGTGAATACAATCTGAAGAAATCTGCTGAAATGCAGAAGAAAATTCATCAAAGAAAAACGGGAACTTATTAAAAGTTGTATTAGTTTATTTTTTAATGAACAATTTTTCTATATCAAATTTAATATATATTTAACATAATAAATAGTTTGAGAATAATGTTAAGTAAATTATAAATTTACTAATAATCATAACTTTGTATAAATACATCAAGTAGTGAAAAGGAACTTAAAATTAATTTCCGATTTTATTTTTATTCCTTGATTTGCCTTTTTCATCACAATACATATAATGGACCTTTTAAAATTAGTTGGTATAAGTATTTCTTAAACATTTATACAAGAAGAATAGGCGCATTCCTATTGGCCTATGTTCTCAAGAGCACGTCTCTAACAATTATATGACATACAGGCATAATCACTCTCAAGGATAAAGAGAAGAGTCATAATTCTCTGCTATTTTTTTTTAAATAAGTTATTACAGAGAGAGGTTTATAAAATAATAAAATGAGAAAGTTAATGACTCTAGATGTATGTTGATCCCTCAACATGACAAATACCATATTTTATCCGTGTAATGATATTTTATTTATAATTAATTATTTGAGCAGTTAGATAACAAATAATAAATGTATATTATTATAAACTAAAGAACTAGTGTCATGAAATTTCTTCTTCTTTCTGAGGGGAAAAAGCAAGACAATGTCCAAGCAGCAGTATTCTCTTCTAACGTTGGAGGTAAGGATCTCTCTTCGGAAGTTCTTTTCTTTATACTCTCGGCATTCAAAATCTTCTGCAGTTTTTACAACAAATTAAAATATATCATTTTCTTGTCTATTAATATATTTCAAATGATGTATTTATCATTATAATTTCTGGAGTGAAAACGCTTGTAGATCGTAAGAACTCATTCTGTCTTTACATGTAATGTTTAAGAGAAAGAATTAAATGTATGCAGTAACTATTTCTATTTGCTTATTAGTGAGTATCCAATCTCCTTTTTAATGGGATAAGTTGCACCTCAGGAAAAATCCCTCAAAACTCTATTGCAGTTTTTCGACGGTCATATATCCAGCATTCTTCTTTTCTGCATTATAGAAGTATTCTTACTGGAATATGTTTGAACCATTGTCCATGAATACAACCTTCACTTCATGGTGGCAAGGTTGTATTTTAAATCCTCTTGCTTATGTACCGTTACAACCAACAAAAGCTTATTACGCAAATAAATTTCTTCTGTTTATTATGAGAATGGTATCTGGATCAAGAGTGTTGCGAGAATAGAAAATATCTTCAATGAAAATCTTGAATACTTTCTAAAGTATGCAGATATCTTTCAATATAGAAGACCTACATCAGGAAGGAAAACGTACTTGTCAAATGGAATGAAAAATACACGTTAGAGAGGAATTTCTCACGAGTAATGAGAATTTATCATTCATTCCAATTATAATTCTTTGTGTGGAAGATTTCTTGTTAGAGAATCTCTAATGATGAATTTTAGAGGAAAGAAATCTCCTGAAAGCATTCTGTAAGGCTCATGAGACATATATAATACAATAAAATATTAATTTTAATCAGATTTACATCACTATTCTAGATCATTGATCTGAACAAAATCTCAGTTTCCATAATTAAGTTAAACAATTGAGCTTACCCAGGGTATGGGCGCCTCCACTGAGATATAAATAGTAATGTGTGCCACTTTCGACTTCCAATTGGCTTAAATATGTCGAGAACGCCTTCGTTTCATTCAGTGAGTAGTATAACATGTCTAGGAGACGACCGATACCCTGAAAAAAATCTTTATCTTTACATTGAGACAGTATTTGGAAATAAGCTTCTCTGCGACTGAAACTTCCTATGGCTTATCTTTGAAAAATAATTAATTGACTTCTAAAGTCTGCCTATAATATTTGAGGCTCAGTAATATCATAGTGTTTATAGAATCACTGAGCCATCCATCATCATGTAGGATTTTTGTGGCAGAGTTCGTCTCATAGTCATCCCAGTAACAAGGCTTAGTTTCTTTCATTCTGCTGGTCATAGTCATAAAGCTCTCGTCATAAGACCAATTTTTGTAAATAGACCATTTACAAACATTTAGATACTTCTTCCATATTTAACGAAAGGATAGGTCCTTCATACAAGGAGAAACTACTTTAGGAAACACCAATGCAAGCAGATAGTTTTTATTAGCAATATTAGTATTTATGCTAGATAAGCACTTACTGTCATTTGGGGTGAGTTCGGATAGTAGTGCATGGCACAAGAAATCACGTGACCTTGAGCAAATTTTTTCATTAGGGTCATAATTGGCTTGACAAATACGATCGATATTACATTTTTCCCTTACAGTTAAGCCGAAATCCCTGTGAGAACACTTTGAAGTGAGTAACAAATATTTTAATGTGAGTTGTAATTTCCATGATTTTCGAAATGCTAGAAACAAACATCTGTGTAGAGGCTGTGTAAGTAATTAAATCCTATTTTTTCATATTGTGTAGTAGGTTTATATGTTGTCTAATGATACATGAATAAATATATTTATTTTTTTTGGTTCAAAATGCTTTTTTTTCTCGTTTAAGTAAAAAACTCGAATACCGTGGGGCGAGTTCGGACATGCATCAATTATACTCGCGCCCTCTTGGCTTAAAGGAAAATAGTATTTATACCAAAGAGGCTTTAAAAAATGTGATTGACGATGTCAAAACCAAGGAGAAGACTCTGAGAGAGGCAGTGGATCGATTTAGGTATTTTGTTGTACAAGAAAAATCTACTTTAAATGATAAAGTTAGAGGAATCCACACCAAAAAAATGTGGTGGCCAAACAAAATTGAGTCAAGAAGAAAAAAAAATATCAAAGGGAATTTTAACTGCAGCTGAATGGGACTTTCCATTAACTCGATTAAGATATCCGCTAAATCGTAAAAACATATTTGGATAGGTCAGGAAAAAAATCGCAGGTTTCTAAGGCAAGCCCAGACTGGAATGGTTTGACGGCTTTATGGAAAGGAATCAGCCATTAACGGAATGCCTTACACAAACATCAAAAGGTGTAGAGCAGAAGTTGAGAAGGAAAAAGTTAAAGAATATTTTGTAAATCTAAAAGATATTATAGAAAATATTCCTCATTAGAATATCATCAATTATGACAGAGCTCACTCCAACTATAGTTTAAGTTAAGATTTTTACAGAAATTAAAGGCTGTCCGAACTCACCCCACATGTAGGGGTGAGTTCGGACACATTTTAGCGATTAAAAAAATTGAAAATTTTTGAGATATTCAAAAAACAATATACACTATTCGATAGACGAATGTTAAGGGTTCATACAATAATTTTTCCAGATTTTTACAAAAATTCTGTCTTTTGTAATTAAGAGAAAACCTCGAAAATGTGTCCGAACTCACCCCAAATGACGGTAACTTATAACATAAGTAGAAGGCTTGTTACCATGAATTCCGGTAAATATAATCTATCTATACAACAAATATTCAATTTGATTCTTGAGAATATGAATGAGAAAGTTGTACAATCTTAAAGTACTAACCCATAATCAATTCTTATAAAAATGAAGATATCATAATCAGAGTTAATTGAAATTTACCGTTCAAATTATAATTAAAACTTGCGTTTTTTTTTGTTCACGTACACTGCTTTTTAACAAACTTCAGGAGACCAAGTTTAGAAACTCAACATCCTTTTTAAGAGAATTAAACACTTCAAAATATTTGACGGGTCGAGGAGTTTTTCTGGAACTGTGACTTATTAACTCGGAGCATATGATTCATAGCTAATTAGCAGTGAATTACGTTAAACATTTCATTAAAAATAACTTTTGATTTTGATCAATATAAAAGTAAACGAAAAATTCTTCCATAATTTGTTTAAGTGGATTCTTCTTCTTCTATCAGCACAATAAGCTACCTTTGTCATGCTCAGCACCTGTTTCTTGTAAGTGTAACAGATCCTTTGGCCAGTTGCAGAAGATCCTGGTTAACCCTCTCTTTCCATGGACGCACATCCTCTGGATATATGCACATCAACTCCTGGCCGCCCTTTTGTCGCTCATTTTGATTACATGGCCAACTCACTTTGGTCTCGAGACCCTAATATAGGCGGAGATGCTGGAAAATGGATTGGTATTCCCTAATCAATTGATATGATTGGATGCATTTTTCACCATTGACAGATTAAATCTCTCTATATATAAAATTCAGCTGTTTGTTCCTTATACAAATCCACACTGTTTGAACAAACTTGACACACAGGTAGGTCTTAGCACTAGGTCAAAATTGTCTAGGTCAGAGAGACATTCTCCACGGAATGTCACGGGTTCGAAACTATGAACCCGAACAGTTACAGAAGAGTGAACTGTCAGAAATCGTCACTTCTGAAAAATGAGATATTCACCAAGACAAGGAACATCATTCTATCATCTGTGGCATAAAGTCGGCTGTTTGTCTAGTGAAGTCCAAAGCTAAATATGCTATCCCCTCCACTGCTGCTTTCTTATGTATGGTTGCCGATAACTGAAAGGTTCAAAGCTCAGGTCGCCCTGTAGGAAGATTTTTCTTCTTCTATTCTTAATTTGCGTTATTAGATTTTAATATTACTTATTTGGTTTCTAATTTATTTTTGCACTAACTATGAGCAAATTTATTATTCAACTGTTTAATGAAACAGGTTTTGTATTCTGTGAATAGATATTATCCATATCCATATATATAAAAACTGCACGCTGGTTAAGATACATTTTCTTAATTTCTGTTGAAGAAGAAAGGGTAAAACTGACAAGACTGCTCTTAGAAGACACTTTTCTTTGGTTCCAACAAAACTTTTAACAGTTTTAAGCTGGGTGTGGTTCTCTCAACTTATTTTATTTATATATAATATAAAGTAGGTGTAGTATGGCACACCGGGTAAGAGCTAGTAAACTATAAACTTAATGGATTTTTTTCATTGGCATATTTATCACTATCTATTAGATCCAAGGGAAAAACAACAAGTAGATACTAATGTTAGTTCCAGCAATTTTATTTATTTGTTTACTCTATGTTAATGGACGAAAGTAGCATGTTGTTGAGTTGTTCTACCGTAGTGAAGCTATGTGTGCTTTCGACAAATACAAGCATCCTTAGTGCTACAAATTCTCCTCGGAACAAATTACTATTAACTTCATCATTTGGCACCTTCTTCTTGTTCCGTTTTAGTACCAAAAACAGTCACATATTTCAGACTTAGATAAGAGAAGTTTTATCCTCAAGAGTTAACGTACAAGATTATCAAAGAACAAATATTTGTTATAGTTTCCTTTGTTATGAAATTACGTGGACTGGAGTTAAGAATTAAGGACTGGAGTTATCCTCTGCATAATGTCATATTGGTTCTTATCGGCCTACAAGGCCTTTTACATAGGCAATCCCTCCAATCAAGAAATATCTTACTTCAAATTTCTAGTTCCCAGAGTAGCATAACTTCCTTCCTAAAAGAACCTTCTCAACAAAATTAATTGTAGGAGCACAAATGTCCTGCATATTATTTGAGTATTCTTCAGTGTCCTTCTATGATTGGAAACTCTAGTTCTTTTGAAGCCCAAACATTTTTTTTGTTGATTCAGTAATTCTTATCTACTTCGGCTTATAAAAATACACCAGAACAAGGAGATGAATGCACGCCCTCTTTACATTAAACCTTACTAATTTGCTGCCATTTTGAAAACAGTTGGCTTTTCTTCATAAGATTTATGCAGTTCACGGAGAAAAATTAGTAGATAGTAAGTACTTTGTGTTTTTGTATGTATATCCTTTAGAAATCAAGCAGGTCCAAACAAAAGACTCCAAAAGATAGAAATATCTATACTTTTAACCTCAGATAATTCCATTTGATTCTGACAAATTCATCTTTCAAGTAACTCTAAATGTCTATTTGCTTTTTTTGGCGCTAATACAAACTGTATGTATTATTACTCCATTTTAGTTAATCCTCCAATGTTTGTTTGCATTGACACAAACAAAATACCATCCAGAAACGTAGAGAAGAAAAATTCAAAAAATAAAATGGTATTTCAAAGAATTTTTAAATTGCCAAAACAAATGTTTTTCTTTTTTCAATTTGGAATGTTTTATAGCATCTTCTCATGACACTTACTTCTTCTAGGCATTCAATAATCAGATCATTACAGAATCCTCAAATTCTTTTTCTTCCTTATTTTTGAATTTAAGTTTATTACACGTCCATTTAATAGTAATGAAATTTGAAAAATTAGATGTTTCAATTTTTCTAAGAGCACTGTTCTTCCAGTTTAAGATCTTTTAAATTAAATTCTGAATTCTCTTGAAGAAATGTTGTGCTTTCTCTACACAATTTTCAAGCACTTCTTTTTAGAATTTATCAAGACAAAAGAAAAGCCCTGTTCTTCTTCAATAAAAGCAGAATCTTCAAAGGAACCATACCAAGTTATACACCTTATTTTCATGGAGATCAAGGTCTCAAGTTTAAAACTTACCCCAAAAAAACATAAAAGTGAAATAGAGGCCAAGTTCCTCCCCAAAATATTTGCCAATACAAGAAATGATACAAGAAAGAAATGTCCAAGTTCATTACTTAGAAGACCTCATAGTTACTTACAGTAACAGTAAAGACACTTCAACTGACCTTTAAAAACAACAATAAAAATACTTACATCCAGTTACTACAATATCACTTTCCTCAATCAGGTATATTCTTAAACTTGGCAATGTTTAGTTATCTCTCTAAAGATAATTTTGGCACAAATAAAACATTGCCAAGTTTAAGAATATACCTGGTTGAGGAAAGTGATATTTTAGTAACTGGATATAAGTATTTTTATTGTTGTTTTTAAAGGTCAGTTGAAGTGTCTTTACTGTTCTGAATAAGTAACTATGAGGTCTTCTAAGTAATGAACTTGGACATTTCTTTCTTGTATCATCTCTTGTATTGGCAAATATTTTGGGGAGGAACTTGGCCTCTATTTCACATTAATGTTTTTTTGGGGATCTCATTATTTTTTTCTAAGTATTAATTAAAATTTAGTTGCAGCATACCTACTTGCTTCTGCACTTCATATAAAACCAGGGCCTTTGGATTCTGCATGAAGTTCTCCTTACTGCTTGATATTTGATACCAATAAGTAGCATACCTATCTACATCTAATCATTAGACTAGGAAAGTTAGAAGCTCTTCCAGATGACAGTACTCTAGAGGACAAATTGATTGCTCTCTTAACTAAACTATTACACTGTAGAACACAGGAACCTTATCCCGAGGATAGAGATCACAATAGGGAAAGTGTAGAAGGCCTTCCAGAAAAAGATAAGAACAATGACGATACGTTGTGGGTTTGTGATCCTAAACTTTGTAATTTAGATGACTCGACTTTGAAAAGCTTAGTATCTGCTTTCAAGTATGTTATGCAGTTAACGCCTACGACTTTATTTACAACATTTAACAAAGAAGTCAAACCTGTTGTTGTTAGGATGCGTCGAAATGTTTCTTAAAACATCAAATATAGGTTCTCCTTGCCAAGACGATTCATTTGATACCCCACGTGATGGGTTTCAGAAGGAATGATGGCTTTCTGATGGAACAAATGTAGAAAACGTCATAGGTAATATGACACTCCCCTATCAAGACCTACCTGTGTGCCAAGTTTGGTGAAAATAGGCCAAACAGTGTGGATTTGTATAAGGAACAAACATACAGACAGACACCTGAAAGCCCTTTTTGACCTAGCCTAGTGCATTCCCTGGACCAAGACCAACCTTTATGCCAAGTTTGGTCAAAATCGGTCAAATGGTGTGAATTTGTGTAAGGAACAAGCATGCAGACAGACAGCTGATAGACAATTTAACCTAGCCTATGATTCTCCCCGTATCAAGACCCATCTGTGTCCCAAGTTTGGTCAAAATCGGTCAAACGGTACGAATTTGTAAGAGGAACAAACATACAGACAGACAGCTGGTATAAGATTTTTACCGAGCCTATATGCGTCTAATTGTTTCTTAAAACGTCAACTATAGGTTCTTCATACCGAGACAATTCATTTGATACCCCACATCTTGGGTTTCGGACGGAATGATGGGTTTCCGAAGGAAGTACAAAATTGGCACGCCCCCGCCCCGGAAGCGGAGTCAAATACAACTTTTCACGATTTTTCGATTTTTTCCTTTAATAACGTCTTCATATCTATCTTCATGCAAAATTTCAAGTCTCTAGCATGATGGGAAGTGCCTAATAATTTTGATGAGTGAGTGAGTTGAGTCCTATAAATCCCGATTTTCGATCGCTTATATCTCAGAAACTATTCGATGTAGAATTATGAAAATTTCCAGTTTTACTCACATCTAGTAGTATAATACCTGTGTAAAATTTCATAACTTTATCTTTACCTGGTTGAAAGTTATGAGAGGGTAAAAATCGGCTCTAAGACCGCCTGTAATATACACACAGTATGCTTAGGCCGGAACTTGGCCTGGCGCACTACCGTGCGCCTAGATAAAGATGATTGTATTCGTTCCGTTGAATTCGAAGAGTAAAACAATACAGGTTGTTAAGCTCCAGCCTCCTAGCGCTGGTGCGTGTTAAAAGCTCTTACTCGCAACAAGATTTCAAAGTAGCTATCATCTTAACAGAACAGCTTTAAACAAATATTTTGGAACAAATGTTGGAAAATTGATAATTTTTTATATTAACAAAATGGCACAATGATATCTGCTGTCATTGCATTATCAAGACAAACTTTTTTTTTTGTTAAGATTCCACAACACAAATAATACAGCTAAATAAATTATATCTAAAAAAAAAACTTATTATATCTTAATAAAGCTATTAAGGATTTGGAAATATGATGATTTCATTTCTGAATAGGCTTAATCAAATAACTAACCTCCCATTTTACTTTCTTATTTTATTGATTTAATATTAGAAAGAAAAATTGCCTAACAAATCAAAGCCTTTGTCAATATTATAAAAAAAAAAACAAAAAAAAAAAAAAACAACATTTATTTTTTAATTTGTACAATATAGAGGATTTTATATGAGAAAAGATGGGGAGAAGCTCTCCAAAACTTGCTAATTCTAAGGACGTTCTTCACTGTTCTAAAGCTAGGGAAAGTAAGATACAGGATCTTCTCATGATGGATATTGCTATCTAACCAATCGGACATACTTGGCATGCACTTAGGCTGTTGAAATGTCGGGAATATTCTCCCGTCTGACCCACTGCCTCGGATCCAGGCGAACATTTCCCTTATAGTACTCTTATCAACTTAACATTTAGGGTAGACCGTACGTTTTATTCATACAAATTGAAAGACCTTGATTTTTTTTTAAGTTGAACATTATATTTGTTTATACGGATAGTGAGAAATGTGAACTGTGAATTCATTATGAAATTAAAGAACCACCACCTAGAAGAAATCATCCCTTTAAAAACCTTGTCAAAACAATAAAAAAGAAAATACAACAAAACAATTTGTCAAAGCTGGTATGTTATTTGTAAACGGAATCCATGAAAAATACATTATATATAAGTATATATTCTACTTATCTAAAAGGAGGCCCGATGGCTGTGAGTGTTAAGGCGGGAGCACTTAAGACTCCGTGCCAAAGGTCGTGGGTTCGATTCCCACTAGGGGTGGTGGTTTTTCTTTCGAAAAAAGAAAAGGCATCAGCCCTATCCTGGCTAGAAAAGGGTGGTAATCTATAGATAACCCGTCCTAAAATTCGTAGTTAATAATAAATGGATGTTAAAATTTAAATAATAATAATTACCTAAATTGTCAACAAACATTTATAAACTTATTTATTCCAGTTTTTTTAATACACTTTTTAATTAAAGAACATTATAACTTTTATGAAATAAGAATTACAACACACACACAAAAAAGAAGCATAAATGAGAGAGGTAGTGAAGGAGGTTCCTTGCGGAGGCTTGGTAATTCACTGCCCCTCTTTGCAGAGGCTTAGTAGATAGGGGGTAAAATTATGAAAATAATTAATGTAAATGAAATTTGCAATTCATAAAGAAATTAAAATGAGAGGGATTAAAAACAACAAATTTAAAGTAAAATATACATATTTTTTTTTTTTTTAAATACTTCAACACTGTAACAAAAGGTGATAAAAACATATATACACAACGGTGATGTGGGGAAGAAACTTCTGTTTCTTCATCTGATACTTCAAAACCGGATCTATTCTGGGAGGAATTCTTATTACTTCCTCATGCTTGATTCCATATTTAGCAGATTTTCTATCCAAATGCATTTAAGTTTTGTTAATTTTTCTGTTTTAATTGTGAACCTAAAGAAAACTATCAGTTATACAAATAATTAATGTGACTAAAAAAGAACAGGGATTTCGAATGTATAGAAATTCTGAATACCAACAATCAAGGATTTCCTGTTAATGCCTGTTTGAATGTGCAAATGTACCAGGTCATACAATAAGTAATGTCGGTTTATAATGGCGTGCTATAAGGTATAAGATAAAATCAATGAAACACATTCACTCTAAAATGTTTTTACCTTCTTGTTGTACAACAGTTTGCCATCTTGAAACCAAATTTTAAATATGCTTATATTTTAGGCTTGTTTTCAAGCTTGCGGTTTCCTGCTCGAAATCGTTCAAACCACCGCTTCACTTGTCGCTCACTAATGACATTTTTGCCATATATTTCTACAAGTTTTTGATAATTTGAAGCAGCATTTTCTCCTCTATCCAATTCCAAAAGCGTAACATGGCATAAGTGGTGGCTTGGGAGATCCATTCCAAATGAAATTTCACCAAACAAAACATGATAAATAGAAGTGTATTTAATGCTATAATAAACAAAAAGTGTTAACAAAAATAAATTGAAAAGGAGGGATTAGTAATATAAACATAAACAGACAGAACATTAAACAGACATTACTTATGGGATGGCCTGATATATACATATGTGTATTGGCCTTCCTTCTCCAAGGTGACAGCTATGTTCTTTAGAGAGGAACTTTTTTATTCCCCCCAACAACTGGAAAAATTCCACAAACTTCTTTAACCTCTTGAAATGTCTTAACAATTAAGTGAATAATTCTTTACTCATGCAGATATATTTATAGACAAAATGTACTAATAAAATAATAACGTATTGATTCAAACCTTGACGATGCGCCAATATTTAGTTTGATAGGCCCAGGTAGAGGTTTTGGAGAAGGCTCAGATGCAGTTTTTACAAGTTGAATACGATTCTGAAAAGCAAAAAATTACCTAGTGGTAAAAGATTTATTGGCACTTTTTAATAAAGAAAGAAAAAGGCATATCCTAATATAATATAATAGTGGTAAATATTAAAACAAATTAAATTAAAGTGAAGAGATAGTCGACCGTTGATATTGAGAAGGCCGTCCGTTGATCATTTGTTAAATAAAACTATTTGGGCGAATAACCTTTGTTCATTTTATAACTAAAATGTGTAATATTTATTGGCCAATGTTTCAGATTGAATTACAAGCCATCTCCAGCGCTATGGAGGAGAGAGAGAACAGCTCCGTACCATATGGAGACTACATTTCACCATTGAGGATCTGCTTTTCATCCCCACACATAAGCATCTACAGGGCTAGGGCACTGCTTTTCATGCCCTCATATATGTGTCTAGAGCGCTGGGGCACTGATTTCACGCCCGCAGATATGCGCTCTGAGCATTTGAAGGGTTAACTTATATATTTTTTAGGTAGCAACCAGGTGTTAATTGCTGTTCAAATAAAAATATTTGGTACTTGTTCATTAACGGGGGGGGGGGGGGGGGGGCAACAATGTTTTCTAGTCTAAAGATGATTCAGACCTTAACTCTGTTCTTTATCATATACCTAATCTACATTTTACTCTATTCCTAGGTGTTCTTTTAATATTCAATAAGCCTTATAAGATTACAATGTATTTTCTTGAGCGAGCCCCCACTGATTATGATTACAGTAGAACCTCTCGTATCCAATCATGACGGGACCGGAACGGCCAAAAGGTCGGATATCGGGAGTAGTAAAAAAACGCCTTTCAAAGTTATAATTCAGCTATATTGTACAATACATACTATAACAAAATTTTATTGTAATTGCAAAACTGTTGCTATACCTATACATTTCAAACATTTACTCTTTTGAAAAGATGAACAAAATTTAAGCATACCTTATTTAAGGAATTCAGTTATGGATTTTTGTTTTAATTTTGTTAATCTCGACTTTGCGGACGTGTACATCCACTTGTCTGCCCACAAAACATCCATTGGGTTTGCATTTGGATGTTGCTCAATGTATATCAGCGCTACATTGAAGGCATCCTTAGCAGGAGAATGACTTACTACGTCATCAATGGTTGTTTCTTCTTCATCCGAGTCGATTTATCCTCAACTGTTGTTTAGTACGTTTCCCGATCTTTACAAGTTTTTTCCCAGTCTTCTCCCGAAGTCACCCCAGTGAATCACAGACGGATATAGGACGGGCACTTGGTCGAATATAGGGAGGAGTCGGTTATGGAAAGGTCGGATATGAGAGGTTCTACTGTAGTATTGTATTTCTATTACCTTTGTATACCATTGTAGTTTAAACTGCATAGTTCAAGTATTGTAATAATGAAATTGTGGGATTCACCGATGAAAAAGGAAACTGCATGTGGATAACATGTTTGCCGCCATTTTATCCTGCGATAAAGGAATTCAGTCCTCCTGAAATAAACTTGTAATGTGAGTATAATATTACTTGTTTGTGGCTATAGGTTTGTTATTGTTTGAAAAATATTCAAAATGAAGTGGCACCCCGTTAAGGAACAAGTACCAAATATTCTCAGTCTTGTGTTATATCTCAAAGTGTGGATTTACTTCGGTATATTAGACTACACGTCCTAAAGAATAAATTGACATATTGAGCTAATACGTATGCAGCTATTAAAACTAGACGTACTTACCCTCGTAGGAGTGACTATTCTCTGTTCATACGTGAAAGGAGATAGGAACATGCCCATCTGTGGCTGAGGAGGTTTGATTGGTGGCAAGCCTGCTTCCTTCTGAAGTACTTCTGCGCTCTCTGTCAGGCCATGAGTTTGAAGATGCTGCTGAATTAGTTGGAGAAGATCACGGTCGTTGAATTGAATTCGGGTTTGGGCAACAACGTTTGCCTAAAAAAAAAAGGAAGATATATGTATATGAGAAATGAAAATTTTGTGAAACGTAATGTTTTGTTTCAGGAGGAAATAGGGAAAAATACCTAATTATTTTATGAAAATACAAGCAGAGCATCAGCAGAGTGAATATAGTACATGCTTCTCCATTCTCAAGACAAAAGGCTGGTAATATACAGTTAACACAATAGAAATACCACTTTGGTAATATTAAAATGATTTTTTAATTTAGTTATTTTAATTAACACTGCGAAGAATTTGGTGATAAATCTAACTCACTCTATGAATGTTTGATAATGATGGCTCCAATTCGTTAGTTGGTTTTCGTTTACCAGAAACTCTTTCAAGGAGCTCCAATGCATACTTCTGAAAAGCAACATGCTCTTGCCGCCTATCCTGCAGTATTGGATCCCTCATCAAATCTAAAATAAAAAAATGAAAAATAAGCTATATTTCTGAGTATTAGATAGGGAGGGGATATGTTTGTTTGAGGCTCTACTTTGAAGTTCAGTTTTGATAACTATTTTGGAAGTTGAAGGAACCTTTTATTTTCTATTTCTTTTTAGTTTACTCATAAGGTTTTAACTACTCTTTTTTATGTTTTGCTTAAATGCTGTAGGCAACATGGATGAAGTAAATTCAAATTTGATTCAATTTTAAGTACAGCTGTATTTTGGGTTTTTAGCTAAGACAACAAAATTGAAAAATTACAAGTTTCTTAAATATACATTTAATGTACAAAATAACTTGAAAAAACTTTTTTTTACTTTTCTCCAAGTTCAGAAATTTTATAGAAATTATTTCTGCCCCCTAGTCCTGTTCGAATTGGACAGATTTTTGGATATTATATATATAGAAAACTGTAAATAAATAAGAATATAATAATAAATAAAATTACTTTGTAGCTGTCCTGTGGTGAAAAGAGGAAGTTTGCTGATTATTTGCCGCACAGTTTCACTCCGAGCGAGACCTGCGAGTGCTTGGCATGCCAGGCCTCTAATCGAATCAGCGTCAGTTATTGGCATTTTAACTTGAATTAAATTTAGGAGAACCTGAAAAAAAAAAAAAAAAAAAAAAAAGAATTAACAAAATGAGTTATAATTATCAATTATTTTTCTCATTGAGGAATTGAAGGGAAAAAAGTAATCTAGATTTAAGTAAGTGATTATTACATATAAATAACAAAAAAGAAAATCTTTAATCAAAATAAATAAAGCTGATTGTGTTCATTTGGGCTATGATCTGTCCAAATGGTCACAACCGGCCTGCAGGTCGTTTCGAAAATTCATTCTATTAATGTGAGAAATGTTTATTATTTTGTTAAGAATTTGAAGGAGTGTCTTTAATCAGGAATTAGGGAAACATAACTTTTTTGTTTTGTATATTTTGATTTTATTTAATATGCCAAATGATGTGTGGAGGATATAAACTGCAAATGTGTTGAAAATAATAATTAGCAACCGTTCAGCTCTTCCAGAGAGATTAGCTGAAGATCTAATAGGGCCAAGTCCTTTAAGAGTAACTTCAAGTATTGCTTGTCTCAATCTATCGGTTGCTTTCTTAACTAAAACTTTTTGTTAAACTCAACAGATGTCATAGGGATTTATTTTTGGAAGTTTTCTAGTGCAACATTCTAGGCACTACCAGTGCAACTACCTGCCCTGACCGTGTCATAGGCTAGGTCAATTTCCCATGGGAAATAACTTGTAGCTTTGGCGGTTTCGATAGTAGAGTAACCACATGGGTTAGTCGGCAAAGCAACAGAACCCTCTTGTACCATCGTCCGGACGTCACTGAAGCGTTACAGTTTTAGCGTCAGACTAGGCCATAGCTAAGACATATCCATGTCAAAAACTGAGGTTTGTGGTTTAGGAAACCACACTGCTCGAGATACATGCCAGCATGCAGGAGGAGAAAAAACTGAGGTATAATTTATACTTTTATACACACCATAATACCATTTGTTGTCCGAAGGCACTCCCAAACTTTCTCAATGACTTCTTCGCTGCTACGTAAAGGATGTGTTCGCTTTTTAGCAGATGAACCAGAAGAATAACGTGCAACTGTGCCACCAACCTAAAATCAAGAATAGATATAGACATGTTTTCATCAGATTGAAAAGTATAGTACACAATGATTCATAGATTATATCTACCCTGTAAATGGGAGCGCAAACGCACGTGACTATGACATGAAGAGCTGCACGTTGAACGTCGGGATCTGCAACTATTTCGCCTTCAGCAGCGCCAAGTATCACATTGATTCCCATCATGTTGTTTTCTTCAGGGAGATCCACCATCGAGCATAGTGCCATCTGGACGCGTGGCATTACAGAACATATCCTTATCACGTCCAACACACTTCGGACAGTTTCTCCTCTGAAATATATCAATACATTAGTGTTACTTTACCAATGAAAATTCTAACTTTCCAACTCATAATTTAATATATTTTAAAATTTATAAACATAAGTAATATAGCAAAATTGTTGATTTTATAAAACAATTAATGCTTTCGCCTCAAAGACTTTTTTTTTAAACTATTATATATATTCTAATTATTTTATAAATGTCACATATACTGTAAGAAATTGCTAATTATAAAAGCATGTGATAATAATACATATCGAACACTTGAAACATACTGCTGGTATGAAAGTATTGGAACATCCATTAATGTTTTACTTTTTCAACATTTGCGACTAAAATAGTGGTTCATTATGTAAACTGAAGGCACCAATAACACTGTGATAAGACTGAAAATCAACATCAAACAATGGTATTTGTGTTATTAATTTACATTTTAACAATAAAATGCAATATTCTATGCTAAAATATGGGTGTTCCAATACTTCTTCTTCTAGAATTCTTAAGTCACGGAGGAAACAGCTTCCAGTGAAGCAATCAAAATACGAGTCAAAGACCTTTAAGAGTCAAAGATTTCAAATAGAGGAGCAAGATCTATAAGAGAGAAATCAGAGATACCACTGGATAAAAACAATGTGAGAAAGGAATAGCACCAACAGGACTGTACCGCCTGCACTTCATGTTAGCGAGATCGACCTCAGCTAGATGCATAATATCAAGATAACATTTGGAGGGGTAGTTACAGACAACTCCTCATCACCGCCTTTTAAATCAGCACTCCATCTTCTGCCCTGAGACAATTTTCAAACTTTGCAGCTAGAAGTTAACATTCTTGCTTGATTTTTTTGCCGCAGTGATTTTACATTAAAAGTATGTATAAAAATTATACATCTGGACCACTTCCATCAATTTTACATTACTTACTCACATGTATCAATTATGGGATGTATCCACCATTTTGGAAATAGGAATATATGGAATAGTTTAATTTAGGTACAATCCATATTATAACGAGGTTATCACTTTGTGGTGTGTGAGTATAGGTTGTAGTCAGAGCTGTGCATGTTCCTATAAGTGTAATTACAGGCCACGATAAAGTGCATGTCCTAGTATTAGGGTTCACCTCACTGCTTAACACAGCGGGTGAGAAAACCTTACTTAAAACAGCGGAGAAAAGACATCACATAACACATCAAGGGGGAATATCTCATTTAAGCTAGGGAAGGCGAGAGTAAATAAGAAAACAGAAATATATGAAAAAGAGGTTTATTGGAGAAGAGGTGTAGTGGAGAGAGAGCATCTAATCACAGCTGCTTGTGACTAAGTCTAGGAACCGGGCGCAGTCATTTTATACCGTCTGCCATCTACTCCCTCGCGGGCAGTGGGGAGTCACGCAAATGCTCTCCCCACTCAACTCTGGGTTTTGAATGTACTCTTCTCTCTATCCCTCCCCAAGAGCCACTACAAGGTAAATCCTCCCACATGTTTATCCTTAAAGATCGGAGATGATAAAAAATATAATTATAAACAAATCTACAAAAAAGTTTAAGAATGCTTGGCTAAATTTGAATCAAAATTTTCACTTGAACTTACCTTCCTGAATAATTCCACTCATAAGCAAAAGCTATTATTTGAAGAAGTAATGTTATACCTCCAAGACGTAGCAAATTGTCAACAGGAGGCCATTGAGCTCTGAAGGACATGTATTCCAAGAGAACATTTATTTGTTCCTTAACATCTTCTGGGCTGCTTTTGCAAGCCTGCAACATTTCATATATTTACATTTAATATTTTCCTTTGGTTAATAATAAATCCCTATTGTAATTTGTTAACTATTGATAAAATAGAGGGGTAAAAAGAATTAACAAAATACTAGGTTATCAATTACTTTTGTTTTTTTCTAAAATATAAATAGAATAGAATATTCTAAAGAGGGAGTGCTCCTAAAAAAGGGGCATTCAATTACGGGATGAAAAGTATTCTTTCTTAGATCGAATTTTATTTACAGCGCCCAAAACATACTTTTACTTTTAACAGTAGATATTCCCACCATAATCCAAGTCATAACCATTTAACCCTCCCGAGACTGTATGCCACTTTTGCGCCATGATTATATTAAACATCTAAATTGGTAGTTATGCCATGAACACCCCTTGACTGCCACAACGCCCCCCCCCTTTTAGACTCACTGCAGGGTGTCTACTACTTTTCTGAAAGCCAATTTCAGCACTTTTTCATGACTTGAAATTGGCCCTGTATATAGAATTTCAATATTTAAATCTGCATATATTTAAAAAATGAATAATTGATTTGTAAATGCATGCAATAACAACAACAATTACGAATGCTCCCAAGTACCGGGATTACATTCCGGTAACGTAACAATTCCGGTGGTACCACCTCTGTTGAGAGCCTAAGATCTAGTCTTTGAAACTGATATGTTATTCATTTTTTCAGCAAAAACTAAGGAATAATGAATTCAATGTAAATAGATTATATGAAACACCAGATTCAAAGGGTAGAGAATAGAATATTCAGATGAGAGGGCGGAAGTAACCATTGTCAAGTAGCCTACTCTTTCAAGAAACGTATTGACCCTGTTGCGTAAAGAGTTGAAGTATCTTCCAGCCATTTCGGTGGCTTAAAGGTATTATTCATGAATGGAGGTGCAGGGTCGAATGGACTGCTACTAGTTAGTTGAGACTCGGGTTTCTACAAGCCATTGAACAAACAAGTGACAACCAAATCATTCTGCTCAATTCTTTATGTTTAATTTTATTGGGTAAATAGATGTGAAAAAGAAGAAAAAAAAAAAAAAAACTAAATAATACGATAATTTGATCTGACCTTATAGCTAGGCAGTGTGGTTGTCAGTTTCGAAGGTTCAGAGCTATCTCTGAAATGAGCTCTTTTAAGTTGCTCTGACCTGATATAAAGATGCGCTTCAAAGTATCGCTTCAATGCTACACAAACATGGCGGACAATTTGCCTCGCAGAACATTCTTCATCTTCGTTTATGTTGTCAGGTGCATCGTCAATCGAAAGAATTGGAAGTGTGCTTACCTTAAATAATAATAAATTATTAATATTTTAAATAATTAGATAACCTTATCTTTAAAATAGGAATATAAAACTTACAACATTATAAAGTTTCCGAAGTCCATCTTGGGCATCAAATTCCTCAAGGATTACCCTAAACTGAAAAGATAATCCAAAGAACATGGTTGCATGGCATCTTCCTGAATCATGAGAACATTCCAAAAGCCATAGAGAGTACCTTAAAGCAAAATAATAATTTATATAACGTCTAAGAACACAAAAAAAAAAAAAAAATCTTAAATTAGATTCAGGAATGTAAATCTTTATTTGATTGACAGAAAAAAATAAGTACAGAGCTATAAATGTCTGAAGGTAAAAATTCCAACTCCCAGGAAGTGTGTTTCTGTTCTTATCCCTAGTGTCATTTGCAAACAATCCATGTTTTGTTTTACTCTTGTGTGAAAAATTTAAACGTATTAAAAAATGAAAAATTAAATTTCAAATTGATAAAATAAAGATGTTAGACAATTAACAATTACATGTAAGTTGAAGTAAGAGTGAGGAAGAAGGATCAATAGATTCTTGAAGGCAGGAGTTGCTCCCCAAAAATTGTTAAAATTATTAGTTTGTATATGCTATGTTTCGAACCTATTCAGATTCATCATCAGGTATCTTATATTAGGTTGTGTTAAATTCTATTATGATTTGAAATTTCATTTTAGGTCAATAAATATTAAATTTTGAGAGTGAACATTAAATCCGGGTAAAATCCTTCATGGTGTGTTGAGTGGATGAGTTATATTCGCACTGTATGAGTATTACTCAATTATTCAAGTAGAAACAATAGAATATTAAGTAACTTATTGGATAGAAAATTTGAATGCATTCTCACATAACTTTAGGCAAAAAAAAGTTCTGGTAGGGCAATTCCATTTATTAATAAAATAGGCCTCGAATTAGAAAAAATCATTTTTTTGGAGGCAATTTCTGCAAAATTAAAAACATCCAAGAGTGAATGAGGAAGCACAAAAATAACAAGGACTTACCGTACAAGATCAGAAAGAATTCTCTGAGGAAGTAAACAAACACGTTCCATTGCATCTTCACAATAAGCTAGATAATACAGGCAAATCGAAACACCTGTTGCTGCTATACTCGGCCGTGGTACAGCAAGAAGTCGCTGAAAAAATTTAAAATTATAAATATGGTTTAGAAAATACCTAAGTACAATATATTAATATAAAAGCAAAGCAAAGATAATAAAAAGATAAAATGACAAAACTTACCTGTAACCCATTTACATTTATAAACTCTATCGAAAATTTCTTATGGCATAGCAGTGCAGCTAAATATTTCAAAGCTTCAAATGACAGGCGAGAATTTTTTATTTCTCTCAAGTTAATAAACTGTAGAATTAAGTCCAAAGCGTTTTTCTCGAAGACATGGCTCAGAAACTAGAATAAAATAAAAATACTGCATATTAGATAAATAAAATAGTCTAAAAATAATTGCTTCAATTATAACTAAATAAAGAAAAAAGTATCATTTTAACAAGCACTAGTCAAAAGCTTACAGTTAATTAAATTTTTATTGCAGATTTTGCTCAGATAAATAGCATGATATTTAAAATATTTTCACAGCCAAACATTTTGGAAAAATTATTACCTTTCATACATGTCGAACATTTAGATATTGAGGAAGTGTGATGGTAATAGAAAATATCCTTCATTCAATACTTATAATTAGAGCCCGGAAGATAGGCATTTATTTTTGGTTAAAATAGGCAGGCAAAAAGGCACTTGAAATACTGAAAATAGGCAGTATTGTAATTAAAATAGGTATTTATTAGGAGTGAAGGCAAAGAGGAATCTCACTCATTATTAATGAAAATATGTATTTTAAATACTCATTCATTTCTTTATTATCAATTTATCAAAGAATTAGTGTATTTACTCTTACTTTCCCTTCTTACAAGCAACAAAAGATGCTTTTTCAAAGTATCAACTCTCATAGACCTACTAACAAAAAATGTTTTTCATTATGGAAAAACTTCCTCTGCATTATCTTATCATTTCTAAATCCGGAATATCAGGTAACTACACCATTGTCATAGCAAAAGGGGTGTGAGGAAGGAGACCTACTTCTCTCATCCTCTCTCTTTCCTGCTATTCATTAATGCCTGTGCATTCCTTCTACCAAGGAAGGCTCTGTTATTTACAGAGGGTCAATCCACGGGTTGGGAAAATAACCTTTCGAATTGATATTTGTGATGGCAATATGTAATTTAATTTGATAACCCTGTTTTGTTTTTGATGAACTGAAATTCGAAATTCGTTATGTGCTTTTTAAAATGTTTAAATCGCAGAAAAAAATTGCATAACAAGCAAAAAAAGGCTTTAAATCTTAAAATAGCCAAAATAGGCAAAATAAAAATTGTCTCTACACTTCCTAAATGCACGGAAACATATTTATTTCTATCTGATTCTTCAATATATCCATTCAGATAAAAAAGGGATTTTGCCTAACTTCCAGGCTCTACTTATAATTAACATTATTGCCTCAACAGAAGATCAAAATATCATGATGTATGAATACAGGGTGTCAGAGAACAAATTTGTAAAAAATCAGGTTTGTTCTCATCCTTCAGCTCAAGTTGAGAAGCTCAGTTATCATGGCTTGATGGAGGGTACATCATTCGTTCGCCATGGAGAATTTTCAGTAATAATGAGTGTTTTACAAACAAATGACAACTGTTCGATTTCTTTGAGTGTTGAACACTTTCATTAACTTGTTGATGACATCCCAAAGGCCCCCTCAACACTTCTAACAATTATGTTAAATCATTTAAAAATTCTATTTCTATAATTGTCTTCCAGAAGCATCTTCCAATGGAAAACATACAACATCTACAATTCAGTGAGTGTATGTAACATATTCTGCAGGACAAATTCCGAACAAGAAGGTGCCGATACTGGAAAAATGACAACCTAAGAGGATTCGATGATGAGCTGCCTCTTCATCAAAATGTTACATCAGAGTGGTTTATCAAAAGCTGGTATAATCGTACCTTAATTTTTTTATGAGCGAGGACAGGCAGACTCGGAAGGTGAGAAGGAGAAAACATTAAAAATCTATGTCTGTGAAACATTCCTTTGATGCTTTATTTCCAGAAATGTCGAAATTCCATGGCTACCCTGCTCGTCTGACCTAACTCCCTTCGATTTCTACTTATAGGTGGAGTATCCGAAGTCAAACCTTTACGAGGACAAATCATGAAATATTCCAAATCTAAAAGAAGTTATGCAACGTGAAATTGCACAATTCCAGTAGAAATTTCTGAGGATGTAATGAATAACTTCAACGCCCATCTGAAGGAAACTATCACCATGGAAAGACAGCTATTTATCAGACATTCCTTTTGATAATTAACATTTATTTTTTATTGCAATAAGTGTTCAGTTCAATTACTACAAGTTATGATTATTTAATCCCGATAAACCAAAAATTAAACGTATGGAATCCATTTCCATTTAGTCATTTGATCTCTGCCACTCTCTTGTGTCGCAATAATGGTTTACTGCTCTCAAGATTTTTGGAAGAGAAAATTTTTGAAATTTAGCAAGTAACTCAGGTCAAATGATATCTTTTAATTTATGGCCTCGGTGTATATGTTAACAGGAATTTTCAACAACTGCAGAGATGATGGTTGGATGCCAGAAGGGCAAAAAATACTGGTTTAATTCAAAAATAAAATTAAAGAAAGATAAGGTCAATATCTAAATTACTCAACACTTTCGCTGCTGGTGTCCTTCCAGAAGGACACTCCTCCATTACTTTTCCCATCAGATTCAAAAGGCTCGTAAATGAAGGGGATTCACTGATACAGCTGCCACAGCGAAAGTGTTAATTTGTCATTGACCAACCTCCTTCTCTGAACTATTGCTGAAGCTCATAGATTTCCAATCTTTTATAAACTAATATCCCCTTAAAAAATATATATCCAACGCGCCTAAAGGACTTTATTATATAACATTTCTAATTAGGTAGGTATGCCGCAACTGCCCCTTGGCTGTCATGACGCCCCTCATTTGTGTCATGCTATGAAGAAATTTTATTACAAATTTTGAAAAGTTAAAAAAAGTAAAAAGGATTTTACTTTTTACTATTTTTAACTTTTCAAATTTTTTATTACAATTTCTTTATTAATTAAAAAGTAAAATACTTATTTATTTTGCCAAGTGTATGCATGATATAACTTCCCAGTTTCACACATGTTTTTCCTTATTTGTTTATGTTTTTTGTAGATGTTTGGGTAAATATTTGTTTGTCTAAGATATATGAGAATTTTGTCAATGTGAGGACTGTTATCTGTCATAAGTTCATGTATGTCATTTGGTAGGGTTTGTGCTGTCTTGCTCCTTTTATTCTGTTAGTATGTGTTTAATAGTGAGGTCTGTGTAGCAAATGGCACGCGTTGGTCTGTCTTGTTTCGTCATAAAATGGCAGTGTGCCAGCAACGAGTGCCCGATGCGGAGTCTGGTGACTACTGCTGGATGAATGAATGTTAATAGATCTGTAATATACAGGCACTAGTATTTAGCTATTTTTTATTAAAAAAAATAAGGATGATTAACATAATTAATCTAAAAACATTTTATTTCTAATAAAATTGCTTCTATTTCTTTCTTTATTTTTTGGAATACCTCTTGATATTCACCCATTGGAGTAAGATACTTGAGAATAAACAACTGCCTCGTAGCTAGTGTCAAAGGGTGCATCTGAATATTTCCAATGAGGTAAGTCTCCATTTCTGCCCATGAGGAGTTACTGCAATCTGATGTATTGAATGCTGAAGACTTCTGAGGAGGAGACATCATTCCGTCGCAGCTAGGTCTACGTCCTTCGCTCAGTAGGATTTCTGCAAGTAGACGTTAGATTAGTCATTTAATATTTATTAACCGGCAACCAGAAGTTTACATTACATTTGAATCAGTTAATTGGAAACATTTCTGGGGCATAACAAATCAATATCAACTTAATGTCTTAAATCTTTACACTGAATTCTGTAATAAAAATTAATTAATATATATTCAAGAAGTACTTTGCTTATCAAAATATTCTTCAAAGCAAAGGTGTTTTATAAAAGCAAACTCAATATTTGAATTCTTGAAGAAACTACCAGGAGTTGCTTCTCAAAATTGAGAACTTAATAAACATTAAGTTATAATTGTGATCAGAAAATAAAGTTTCCTAAAATAACTCGAATCCAGGCGTGTGTTCAAACACGACTGCTCTTTCCTTGTGCTCAAAATATCTTGTAAGAAAAATCTCACTTTTTAATCAGATCTATATATTCCAATCATCTAGCCTCCATGGAAATTGTCAATGGTTGAATTGAGTCAATTTCTTTCGGCAACACTGCTCCATTAATGGGCCCAGCAGGATTGATTCTTTGACATTGATTGGGTATTATTAAGCCTTTGAAAGTGATAAAGTGATTATGATTACTAGTAAAATGACTAACCATCACAATCCTTCTTGAGACCATTCATCATGAGAGGAGGAGACATGTTCATGATTTCGACATCATCTGATTTATTCAATCTCGAACTACTTGGTGTGTTGGTACCTTTACTTTCTCGACTTGGGCCAGCTTTATCTGAAAGTAAAGATAACAGTGGTGAAAAATAATAATGAAGAAAACTAGACTTATGTTGCAAAAAATCGTAAGTAATAAAAAAAAATGAAGGAATAAGTAAAATACTTTCCTAGAGTAATTATTTCTAACAATATTGAGCAAAACTTTAAAAAAAAAAATCTTAAATGAAAAAGGTTTTGACTATAATAGTCATTCATCTTTGGAAACCTGGCGGATAATGATGAGATCACTGAGGCTGCCAAATCTAACTACAAATGAGGGACAAATTTTAGGCCATTTGGAGTACTGCTGATAAAGGGGCAGTCAAAGTACTGAATACAAAGATTGCAAGGGGGTAGATGGAATCTTAATCTTTTGACCGCTACATTCCATACTCAGGCATTGCGCGAGTCATACAGAATTCATTAGGTGCACTCCTCACACAGAGTCGATTTAGTATTTCTCTTCAGCCCTTTACTTGTGGCTGAGAGGAGACAGGAGCAACTTTTAAAACATGGTTATAAAACATGAGGAAACATAACATCATTGTCAGCACGCACCAGTGTGGAAGCAGCATGGGGCGTTTGTTGAATGGGTTAAACAAAAATTATTTCAACCTATAAAAAAAAACAGATAAAAATGTAGGCCTAGCGTAAAAATATCTGATAGCTGGAAAGCATATGCCCTCAAGAAGCGACTTAAATACCAAGACTCAATCAAAGCGTTGAAATATCTCAACAAATTACGTTCTGCCAGAATAACTGCATTTATATTCTCAACCAATGGACTGATATTGAAAGCAGGTCATTGTGAACAAAATTTGTTCACAATGACCAAACTAAGATATTTAATATCTTTATTTATTAGAAAAGTTAATTATATTACCCTAGCAACTGGTACAGTGTGACACTACTGGAAGAGTTAGACAATTATTAGAAGTCCAGAATTTAAAAAAAAAAATAATAATAATAATAATAATAATTTAGGCAGGTAGCGACAGTTGCTTGGGGCTTTACGACCCTCCCTTCTCGGGTAACAGTACACCGCATCCCTTCCCTGCGAGATACACCTGGCAGTAGGTATAAAATGCACTACCCACACAAAGGGGTGAAATAAAATTCAGTTCTAGGCTTGCAAAAATCTGGAGTGAGGTCTGCTCCTGAGGGAATAATTTGTCAGACCTTGACATCAGAAGCAGTGCGAGTGTATTACCTGACCACCAAAAGCGGACTAGAAACAGGACACTGTACAACTAGATGCAGCAAGAACAGTCTGACACTTCTTAAATATCCAGCAAATGTATGTACATGTACGAACACAGTTATTTATTTTGGTTGGATACAAATACACTTTATTCTCTTTTAAACTTTGTCGATGAGTGACTTCATCTCCCCCTACAAAATTTGTCGTTTAGGAAACCACACGGCTGGTGACACATGCTGGTGGCATGTAGGAGGAGACAAACTTTATGCATATTGTTTAGAAATATCCCCAGTAAAAAGTTTTCTCATAGAACTGAGAGACCCAGATACCTCATCCCTTTAATAAATACAAAAATTAAATTTTAAGTGATAGCATAAGTATGATGAAGCTACCTTTTCTCTGCTTTGATGATTCACCTTCAGAATTGCCTAAATGAGCAAAAGGCCGAATGTTAATATGATTTTGCCTCTCCTCTGATCCTTCTGCCTGCAATGTGTATAGGCGTTCTAACATTAATGGAACTAATCGAAGGTTCTGCTCCCTATAAGATAAATACAATATAATTAAAATAAAAGTTTAGTATGAAACATAAGTATCAACAATTAGCAATTCGTATATTTTGTAGGTCATGCTTAATAAAGAAGAAACACTGAAATAGGTTAAACAATAGAACTTGTATTGGTATTTGAGTACTAAACGGGGCTCCGTGGTTTGATACCAGAAAATCCTGATTCTTGAATATTACTTTTAGTCCCAGCTCACATGGGGTGGCTGTTCTGCAACTCAACTTGCAGACACAACTGTAAATGTGCCTCAAAGTAAATGTGTAATTGTTTTCTTTTGTAGTTGTTTTGAGAATATTTCCTGCTGTAAAGGACATACAGCAGATATTAGTAGGTATGCGACACCAATCTATGATGACACTAGGTGGTTGAGTTATGTTCTGGATAAAGATGAAGATTGCAGTAAAGTGCAAGTTACATTCCTCCATCCTTCCAGTCCATCTCACTCATTTATATATCCCACACCACCTGATACTCTGTCGATCCCTTTTGCAGATCTACATCTATGTGATATGCGAAGTGACTCCATCACACAGACTGGCAGAACATACAGTTTACGAGACAGTGAAGTGAACCAATGTGTAGGTATTTTCCGATTCAAGTCTCGATGAACTAATTTAATATTGGATGGTAAGTGTTTATATGACCTTTCTCAGTTGAAAAACTGACATTGCTTGTTTCATTCAAGAACTATTCAACGTTTTCGGAAACGATACTAATTCTGGTATTTTTACAAAATGTGTATTTCTGAAGCTCTGCATCTCCTGATCCCATTGAGATCCCATGATAGAATTTTGCTATATGTATAGCCGAAGTACCGGGATTACGTTAGGTTCCGGTAAAACTGAAATTTCATGACTTTTTCAAGACTCGTAACTTTTTTGGGCAGTAAAGACCCTGTAAATGAATGTTAAAAGTTAAATACATTTAAATAAATAAATAAAGTTTTTACTAAATCACTGATACCAATTCTTGAATCATGGGTGCCCTAATCGTATACAAGTTCATTTGTATTAAAAATACATGGCAAATCCACATTATAAATAAATATTAATAATAATGAACTAAAAAGATAGGCTTGTAAATGTATAAACCTACCTAAAGACCACAGCTATTTCTTGGACTTCCATGGCAGCAGCAAGTAATCCAGTCGCATAAGTCTGTAAGGGTTCAGGGGATTTCTCTGCCCAAGAGAACAGTCTATGCACAAGTACATCATTAGTTGGCTGAAATATAAATCAGAAATTAATTTACAATATTCATATTCAACTCAAGAACGATCAATTTCAGTAATTGTAGAACAGTTATTTTGTTGATCAATAAATTAATAATGAATGAATGAAAAATCAAGGCACGATAACTTGTACCTGCATTGAAGAAGTCTGGGTAACACATAAGTTTCGGATAAGAACAATGTAAATAAAACTCCATTACTATGGAAACTGAAACCGATAACTACCCACATTTCCTCGGCTTATTCCTAATAAGAAATTCTGATGGCTCTACGTTCACCGATTGGTATGACAAATCCACCTAATATGGACGACTCCTCCATTACTAGTCCTCACATCTAAGCATCAAATTCTAAATATTGCCAAAAATCTAATAAATTGATACCACACCCCATCCTATCCTTAATATCACATTTCCAAATTTTATCCAGACATGCCATCACAGATGGCCATAATTCAGATTTTGACAATTACTCCATCCCCAGGATCTAATCTTGAAAAACACCACCTTTCTGGATCCATATACATCCACATTGAAAATAATCCTGCTGATGACAAAATTGACAAGATGTCATCTTCTCCATCTATTCTAACATTTTCCAAATTGTCAAAAATTTCCGTTAAGTAAATCCACACCCTGACAGTCACACTCTGCGCATATACCTGACTACCCCTTTACCGGACCCTGAAATCCTGTATTCATGCATTTTACTTTGTTCTTCACTCATCCTTTCACCTACAATTCTCCCTATATCCTCCCCTCCATTTCTCCCTGCCACCTTCCCTCCATTTCTCCCAACCTCTTCCCCATCCATTTCTCCCTACCTCTACCCCTTTCCATTTTTCCTCTGCCACCCCACCACCTCAATTTCTCCCTATCACCACCCCCTCCATTTTACCCTACCTCTACCCCTTCCATTTCTCCCTACCTCTTCCCCCTCCATTTCTCCCTACCTCTACTCCTTCCATTTTTCCTCTGCCACCCCACCACCTACATTTCTCCCTACTTCCACTCCCCCAATTTCTCCCTACCTCCACCCCCTCCATTTCACCCTACCTCTACCCCTTCCATTTCTCCCTACCTCTTCCTCCTCCATTTCTCCCTACCTCCTCCTCATCCATTTCTCCACCTCCTCCAATTTCTCCCAAAATTCTCCTCTAACTCCAGCTCTTATTTGACTTTACACAGAAATCTGGCATCCAAGGCACTGTACTGTTTTCCAAATCCTCCAAAAGGAGGAAACCGCATCTTCCTCCCTATTGGAAGAAGTAACGCACTACAATGAAATAGACATATTGTAGCGTAGCGATCATTTTATCAGATATTAAGATCTGATAAGATAGATCTAAAAGATAGTGTAGCCATGATGACCAAGTGCCGGCTGATGAATTCCTGGACTGCACACAGAAATGGACACTGCTGAACACACATTCTGCTGTCGTAGAGCACCACAAAAGAGCCTGGAGTAAGTGAGCGAGGTAACCGACTTCAAACCATGAGTAGTTTCACTGTATATGCTATTTTTATACTGACTGCGGTGTTACCTCTCGTGCCGGTTACCTGTCCATCAAGGAGGCTGCAATATGCCCAACTCTCCCAGCACGGAGGTTCAGTATCTCACCCTAGCAGAACCCTGCTGACGTCACCTCGACAAGATTTCCTTCTTTACTCGTCAGAGACAGTTTTATTATTTATTTTTACCTGCCAGAGGACTCAATCATTTATTTATTAATTGTTATTCTATAAGAAGATTATTATTTATTATGGAGTCATTATTATTATTATTTTATTTCATCAAATGAATAAAAGAGTTAATTATTTTTACTTATGAGAACACGCATTATTGGGACCCTTCTGTCAACATCCCAATAATATTGTAGCTGTTTACCACAATCACAAAACTGTAAGCTAATGAATATATTTAAAAAAAAAAAAAAAAAAAAGGTTTACTATACCATTTCGAAGACGGCAGCTGTTTCTAGACCTGGAGTGATATCAAGCATTAACCTACAAGCTGCAATATTCAATTTCCTTACATCCCTATTCTTGATACCCTGCCTTGAGTAATAATTATCCCTCAAATAGTCATTGACAAGCTGAAAACAAATTAAACTTAAACAATCATTCAAAATTAAGACAAACAAAAAAAAAGGCACTTAAAACTTCATAAGCACATACCTTTGTCATGAATAATTCTTTCCTAAATAAAACCTTCAAAGTGTAACCTAAGCTACAATTAGGATAAGCTCTTGAAGGATGCCTTTCATCAAAAGGATCAGGATCTTTTTTCATATACGCTTCGGTTTCTGATTCTATTATTTCTGCTAAACTGTAAAAAAGAGGTGAGTAAATTTGTCTACAAAGGAATATAAATCAAATAATAACATTTAAAAAGGAGATACGAACGTAGTTAACATCGGTACAGGATCGTATGAAGGTTGACCATTTTCTTCATCCCATTGACGTAAAATAGTCAATACATAAGGCGTTTCCTCGCTCATTTTTGAGGCTCTGGAACACAATTCTTAGATTATTAGAATTAAATGATATTGTAAGAATTAAATTAACACTCTACTATGGTAGATCTATTTAGATAGATATAAATTATCACTCCAATGCTGAAGGGATACTCCAACGTGGGAAAAAAAACACTGTACTTAAAACCACAATTTGGAGACCACAAGTCATGGTGACTTTAAAAGAAGGGAACAAACAACTGCCATTATGGCCGAAAAGGCAGGATAAGCTCTATTTTGACATTGTTTATCTACTATACCAGGATTGCAAGTTTAAAATGTTGTTTTAATTCCAATAGAATACGCTCTTAGCCTATTGAAGGATTTGCTTATCTCTAAACGCTATCTTGTTTGTTAGTCATTTGTTTACAAAAGTCAGTCTTTTTTAAGTCGTTTACGCAGACGTATCATACCTTTCTTTGGTGTTAAAAATGTCTAATTTTAAGCCAAATAAAGAGCATTTGCGGCATGTCTTGATTTTCTTATTTAATCAAAAGAAAAAGGCATCTGAATGTCATCGAATTCTTGTTGAGACTTATGGCGATCTTGCTCCAACCGTCAAGACATGTGAACGTTGGTTTCAAAGTTTCAAACGTGGTGATTTTGATGTTACTGATAAAAAACGAGAAAATCTACCAAAAAAGTTTGAGGACGTCGAATTGCAATCTTTATTAGACGAAGACAATACCCAAACCCAACAAATGATGGCAGAACAGTTGAATGTCACTAGGCAAGCCATTTCCGATCGCCTGAGAGCTATGGGAAAGATTCAAAAGGTTGGAAAATGGGTTCCACATGAATTGGACGAACGACAGATGGAAAAACGAAAAACTGTGTGCGAAATGCTGCTTTTACGCCACGAAAGAAAGGGTTTTTTGCATCGAGTTGTAACTGGCGATGAAAAATGGATTTATTTTCAGAATCCCAAACGAATAAAATCATGGGTAACGCCAGGACAACCATCCACATCGAGTGCAAGACCGGATCGTTTTGGGAAGAAGACAATGCTGTGTGTGTGGTGGGATCAGAAGGGAGTAATCTACTACGAGCTTCTCAAACCCAGCGAAACAGTCAATACCGACCGCTACCGACAACAATTGATCAATTTGAGTCACGCATTGATCGAAAAACGCCCAGAATGGGCTCACAGGCACGCCAAAGTCATTCTTCAGCATGATAACGCTCCTGCACATTCAGCCAGATTGACTAAAAGGAAACGATTTCTTCGCTTGGTTGGGAACTCCTACCCCACCCGCCGTATTCACCTGACCTGGCGCCTTCTGATTATCACCTCTTCTCATCGATGGGACACTCATTGGCTGAGCAACATTTTAACAATTTCGAGGATGTAAGAAAATGGCTCGATGAATGGATTTCAAATAAAGATGAAGCATTCTTTTGGAATGGTATCCATAAATTGCCCGAGAGATGGACAAAATGTGTAGAAAGCGAGGGCCAGTACTTTGAATGAAATATATTATACTTTTTTTTAAATTACTGTGTATATATTTTAAGAAATAAACGACATTTTAAACTTGCAGACCTGGTATATACGTCAAATACCACTCACTCACTGACCTATCATCGTTCAGCCCAAAATACTTGACAGAAAAATTTGAAATTTTGCATATAGACTCCATTTAGAATGTAAACACTCGCTAAGAAAGGTTGTTTTGATATTAAAATTTTTAAGTATTTTTAGAGGGGTTTGAAATGGTTTTAGTTGGTACGCAGCATGCGTTGCAAGGACAATAACAGGTAAGCTGTTACCGTACTGTATCTATTTCATAATATTATTTTTATTTTCGGTACATTTCAACTATGATGGCAGACCTTGAATTACTAAAAATAAACTGTGATTTGGTCCCTTATAGAGTTTACGCTATACCTGCTTATGGTCCATCCGAGGTAATAATATCCTGAACCCTTGCACAGCCTTCTCACCCGTCAGCATCCCCAGTCAAAACACTTCTTGGTAATGCTCGTAAATATAAGGGGTGTTTCTAAATGACATCTTGGAAACAAATTTTTAAATTTTAACATACATTCATTATTGACAATGTATTTTAAACTGTGCTGGTTAAACTCCTGTAACTGGTAACCTATCGATAACGGGTTATCTCTATGTTAACTGTTTCTTGACACTGGTCTGAATCACCCCATTGTCATGAAACATTATACTTTGGTTACTTATCAATTGATGAATAAATTATAGTGTGGCCGGAACCGTGCTATAATAAACAGCACAAAAAATATGTAGTAGCATTAATTCTGATGATACATTAATTAATGCAATATTTTATTTAAAATAACTAATTGTCCGCTGTGAAGAAGCATGGGTAGTCAGCTATAAAATATAAAAGATGGAAATACGAATAACATTAATCCCATAAAAGGTTCAAAGAATACATTTGACTACAGTAATTGTATTAATATGAAGTATGTAAAGGTGGTAATACTTAAGAGTAAGATCAGACAAGGGTTCATACAGCACCAATAAAAAAGCTTATTTTCTATACTTAACATTTTACATTGCCACTTCATAAAAAATGCCTGTAATTACTATTGATGAAAAGAAAATCAATAAACTAAAATTGTATAGTAGTTAGTTTATAGAGTAAAAATGTGCAATAACAATGCAAAAATAGCAAATAGAAACCCTAAAAGCATTAAATCTCTAAATTAGAAACACGGTTAAAATTCTCCAAAACATAAGACAATGCACTCATTCATTATATTATTTCAATAATACTTTCAAAATATACTATGTGCTAGTAACACCGTTAGTAGTGGAACAAAGAATTTAAAAAAACAATGCGTAAATATCAATTGAAAAAAATTCTAACTGATAAATAATATTAAGTAATTTACTCTCCTTGATGATAAACATTTCTAAGTACAAGAAGTAAACATTGCAGGAGTTACAACATAAAGTAAACAAACAATTTTCACTGCGAAATCATTGTCCCAAGCATCGTTTTTACGGATATATGCATAATGTTTGTACAGTATCAAACTACATTACAGTATTCACAATCGCATTATGCATTGTTAAAGACTTATTTAGTAAAAATTTCAGGAAATTTATTCAAAAACAAGGTGGCGTTTAGTTATATCCATATAACCTCCATCGTACAGAATTCAAGTGTCAATACATTTAATTAGAACAGGAATGAAAACGGAGAAACAATAATAAAATTTGACATAAATGCCAAACAATTTTTTCCCAGTTTATCAATCTGTTATTTTCAGGGCCTGCCAATATTTTGACTTCATTAAAAAAATGATACTTGATATCAATAGCATTTAATTATAAAAAATAGTAATTCGAAATTAATAATACATTAAAAATATTTCATAATTTAAACATTCTTATATTATCAATAACACCAAAAAGAACATGAAAATCAAGTATATAGAACATATGAAGAAAATAAAACGCTTAAAAGTTCATTACTTACCTTTTCTACGAACTGTCAGACATGTAAAACAATTTATTTTTGACTAGGACGGTAAGCTTGAAGTTTCAAATAAGCACATGGGTTAAGGTTAGAACTAAGCTTGATAGTGTTTGGCTCGCAACAGAAATGCCAACAACACAGTGTTGAATCTTTACACCACATTGTGCAAAATCCAATTATTTAAAATTATTGCTTGTCCCTTTTCTCTTTCCTTTATTATCTATCATCCTCATAAATTGATTTTAACATAGAAGTAATCCTCCTCCAAAAAATAATGACAACCAAACTGAATTATAAATGGGGAGGGTTCATAAAATTTATCATGCAAATAAGGACGTGCGTCACTCTGTCGCATATATACGTAATTGTGACCTCTAGTGTGAATTGAAAAGCTTAAAATAAAAAGTCATAATACATTGAGAGGAGATCGTTGACCGTTGGCATTGCCAAGGTAAAGTTTGAAAGGGTTCGGTCTATCTTATCTAAATAAATAAAACTACTTTTGTTTTATAAGAAAATGTAGTTTTATTAGAAACCAAGACCAAACCCTAATTAAATCTACCTTCGAAAGTCTTGCTTGTTTACTTCCAAACTTAATGCTGTTTTTGCTTATAACAAATGTCTAAATCGTTTTACAAAAAAATATAAAAACCTGCTGGAATAATATCTCTCAAGTGAGATTTTAAGCACTAAAATGAACACGCATGCAAGAATGTGACAATGGATTGTAGAAAGAAACAACGCCTCTGTGTTTTCGAACTTCCGCTCGTTTTTAAAGAACAGTTTATTATAACCGACTATTTCTAACCAGTCCGACTTGCATTTCATATAAAACAAATTTCATTGTTTGCTTACAATCACATTCAAAAATCCACCTTTTCACGCGCTTTTGGTCACACTGGCATGGCCAACTTTAGGCTTCAACTTTTTTTGTTTAGGGTCCCTCCACTCCCTAATAACTCAATGTGCATTTGCTCAAAGTTAAACTTCTAATGCATCATTGACTGATTCGATCCCGAATGGCGAAGCATTCGGAATGTTTGCAGAAAGTCTATTAAGCATTTAAAACTAGACAAAAAAGTAATTGCATAACTGATAGGAATGTCATGTGAATTAAATGAAGTATCCTGCCTCAGTACATTGCCCAGTGTTTATTGCTTTATATGTGGTGAAATAATTACTGACAATGCTTGCAATATTATTGGCACTGAGACTCCATTTCTGGGTACACCCTTAGTTGATATATTGGGAAAACTAATAGGGCATGAGTATTTAATTGTTTTGTCAAAAGAAGACAAAACATGTTATGTTTGCTTGAAATTGGTAAATTATCTTGATGAACTCGAACATGAACTGTGGATTACGAAGGAAAAGGTTGTTACTTTGTTGGAATGCACCTACAAGCTCCGCTTAAAGGACATAGCTTCAGGTAACTCTAGCTCCAAAGAGAGCATATGTCATCAAAAAGAATTAATTGAATGTAGCAATGTCATTACAAAACCAGAGACCGAAAGTGATATTTTGGAGTATAAAATAGAAATCACCCAAGCTTCTCCCTTACCTTTGGATGACCTACTTCCTCCGACAATCGAAAAGGATTTAACTCTAGAAGCAGATTTATCACCAAAATTTGCTGAGTCCAATTCGATCCATGAATCTTCCCATGAGAATGAAGATACAAGCATTCCTCTTTTGCTCAAGATTGAAGGATTTCAAGAAGCACCAAAGGAAGAAACTGGAATCTTGTGTCCTACTGAATACTCGGATCATTCTAGTGATGATAACTCAGCAAATAATAGTTCTAATAAGTTAAAAACTGAGGAACTTCATGAAGAAACAGGGATAAACAAAGAGCAAAATAGTGTTCAAATAATCAACAAAAACAATCTTAGAAGTGAACCTGAAAGAAGTTCTTTTGTTAATAAAGATAAGGTTTTTCTATGTGAAATTTGTGATGTTCCTTTCCCCAAACAATATTTACTAACTCGGCATAAAAGGGTGCACCAAAGGAATAGCAAGAAAGTGACTTGCCCACTTTGTAATGTAGAGTGTCACGATAGGTTGCATTATATATATCACAGAAAAAATAAGCATGACCTTTTAAAACGATTAAACTGTAGTTTGTGTGACAAAGAGTTTGCAAATAATAAAGATCTAAAGAATCATATATTAAGTTCACATGAAGGAGAGGAGTTTCATTGCGAACTTTGTGGTGAACATTTTAAGAGGCATAGCCAATTTGCAAATCATAAGTTGTACGCCCATGGCAACAAAAACTGTAGAATTTGTGGTAAGCACATTTCAAATGACACTAAGTTAAGGCAACATGAAAATAGACACGCGTGGATAGAGTCAAAAAATCTTATCTGTGATGTTTGTGGGCGTGAATTTAAAACGCCTGGTGGGCTGAGAGTGCATAAAGTAAGCCATACTGGAAATTATAAGTTTTTTTGCGAGTTCTGTGGAAGAGGATTTATGTCATCAGTGATTTTAGAAGAACATAAAGGTGTTCACACGAGAGAAGAGAGATACGTCTGTGATATCTGTGGGAGGAAATTTGTCCTTTACAGTACTTTTCATTTACACAAACAATGGCACAAAGATCCTTTCCCATTTCCTTGCAGGATATGTAAGAAAAGATTTAAATATAGATCTGTGAGGTCCATTCATATTAGACGAGACCATACCGGAGAAAGTCCACACAAATGCCATTACTGCAAGGCGGAATTCTTGAAAGCTGTTTCTTTGAAGAAACACGTCACTTCCCACACTAAGCAGTTTCCGTATACTTGTGCTATTTGTTTTAAAGGCTTTCTTCAAAAAAGAAATTTAGGAAAGCACATGGCACGTATTCACAATGATAACAGTTTTAATCAGGAACCAAACATTTGTCAGTACAAAGTTGTCTTACGCCCTGAAGAGTTTCCTCCCTCTTTAGAAAACACCTAAGCCAAGCACAGAAATACATATGTCTAAACTTTCTATTGTAAATATGTATATAACTTATGATTTTCTTTAATATTTCAAATAAATATTTAAAATTTGATTGTCATATTTTTTAAATTTATTTTTAATATCTGTTATATAAATCAAAACTGAAAGAAAAAAAAAAAAAAATCAGCCAAATAACAGGCCACAAGGGCCCAGATAATATAGAGGTATCTATCTGATTTATGATTGTACTTCACACTAGGGAGATAGTTTGGCTCCTTCAAGGAAACACGAAACGGAGAAGGCGTGGGCAGAGGTCAGGAAGGTCGTAAAATTTACCTATTCTGAAAACATTTTTCAAGGTATAGGTGTATCCAACGATTAATGGCTAGTCTTCTTTTCTGACACCTGACGTAATTGTACAATATTTTGGTTTCTTAAACTTGAATCTTCCAAAATTTCACCAACGACATCCTTGATAACACTGAACATGAGAGATTTTGGTTTGCAATGAGTAGCTTGGTGTGTGGAGCCAAGTCACCAATCAGTCTGTAACTGGTTAGGAACCTGGGTTACTAACTGGTTTGGTTGTGTAGTGGCTTCGAGTGTATAGTGCCCAACTGCTTTAATATTGCAGTCTCTAACTAAACCACTGGCCACTAGATTTGTAAATTTAACAATGGGCATCAAATGAGGTGATAATTGATTTTAAAAAAAAGTCTTTATTTTTGTCATACAACTATATTTTTTTTAATTAATAAAATATCATAAATAATCTTTAATCCCATTGGGCAACTAGACAATATTATCTTAAAGCCTAAGTAAAAAAAAACATCAAATCTCTATTAGCTGTTTATTCCAATAGAATGATACGTCAAGACTTGGTTCTACTATAATTCATTAAGATTACACCATCTTAAGAGTCATATCTCTTTGGAAGCAACTTTGGCTGCTGTTTGATAGCTGTTATATCAAGGATTTTACCAGAATGGTGTCCAGTTCTTGATTTCCGTTTCGATACAGCCTTTTCCTCTGATCTTTTATCTTTCTTCTTCTTTGTCTTCTTTTCCTTTTCTGGTTTTTCGTGAGTTTCTGGAGGGAAAATGAAATAATCTTTAACAAAATTATCTTAACAGTAATATGAAATGATTAATGAGGCTCTAAGAACAGATTCATCAAGCAAGTTCAGATAAAATCCCATTCCCAAATGTTTAATAAAATGAAAAGTAGTTCTTAAATTAATTTGTAAATCCTTGTATGCAAGATTCTGGAGCAATTTGAGTCTTAATTTGAAGGTCAAATTTCGTATGAAGTAAAAGAAGAAATAACTAGAGCTTCCATGGTTTTGAGGGTCGCTGAATTCGATGTGTTTCAGCACATCGGAGAAAAATGAAGGCCAAATATGTTTATTTTGCAAGAAAAGAATCTGCAGTCAAAGTTTTTTGCAAAATAGATATATTTTTCCTTGAAATGACCTTGATGGGGAAGAATTTGTCTATTTTGCTGATGGGGTGAAACAGACCTCGGATTCGAAACTAGCGACTCCCAAAACCACGGAAGCTCTATTTATTTCTTCTTGAACAATTTTGATACGAAATTCGACCTTCAAATGCTCTTAAACCTGACGTGCTGGGGTGAAACGGACTCCGGATTCGGATTCAGCGTGTCGAAATACATAAGAATATATGTAAGATGTCTTTGGAAATTATAACTTTTTTTTGTGTGTGCCTGTGTAATCAGTGTACATATCCGTTTTATATAAAACTAGCTGAATACCCGTGCTTCGTCACGGCAGATAAGTAGTTATTTTATTGCGTTAAATAATGTTTCATTAAAATTACGTTACTATACAATTCTGTGCAGTTTATTACAGCACGGTTCCCGTAATACTATATTTTATTCAATGGACGTTAAAATTTAAAAGTTAATGTTTCCAAGAAGTCACATGGTAACACCCAATATATTTACGAGTATTACCAAGGTTATAGGCGAGGAGGCATTGCAAGGGTTCCGGATATTATTACCTCGCCTGGAAAACCTAAGGATATGCCATACATCACGGTTTGACCGGAACTGCCCCGGTATTTTGCAATTGTTTCGGTGTCCCGCCCAGTTTTATCAATGTCCCGGAAAAGGCTGTAAGATGTAAAAAGTAATGAATTCATGTTTATAAGAATCTTTTTTAAATCGGTTACTTTTCTACAATTAACATTTTTACAACTGCTCACAGTGTCAAAGGAATGAGAAGTAATCTAACTGCAAAACGCTGGAACTACCTGCACAGCGCTGCCAGCTGCCAGACACTACTATTTGGCTGAGAGATTTTTTTAAGAAAATCAAGTAGCAAAAAAAGTTCCGTTCTTATTTTTAAGGTTTGGGTAGACTAACAGTTTAGAATTCCCCCTTCCCGTTAGTTGCTAGGCTTAAAACTCACCAACCATTTTGCTTATAATTTGTACTCTTTTTATCCCCCCCCCCCTGGTATGCCCATCCCATATTAATGTGTCTCGGTTTAACTTTCCAAAAATATGGCAAGCCTATCTGACGGCGACAGGCAGAAAAGAAACGCAATTAAAACTCTATGAGGGACAGTCAATTTCTAGTAATTCAAGGTCTGCCATCACAGTTGAAATTAACCTCAATTAGAAATAAAACTATGAGATAGATAATGTAAGGAAACAGCTGTTCTTTATCGTCCTAGCAACGCAGGCTGCCTAGGCTTGCCTTCTCTAACAAACTCAAACTTTAAACCCCCATAAAAATGCTTAAAAATACGAATATCAAAAAATCCTTTCTTAGCGAGCGCCTACGTTATATAGGGAGTGTCCATGCAAAATTTCAAAATTTTCTGTCGAGCGGTTTGGGCTGGGCGTTGATAGATGAGTGAGTGAGTGAGTGAGTGAGTGAGTGAGTGAGTGGTATTTGACAAATATATAGTAGATTATATAGATACTCTAAGCAAATAGTAATACATAAAATAAAGCCAGCACCTTTTGTAAGTCTTTCTTCCTTCAAATACTTGAGAGCGAGTGCGTTCATCCGCATACTCGTATCTGATTCAGCTGGAAGCCTTTGTGGGGCAGGTGAATTGAAAGTTACCCTATAACAGCAATAAGGTATAATAATGCAATGTATAGAGACTAAATCAGGGTGTCTACTACTTTTCTGAAAGCCAATTTTATGACTTTTTCTTGGCTTGATATGAAATTTCATGCCAATTAAAATAAAAATAATTTTACTTTAATAGGAGAAAACCTTAACTTTTAGCTTATAATTATTTGTAACCTTACCCGAATTGACATCTATAATCTTATTATTACATAAATTTAAAATTTTGCACTAGTATTTCTAAAGTGACACTACTAAAAAAAAAACTCAACTGAAAATGTGTCACTCTTGCCTATGAAGGGGGAACAGCATTAAGGGGTAATACTACCTTGTGCGATCTAAATCCAAGTAATTTTCTTAAAATTAAAAATAACAAATAAATCCATATTTTTCAATTCTTTATATCAAATTTTTATAAGGGATGTTAAAGTTTCCAAAAAAAAATACGATTCAATCTTCCGAAATAAATTATGGCGGCGCTGTGCCTCACAAACGGAAACCCTTTTTTTTCACGAGCGATAGTCTGCAGGTGGCAATTTTTAATCTAGAACGCAAAACTAAAATTATTTTGAAAGAAGAAGGTTAAATCTAGTATAGTACATAGGATTTTTAAGAAATATTATTTTTTTTTGAAGATGGTGAACAATTATTCATTTTCTATTAAAAAATCCGTCGAAATTATTTCGTAAAATCGTTATAATTCAACGAATCAAAAAAATCCTATGTACTTTACTAGCAAATATCATGAGGAAGCTGCAGTTAAAATTTGAAGTTGATCGGGCAAAAATTGAAGACGCCAGAGTATCGCCCGATTAGAAAAACATAGTTTTGAGATAGCGACTTTAAAGTTTAATGTTCTGAAATGTTCATTTCTTTCCTATTTAATTTTTTGTCATCCTTTCTTCTAATAATGATAAAACAAAACTATAGTTTTAATTTTGAAATGTATTAAAGGACAAAAAAAAAAAAAAATTACAATTAAAAAGAGATCAATCGAAGCTCACTCAAAAAATTATCTTCTTGGCATTAGGACTTCACTCGGAAAATCGTATTTTTTGCCCAATTAAAAATTTTTTCTTCACATGAACACTCTTGGATATCTTTTTTGATTACTTAAGGAAGAATTTTAGACCATAAAAAAAAAAAAGTTACTAGGTAGTATTACCCCTTAAGACAGGAAGAGTGACATAAGTGCCCTCTGGTGTACAAGCTCTGAAGCTAGGTAAATACAGTGTTGATGGTTGATAAATATTTATACCATTTCTTTCGTAGTAATAATGGAAAAACGCTAATTTTTGAGTTCTACCACTTTAGAAATACCAGTGCGATATGTCTGCATGAAAAATTCTGAATATGATCAAATAAAAATAAAAATATTTGTAAATAAGGGATAATTGATGTGTAAATGATACAACAAAGGAATCTAACAGAGGATGGGAGTGGGGGAACCAGATAAAATTGAAAACGGCAGATAGACCTACTAGAACATTGACAATTACTAACTCACGGAAGTCACAGGGTTACATGAGACTCCAGTAAAACTGAAATTTCATGGCATGGTTTCAAAAGTTATGACTTTTTCCACCCCAATTTTTAATTTCATGACTTTTTTGTACAGTGGATACCCTGCAAATGTTTTTTTCCTGTATAGAAAATCTGAAAATAAATAGAGCACTAAATGATATAAAATACCTTTTTGACGAGGGGCTGCAGTCTTGGTCGATTAAATTAATCCGCAATTTTCGTAGTTGCTCTAATGTTCTATTTCTAACTTCATTACTTGAGTCTTCATCGGATTCTGATTTGTTTAGCATATTGTTAACTTTGCCCTGTAAATAAATATGTTAATGAAAGACAGGAAAAAAAGAGCTAAACAAATTAAGTGCTTTTTTTTCCTATTGTTAATAAGCTGCTTAGGATTTTAATATTTCACTATTTATATGGAAAATTCATATTTATAAACTATTCACTTTTTTTTTTAATTATTCAATTGTTTAAACTTTAAAATTGATTTAATGTTGAATGTTGTGATAGTTGGCATAATATTTGATAATGTAAATTCTTCTCCTCACTGGTTTTTTTTTATTATAGGTGCTCCTACTGCCATCTATGAGACATTTTAATGTTAACACCGTTCTCCCCATGGTCTAGTGGCTAACGCCTCCCATGGGGGTAAACAAAAACAATAATAATAATATAATACAAAACAACGCAACAGAAAGATAGTTTTCCTTGTTCATAATGGCATTAAAAAATAAATAAATAATAAGGAAATAATACAGAATTTATAAATTATGTAAGTAAATGATGACTTTCTTTATTTTAACTAATTTGCTAGTTAAAAACATTTATTCACTTATTTTAATAGACCTTTTTTAATAACTCAGGTATTTTTGGGATGGGTTACATAAAGGTTTCCTCGTATTTTGAAAGAAAAACCACCACCCCTATTGTTAACGGAATAAGAAAAGTCCAAAAATAATGAAGAGGTAATCAACCGTTGGTATTAAGAAGGTGTACATGATTGAGGTCTGGTCACTTGTTAAATAAAACTACATTTTAGTCATAAAATGTAGTTTGATTTAACAAGTGACCGAACCCTGAGAATCTAAACTTTTTAAATTCCAAAAATAAATGTAATATAATAACCTAGAGGTATATTCTTCCAAATTAATAAAAAAAAAAAAAAAAAAAAAAAAAAAAAAAAAAAAAAAAAAAAGAGCAAACTACATTGATTTAGTAAACTGCATTATTTACAAACTCACCACTACTTTATCATAGAATGTCCACCCAACAGGAACAGGATTTCCAGCTTCACCATCTGAAGTATCACTTGTAAAAAACAAAAAAAATTGCAAGGCAATTAGAAACTAAGAGAGACATTATTACAAACGTAATAAAGAACATAATATTTTAACTAAATTAATTTTTAAAATTAAACTCACACAATGCCAAATTTAGTGGATGATGATATAAATAAAACGCTTTTTTTAAAGTCAAGTTCACACTAATTCCTGGTCAATTATTACATGATTTGAACAATGAGACATCCCACAACAATAAAAATTGTTTTGAATATACGCTAGTATGTATGTATGAATAAGGTTTAAGGACGAAGAACGTCAAAGGTTACCATCGTCCTGTATATATACGCTAGTAGAGTTCGTCCTTATGGAAAAAATATTCAAATGCATTTTCCTTAACTTTAACTTTTATTGAGTTCTGACTCAATAAAATTTGAAGTATCTGCAGCGACTCATATAGTCTAATGGGACAGGAGTGCACCAGGCCACATAATATTGAAAAATTCAATAAGGTTCATTTGTGGAAATAGTATGAAAGAGTACCTTCTAAGTAATTATTTGTATAAAAAAAAAAATGTTTAAAACAATAGAAAAGACAATGGAGAATTTATTGAGACCGTATGTTGCTATAAACATTTATAACTATTGAGATTGTGTGCTGGTAACTTATTTAAAATTTAACATCCATTATAATGATCTCATAATTTTAGGACAGGTTATCTACAGGTTACCACCATTTTCTAGCTAGGATAGGGCTGATGCCTTTCCTTTTTTTTCCTAAGAAAAGCCACCACCCTTAGTGGGAATCGAACCCATGGCCCACGGCATGGATTGTTAAGTGATTACGCCTTAACACTCACGGCCACTGGGCCTCCAAATATATGCTGCTGTAAACATGTACAACTATTGAGACCGTTTGTAGCTATAAACATAAACAAATATTGAGAATACAACTATATATAGAATATGTAACTGAGACAGCCTGAGTGTAACAGTCTGCTGAGATATAGGTGTACAGTGCAACTATTGAGGCACTGGCGTAATTATTATTAATACTCAAATTCTAATTCCCGCCTTAAAAGTGAAGTCTTTATTACACTAACCTGTCATCGGAGGAGTTTGAAGAAGAGGCACCATATTCTTGCAGTTCTAGCTGGAGAGGTGAGGATGCTGGCGAAGGAGGATTTTCTGCAACTGTTGGAATTTCCAATCCATTTAAAAAGATGGAATCTTCATGGGGCTTCAATGCTTTTTTCCTAACACAAAACAAATAATCATATCAAAACCTTTAGAAATGAATAACATTAACAGTGGTGCTAATGATCCTAACAGTGAATGCAAAACAAAAAAATTAACAACAGTTAGATAATAAGGAAATTATTGACATAATTTTAAATGTACACTAGTGTCATTCCATTTTGTAATAAAATGATTATTTGAATGTATTTTTTTTCTGTTATTACAGAGTCTAATTAAATCTTGAAGGGGTCTACTTACCTTAATGATAGTAAAACAAAAAACCAGTTTATTCAAAAAGATATAGCATTCATTCCTTAGATCATCAGTACTCATATAGGAAAATTCTATTTCAAATAGCAAAAATCAGCATAAATAACAACTTCTATAAGCATATAATTCTCTGAAGGAACCTATTCTGGATATTACCTTTAAGGGGAGCAGCTACTTTAATGTATTTTATGTAAAAAAAAATTCAACTCACAGATTTGTTTCTTCAAAAAGTTATGAGCTTTCAAAATATGCTAATTTTGTTACCTTATGCTTTTGTAGCAGCAAATTTTTAAAACCTGAAAATTAGACAGATAAATCCTCTGTAATGTAATATACTGCTTTAGACATTTCTTCTTTGATTTTTATCTGCGAATTTAAGTAGAGGGCTTTGATAAATGTTCTTGAACAAAAATGTTCTTGTTTTAATTATCAAGAAAAATTAAATGATATTTTTTAAATATAAACTTACTTTTTTGATCTACTTTTCTTTGAAGTTTCAATAATTTCTTCATCTTCAGAAGATGCCTGAGAGGAGGATTCTGATGAAGCAGAAGTAGAACTGTCTGAAGATTTAGAAGGTCTTCGAGAATTATTTTTTGATTTCTTATTTTTGCCTTTAGCTTTTACAGTCGTACTATCAATGAAACTAGTCATAATTCCAACTGAAACTTTTTCCATCAGATTTTGATTTTCTTCAATTACAGAAAGATTAAACATCCTCTTTTCACCTTTTGACAACAATTTAGGGGTATGGTCTTGGTCTGATTTCTTACTTCTTTCGTCAAACTTTTCGTGAAGTTCAATTAGTTTCTTTACTTGGGTTTGGAGTTCCATTATCTGCTGGTTTTGGAGCCATACAATCCTGTACAAGTCAGTAATTTGTTTACTTCGGTCTTTTTCTAATTTTGTTTCCCGAGTTTTAATTTTCGATTTCTTATCTTCATGACAGTGACAAGAAGAAGTCTTCTGTGACGAGTTTATAAGTTGCCTGCGAGAATGCTCTTGGTGGTAGGCAGGAGTTGCCTGAGAAGGGACTTTCTCTGCCTGATAGCTTTGTGCATCACCGTGAGAAGGCAAAGCTCGGGTATTTCTACAGCAGCTATTCTGACATGATACCCGGCTATTGAATTCATTATGAAACTCCTGAGGGTGGAAACGGTTTGGAGTTGTGTTGTGCAGCCTGTAAACATTAGGTGACCCATTCGCAGGCTCAAAAGGGCTGGAATTGACGTTTGAATGGTTAAATAATCTTTCCGAGACTTGCGGAAATTTAAACGAGTCATGATTAGGATAATCTGGCGTAAACATTCTTAAATGATTTTGACCGTTGTAAATATGTTCTTGGTAGGTTGGGCTAGGCTGAGGGAAATATCCACGAACAGTAGTGCTACCAGGTGAACTGAATTGTTTGGAGTTATGGCTATCCTGTGCCGATCCGAAATATCGACCGCGCTCTTCTGCGTGACTCGGGCTCCCACCTAAAGCTCTATTCTGGTACTGAGAATTGCCTCCGTATCCTGGCAAATCCATACCTTGTTGGTAGCCATGATTAACATTTGCTTCAGTTTGTTTAAGGTGCGATGGAACGATCGTAGGGCAAGACTCGAGAGTTTGACCCAATTTACTCAGCATATCTGATGAATCTCTAACAGTTTCAGGGCTTTTAAGATAAGCTGCATTCATTGATTTCCATGAATTGTATGGGATTTGAGTAGCATTACTTGAAACATTCATTGAATTTGAGTGGGCGCCTGATTGTGAAGTAGATTTATCCTCAGCTTTCCCGTCAGATCTACCTAATTCTTTTCTATATAACATTGGCATTATGTTATCATCGCTCTGGAAAAATAATATAAAATTACAAATCTAGAAAAAGTTCTGAAAACAAGGAATTTTAGGAAAAGCTCTGTAGTTCTATTTTATTCACATTCAATTAACATACAAATAAACTAAAGCTCTTATTTACTGTTTGAAAAAATAATTCCTAAATATGGGGGGGGGGGTGTGATGGTGAAAACAAATAAAGAAGGGGAGAAGGAAGGAAAAGGTGGTAGAAAGTTTTCCACTAATAAAAATAAGCCAAAAAAGGTTTGAAAAACTATCCTATAAAAGAAGAAGAAGACATATCTTGCAGCAGCCATAACTTGAAGCCAATAATATATTTGAGCCCACGATTGAACAATTAAAGAAAATATTATGTGTTACGACAGTGATAACCCATCACAACCACACTTTTAATACTTATTCATCTCTCAACATGACTAAAATGATTAGTTTTGTAGAAATCGAATAGTTATAGTAACTGGGCCTATCAATCAAGTAACTGCACCTACAGGTATAAGTATTAATGACTTGTAACAAAAATAGGCAATCATTTTGTTATTTATTTTATTTTTATGTTCACTTTATTTAAATCATTTCTTATTAATGTTATTTAAAAAAAAAAAGAAAATATTTCACAGATAATCAATGTTCTAGTCCCAAAGACCAAGTGCTCGCCAAAATTTCTGTTATTTATTGAATGACAGTACTAAGTTTTTAAAACAGGTCAATACTTGTTCATTTTCAAGCCAATATTCTATATGAATCAATTCATTGATTGTAAATTGTTGCTGGATAAATTAAATCATGGTCGAGTCAGTTGCCAGAATGAACAAGCAACGACAAACCGAATTACAATTGAATAACATTTTTTAAAAGAGTATATATCATGAGTACAAATGCAAAGCATCAAATGTGAAAAGTGGATTGGTACCTTATAGATGACTCTATATAAATTTTATCTTATTTATTTTTATTAACTTAATGCACATTCGTTAGTTTGATTTTCTGTAATTGATAATACTTTTTTCTTTAATTTTCAAGAGCTTGCCACAACGTACGTCTGCCCAACAGTAATCAATATAGATTTGAAATGAATTTTTTCGCATTCGATACTTTGCATTGGTATTTACGATATAAGCAGGAATGGGTGTGCAAAGAAGGTAATCTCTCAATATAGAGACTTTTAATTATTGCAATAAGATATTTATCAATCTCAAGACAGTTCTTAGAATATATTTTGTGATATCTATTGCAATACACAAAACCTCTATGGAAAACTAGCATTGAAAACAACAATGAAATAAATCTTTGAAGCGAATAGCTTGCCAAATTTGATTTGAAAGGAAAAATTATTCCTTTAATAATAACTTTTATTTGTAGTTATTCATATCATTTATTTTTTACAATTAGAATAATCTGTAATAGATTACTTTAAAGAATTAACAACAACAACATAAATATGATTCAAACAATGAATACATTAAGCTTGAAAGTAACAAATCCTATGGGATTCATCATCAAATCATTAAACAAAAGTTGACAATAGTAAGCTATTTTAAAATTACTAGAAAATAAATATAGTTTTAATTTAAAAACCTCGTCTTCTATTATTGGAGGAAGTGAAGCCTTAGGTTCATTATAAGCCATCTATCTATGAGCCTGTTGAGCACTTCTCCTAAAAGAGTAATTCACAGGAATGTCAAAATCAAAACTAATCTTCAATGAAGGCAGTTATTTTTCCCTCCATTATTTAAAGTTACCTTTCCAGTTAAGCAACACTCATCATACCAAAGAGGTAAAAGCAAAGAAACAGATATCCATAATAATGAAGGGAGTGTTTCGTAGTAAATAGCCTACGTATTTACTTTATCAGATGGATGTAACACTGGAATCCTCTCTTTAATAAGGAAATTCCCTCGGACGCACCTTTTAATTGAATGAAATACAATTTGGTGTTAATCTTGTGCCTTTAACCCAAAGCGGCCGTCACTGATCTATTGTAGCAGCCCCAGTCTGATTATTGTCTTTTGTTCTTGGCAAATTCCAATTAGTTCTTTCTATTTCATCACTGTGGACGATAGTAAAATATAATTGTTATGATCCTCTCTATCGTGTTTTCTATTTTTGTTTGGGCTTAAGACGAGTCAACCTTTGTAGTCATTAACGCTAGAATCTAAGTCTATCGTGTTTCTTAATCATTTAACTATTTGGAGCACCCCTTATTTATCTCTTATACTCAGGGTCGCCACATCTCAGAGCCGGGCTCAGGACCAGATCAGGGCCCCTACTGCTCAGAGCCGGCCCCCCACTACTCAGAGCCAGACTGAAAATTCTAGGACTTTGGACCTTTTAAAACTATTTTCCTCATGAGTTTTGAGCGAAATGAGAATAAAAGCCGACAATCGGTGCAGCAAAGGTCACTTTCGGCACTTGTAGTTTTATTACGACTCCTAATGAAATATACTATCCTGGGACTGTATTTGTTTTGTCGCTTATGAACATTAAAAAATATATAGATCCCATTCCAATAAATATAGGCTACGCCCGTCATATTTCTAAACCCCATTCTTTTTACAAGCTCATAACCTATACATTTTTTCCACTTAGCACTTAGAATTTGATGAAATTTGGCAAAAAAGCTACAGTGGTCCCGAACTGATCCTATCCGATATCCCTCAACCGACAGAAGGAAGATAAACATTGACATCTCAATGCAGGTGCCTACAGGCGTCCCGACCCGATCTTATCGGAAATCCCTCCAACCATCAGAAGGAAAAGAAACTTTGACATCTCAATACAGGTACTTGAGGGGTCCTGATCCGAAATCCCTCCGACCATCAGACCATAAGAAACATTGACATCTCAATTCAGGTGCCTACAGTGGCCCAGGCCCGAACCTCTCCGGTCAGATATCTCCTGGTTCACCTCCTTTCAAACAAGTTATGTAATCTTTGAGGTCAGAAACATGGAAATTTATAATCACCATCTCCAGATTTTGTCAGTGGGTCGCGTTATGAGGAGGTTTCCTCTTGATGGAGGGTGGGAGGGAGGGAGGAAATGCTATAAAATACTATAATATTTTATCTTTATTTACTGGTCAGTCACAGCTTTCTTTTCATTTCATTATTCTTAGTAAACAATTAAATTCTTTTAATCTATTAAATGGAATAAACATGGAGGAGTGTTTAGTGTTTTTCGATGTCTATTATCAAATCCCAATAGATACAATCACTAGAGCAGTGTTCCTCTCAGTGGAAAAGAATCTCTTCTAGGCACAGGATGAAAGCTCTAGCCACAGGAACTACTGACTGGCTAGCTTGAATACATAGAACAACAAAAAGCAAAACAGTATAGCAAAGCAAGTCATATTTATTCAAGGCAGGTAATTATGTCTTCATTTTATATATATATATATATATATATATATATATATATATATATATATATATATATATATATATATATATATAAAGAAAATGAAGGTTCAATTCTTTCGAGTAATTTTTCTATTAAAAAAAAAACAATTAAAAGAATAAAATAAAAATAAACTTCTTTTTCCTTGGAATTATAAAAAAAGCTGTCTCCAAATGTGGCCAGCCATCAGTTGGAGATGGCTGTATATTCATTCACAGTTACAATTCCATAGCATCTTTTTCCTAAGTGTCATCCTGCTCCATAGGTTTAGGCTTAAAACTTTCAGTTTGAGTTTTATTGTCTTGTTCTTAGTCTATATTTGTAGTTACTTCCTGTGCTTGAATTCCTTCTGCCCTCAACCGAGAAAGGATAGGTCTGTAGATTGCAGGGGAGAACGGCAAGGCCATACCTTTTTCTTGAATTTCTCCTAGAAATAAAAAGAAAAAAGCATGAGAAAAGATAGCCTTCGTCTTTTTTTTTAATGTCCTCAAAACAAAGAGTTGTAGATTTTTGGCACAAGGCCTGTAAGGTACTTTTCTGTGTCTAACCTAGGCACGACCAACCCATGCCATATAGGGGGCACTATATTAACTTTTTTTTTTTTTTTTTACGGCACATCAACATCCAGGCCATTAGCGCCAACATCCATGACCAACTCTTTGGTCGAATTAAGCCCTCACGAAACTACTTGGGACACTGTGAGAGAAGTTTGTGTCCATTCAACAGTTGTTTGCTGTCTGGAACAAATTGGTCTTTAAAAAACAGCATTATTTTTGCATCAACCTAATAAAATCTGTAATTGGGTTGACCAGAGTATGTTATTTTTCTAAGAATTATCATTATTAGGAATTAATCATTATTAGAATTAATTATTATTAGACTGAATATTATTTTGTGAGAAGCATTCAAATATTTTAAATTTTTTCGACACTCATTATATGAGTTAAGGGTATTTTTATTTAGGAAAAACTAATCTATAAGAGACGTCCTAGTTCCCCATTCCTATGACTGATGGCCATGAGACACATTCTGTAGTGCTCTCCTGATACAATATCGTCGATACAAATGCAAAGTAATGAATGTAAAAAAACACATTTTTCTTTTTCAATCTATACTGATTGCTGTTGGACTGATCGACGGCAAACTCACGAATCTAAGTTCACTCAGTGAAAGAGGAATGTAACCACTGCCAAAAGGTTGAATCTGCCGACTATTTGACTGTCAAAAAGCTAAGTAATGAATAAAAGTTTTTTCACTCTGGATAGTGGTGATTTTCACATTCGATGCTTTGCATTTGTATCGATGACATATTTGGTGTGTTTTATGCCGGTGGCATCTCTCACATTATTTGGGAATCCGCTTCCCTTGGTGTTACGAAGTTGTCTCTCGGTGCACTTTATGCCCGGTTCCAGCTTTTATACTTCTGGCTGCCCTCTCCCCGATCGGTGAGATTTTCCCATAATTCCCTCAATCCTTTCCTTCGTCCTCTTCCTTCCTTCTCACCCTTCACCATGTACCCCTCCTATGAATGTCCTAAAGGTAAGGCTGATTTTTTTATATTCTATATACATGGGTTGTACCCATAGTTCATTATTTTGTTGGCCTCCGCTTTTATCTGAGCTCACCAAGGCACCATATTATTTTGCTATTTCTTTACCATTGAGAGTATATTATAGAACTGAGATTAAAAAGAAAAGAAAAAAAGAAGAGAATCCATGCAACACATGAGAGGAACATTAGCTATACTAATTTGAAGAATGATTTACCATCAAGAACCATCTTTGCTGCAATAGCTGCAGGAAGGCCAACCAAGCGTGCCATTGCACTGTGTTCTTTCACTTGTCCGTATTCTACAAGGTTTATTCCTCTTTTTTCTCTGCTCCCGTTTGGCCACATTATACCAATGTCATGCCTCAAAATAATTACATCTCTGTCTGACTTTCCTGGAAAGAAATTATTTTTGAAACTTATGACTTATGTTATTACATTTTTTAATCATAATTTTATTTAGCTATTTGATCAGATAATTGATTATCCTTTGATATTTAAGCATTTGTAAACACTGAACTGATTCAATACGTTCAAAATAAAGCCTGTTCCGATAGACGGAAAAGTCGAATACTCCAAGTGCAAAAATTTTGAGGGAAAAATCCCCGACGGTTCCACCATTTGCAAACTCCCATTTCAAGGAACAACAACATGCTACATTATAAAAACTGATTATGTCTCGTTTAAGAGTAGACAAAGTCCTCGTTTGAGAGGTCAGACAAAGGAAATATCACAGTGTCTAATGTTTATCAATACTCAGCCAAAGCCAGGACTAAAAATGTTTTAAACTACTTAGTGAAAAGGTTATAACAGAGAACATTTTTACCACCAATTTCTTGCAGGGGAATATAGGCCACGCCCTTTTCCCTCTAACTAAACCATCAATTTGAACGGGCTATAGCTTTAATTGTTTTCAGACTTAGCTTTGGCTAAGTATTGATAAATATTAAACACTATCTCCCTTGCCTGACCACTCAAAGCCTTCCCCGGTCCTAAACAAGACATAATCAGTTTTATTGAGTTTAAAGTAGCGTGTTGTTCATTGTAATGGAAATGCATATGGGATTAGAACTATTCCATCTAACTGAAGGGGCTATAGTATAAAGCTGTAATATTTAGCTAGATTTTTGATATTGACTACTTCAAATATTCACTTTTCAGCCACCAAAGCAAATATATTTTGTCCCTTTTGAATATTAATAATAATTTATAAAATTTATATAAATAAATTTGTTTTATAATCGTAAGGCATCACTTAAAAAATAAATTAAACAAGACAAAGCGGGACATTAGAAGAGAAAGGGCGAATCACGAACTCCGGATGTTGGGAAATCGAAGTCTCAAGAAGGGCTTCAGGATCGCAAACAAGAATATTTACTTTGTGGAATGCTGATTCATAAACCTGATTGAAAAAGCATGCAATTGAAATTCAATGTTTTAATTATAATTTATACGAGTGGTTTATGGATAAGAAAATGCTAGGAGGGGAGTTTCAGATCCAGGATTCGCCCTTGAAATCGGACATTGAATTTTTCATAGATAATGTTGCTATTCACTTTAACTTGAAACTGTAAGAGAACTAAATGTGAACCTGAGAAAAACACCTACATCTTTCTGAACCAGAAAAAAAAAATCGATCTTCCTGATTCGCCCTCTCTCTTCCGAGGTCCTGAAATAAAGAACTAAGAAAATAACAAACCTAAAGCTAGCTTGTCAGCCAGATAGTTAGAGAGCGTGTCTAAAGGAGTGGAAAACTTGTGAATAGGCGATTCACTGAGTAAGCCAAGACTTTCTACAGCGTCTAGCCTCTTTTCTCCTATTTTATCACTCACCTTTCTCCTTAAATTTTCATAAAAAACATCATGAGTTGAAAGACCAAGTAACGTACAAGTCAGTTCTCTCTAAAACATTTCAGATTATAAATGAATAATAAAGAGAAACTGTAAATATCTGCTCTAAAATGTTTTGAATCGAATAATACCCAAGTGATTTCTGGACCTTTAGGATGAAGTGCTGGATGAGGATTTGGATCAATCAAGCCGAGTTGACTAATTCCCAACATGGTATCAACAAAACCTGTAAACAAATAATTTCAATGAATCGCTTGATTTTTATGTAAGGAAATGGTACTTGCGTATTAGTTCCACCATCTAGGTCAGAGATCTGGATCATCAGCGCAGGCTCAGAAGTCAATTGAATTTTTGACAATATGGCCATGGAAAGACCATTTATGTATATTATCAACGAGTTTGATATAACCTTGATGATTAAGTTTCGATGCTAATGGCATAATTGCATTTCCGCCAGCTTCACTCACTCAAGGTTACATCGAAACTCTAATCAATCCAACTCATAACGGCCAAAATTCTAATGAGTTATACACCTGCGCTGATAACTGAGATTTCTGACCATGATGTGGTGAAGCTAATACGTAAGTAAATTTAGTTTAAATATTCCCAAACCTCTGAATCTCAAAGTCCCCCTGAAAACTGTGTTCGCTTCAGCAGCAATGCCATACAGACTTGCATAGCGTGTACTATCCCTGTTTGGATAACCTTCTAAAGCAAATCCAGGCAGGAAGTGTAAGTCTTTTGTATAATCTAATACACTACCTCCTGCAGGTATTTCAATTACCTAAAAATAAATTCATTTTTTAAATTTTGAAGAAAATTATAAAAATTTGTAATAGGAGTCAAAAGGGTTCTCCCGTGGTCTAGTGGCTAGTGCGCTAGATTCATAAGCGGGAGATGGTGAGTTCGATCCCCACCGGCGATAGGAATTTTCTCATCTCAGGGCTCGCTGAGAAAATTCCTGGCTGCACCCTGGATGTCGGTGCTAATGGCCAAGAATTGTCGATGCGCCGTAAAAAAAAAATAAAAATAAATAAATAAATAGGAGTCAAAAGTTTTACAGGATTTAATTAAACCTTGTATTCTGGTTAGGCAAAATAAATGCATTTGGGATAATTTATAAAATAACACACTTTTTATCTTAAGGACAGGAACTATTGTTGCCAAATAATATCATGTGATTTTTTTAAATAATATATTGTAGATTTTTTATAATAAATCTACAAAAATAAAATGAAGGTTTTTCGTGTGAATTTCATAGAATCATCTCAGTACATCATTCTATTTCATTCAATGACCCTTTCTCTACCGTTGGCTGCTCCAGCAGTCGTAGAGCATCTGGGCCCTGTGTACCGCTGACACTTAAGCTCCATGTAAAAGAGCTTAAGTCCTATTCATACATACATAGTTGATACCCCTCAAGTTAAACTGAGACAGTATAAATTTACCAGAACACAGATTCTTAGTAAAAATCAATCTGCGATTGACTTATCAAATCACTACCAAGGTGTAATTATTTTAAGTCAAATACAAAAAAAGAGTTTAATTAAACATTATAGAAAGCAAGCAATATTTGACAAAGTTCCTTTGGGTCTTTCAACAGCTCAAACATAAACAAGTCTCTTTTTTTATGTCCAACTCGCGAGGATTAGGAAAATTTTAGGAAATGGGATAAGGTTTTTTTTCTTTAGAGTTATTATTATTATTATTAGTGAGATCATATATAACAAATCCCCTTCTTATGTCAAAATTGAATAGGTAGAATAACCAAAGAAACAGAATATCCTAATGCATCTAAAATAGTTTTCTTCTCACCTTAGAATCTGATAAATACTTCGCTGTTCCTAAAGTGTTTAATAAAACTCCTCGCGGAGACCAAGAAAACTTATATCGTAAGGCATTGTCCGAGCATTCGGGAGCTGGCAAACCCCCGCAGTAACTTACGAAGGATTCGATCTTTCCTAGAAAAAAGTAATAAATGTTTGATCGCTCTAAACGCAACAAATTTAAATAATGAAGTAATTCAACGCATACCTCCTGCTTGATGAACTTCGTCAATGCATTCCATTGCAAGTAGGTGGTCAATTCCTGGATCAAGACCTATTTCATTTAAAATTGTTACACCAGCTTGCACAGCCCTAAAACATTTAAAGTAAATGATAATATGTTCAAGACTAGTTTGCTTGCATTGATTGTAAAATTTCTTTATTAATAATTTTAATGTTGGGCATTAATAATTGTACAAATATACTCTGTACTCCATAAAAGAATCTGCTTCCTGCAGTGATCCTGCTTTTTATATTGGCTATAACATTTAACAAAACAAGTTAAGCAATATTCCTCTCCAGAAAAGGTAAGGAAATAAAAATTGGATATTGTTGACCAAAAATTCCAAAATTACTTATATTTCGGTAAAGAAGTTGTGGGCTTGGTTAGGATTGGGGACAAGCCCACCTCTGGTCTGTGAAAGTTTGGTTGCCCTGACACCTGCAAGCACACCATCTATCGTAAACCAGTCACCAAATGCAGGCCACTAAGGTAGAACTGGCAGGTGGGGGGGGGGGACTCTACTCGACCTTAACTAGGTCTGTCTTCCGCTGGTCAACAAGTGTTGTCTTTGTCTTCGATGCTACCGACCATGAGGCATGAATGACCCAATAGTGGTTGAATTGCCGTAAAAAATTAAAGAAGAAAAAAAAAGATGATGTAATTTTCCTTACCTTTCATGCAAAGCAGACATGTCTGGAGTCAAATATGATGCAGTTACCATGTGCGTCATATGTTCTATGCAGGCCTCAGCTACTGTATGATGGAGATGGTAAGGTAACAAAGACACGACTATATCTGCAGATTCAACAAGTTCATTAAGTTTCGAAGGCATTTCAAGGACATCAATGAGAACTGGAGAAACCCTTACTAGGCCTTGGGAAAGAGTGTCTATTTCATCTCTCAAGGAAGAACCTGTAATCGGGAAAAACAATAACATAATTTTTTCAAGTATAAACTACAGTTTGTAAAAATATTTCAAGCAATATACCCAGAGTTATATGAAGACTTTCATCTCTATGTAAGTACTCAATCAGCGGGAGACAAACACGTCCTGCTCCTAGGACCAGCACTCTCTTATCTCCCTCGCAAACACCATCGTGCTTATGTTTAGCTTTCCTGAAACAGTATAATCAAATTATTGGGTACAAAAAAGAGTTTAAAGCAGAGATACAAGGCTGAAAAAACTTTATATTAATAGTTGATTAACTTACAATTAACTGTAATTGAATAAATAATACTAGTCACTTACATATTTATTGTTCTTAGTTCCTGAATATATTCATAGTTGGGTGTCAACTTCCCATTGCTTGCTATGATTGCCTGCAAGTTAATATTTAACAATTAATTAATTGCAAATTATAACAAAAATGTATGAAAAATTACTATAACTTTTTTTTATGTGAGATATTTTTACTGATACACATGATATAATGAAGCATATTTGTTAATTTTGTTGGTTACTAAAAGGAATTAGATTGCAGCTTTGATTGAAATATTTTCTATATAAGGGATGAGAAGTAACAATTTCACTGTTCATAATGATGATATTCTACGAAATTCAATCAAACAATATAAATTAATATGATGGATTATTTGTTGAATGGAACATTGACCAATAGAAAATAGTTCAATATTATCAAAATAATTATTTAAAGAAAACTAATACAGATATTAAATAAAGAGTCTTCAAGCTTAGACTGAATGTGTGAGCTGGGTAGAATATAGAAGTGATTACTCCTTTAAGAGAATGTTAATTGGAACATATGAAACCATTATAGATGAACAATTTATAATTTAAATTTATCCAGTAATTATAAATTTTATAATGTATAAAATCCTGATCTTATGAACAAGTTAGTTGATATATCAGGACCTTGAAAGAGAAAGGGCGAATCTGAAAAATCAATTTTTTTTTATTTTATTTTCTGAGTCCGAAAGATGTAGGTAACACGACACTTTGCCTTGTTTCCCTGGTTCGCCTTTAGTTCTCTCACAGTTTCAAGTTAAAGTGAATAGTACCACCATCTATGAAAAATTCGATGTCCGATTTCAAGGGTGAATCCCTGGTCTGAAACTCCCCTCCGAGCAGTTTGTTACCCATAAATCACTCGTAAAAATTATATTTAAAACATTGAATTTCATTTGCAGACTTTTTCATTCCATAGAGTAAACATTTGCCTTTGCTATCCTGAAGCACTTTCAGAACTTTGACATCGATTTCCCAACATCCGGAATTCGTCTTCCAAGGTCCTGATATAATTGCTATTAAAATGTCTTGTTCCTCAAAATTTATTGAGTGAACTTTAAAATAATTTTAATTAATGCCTCCAAGCATATGACTTTACTAGAGTTTCGTAGAGAATATTATATTATGAAAGTTAGTTCATAAAATTGCTAAAGCAATAGCAATAAAAGCTACATTTCAGTTTTTTTTTTATTCAAATGGGAAATCTTTAAATGATTCATTTATTAGCGGATATTGAGCGCTTTCTTCAGAACAGTGTGTTTCCATTTTTTCTGATATTCCCTTCTTCGGAAAAAAAAGGCACTAACCCCAGTGGGAATCGAACCCATGGCTCCAGGCAAAAACAAAATTAATAATTGATATTGTTATGTTTTAAACTTTTGATAAATAGGCATGAAAAAATTAGTGCATTTTATAGTAACCTGAATTTAGAAAAAAAGAGGGAGCTCTTATGAAATAATATAGAAAATTATCCAATAAGCAATTATAAATCCCTTGATGTATTTAAAGGTCAGCTCACCTTCAGATTGTACTAACTATAAAGATTCGTAGTTAATAATAATGGACGTTAAAATTTAAATAATAAAGATTGAAAATTATTAAGAACTGTTAAGTTTGAATGAGTAAAATGTTAAAAAATATAATATCTAGTAATTACTGCATATAAAAACTAATTTAATTTAATTTAATCTGATTGTTAAAGAGGTATAAAAAAAAAAAAAAAAAAAGGAACTAATTTTATTTTTGACATAGACTATTGATATTCTTGAAGGCATAATAAAAATGTCCAGAAACGAAATATTGAATTTCTTTTTTTCTTTTTTTGTTTTTTTTTCTTTCTTTTAAGGCTTGTCAACCCCTTGGGTCATTAATGCCTCGAACGTAGTTCTGGACAATGACCATGTCACAGGTCAAGTCACAAGGTCATGAATTTCTTTATGCACCTTATCAGTTAATTCATAGAAAATAAAGTAAAATGGAATTAATTGTATCAAATGTTCAAAATGCCTTCCGCTTAACCAAAGTATAGTAAAATGATATTATTCATAAGTTACTAGATTGTTTAAATATGAATATAGTTAGAAATACATCATTTTTTATATGTACAGATTACTAGATTTTCTATTTGTTATGATTTCAACAATGTTTTATCCAAAGAAAATTAAATAACTTACAGATATCAGCCTTGAACAATAATACATAGGCACATTTTGCAGATCGCTTGGTATTATTAAATCTCTGTGCTTGAGATAAGTGTAAAATATCTGGAGTGAGTAAATATTTACTTTTAAATGAAAAAAATATCATTGATGTTGATAAATCACTTTTCTAAAGTAAATATTTACTTTCTTCTTTTTTTTTATTTTCTCTTTTCTTGTAGAAAAAATCAGAATTGAAACAAGAACAAAATCAGATTGTATAAATTTGTTTCTAAAGTAAATTAGAACTTAATTACACAATGAAAATTTAAATAAATGAAATAAAAAAACATACATTGTAAACAGGCGACTGAAAACTATGTTCTTCTAGAGGTTTTATTCCATCGGACATCAATATGTCACTGACATAAGGAAGAACAAGATCTCCAAAAAAGTCTGTGGACTCTTTGGGTAGTTGCGTAGGCATATTGTCGATAGAACAGACTAGAACGCCGGGTCCTTTAAAGCTGGAACCAAATTAAGAAGCCATTATTAACCTTTGTGGAGATATATAGGCTTGAACCTGATTTTTTATTTAGCCATTCCAATGAATGTTAAATTTTTGTAAATAAAAATCATGGCATCTTGGGGCTTTTTCCTGGGTGCCTACCTAATGATAAGGAAGGTTATAGCTATGGGAAGTTCTGCTTTATTTATGGTTGAGTGCTTTATTAACCCTTGGTGTTTATAAAGTGTCTGACAGACATGAAGGAAATTTCAGTGAAGTATGTTGGCAGCAGTGAGCATCTAGCGTCTAGATGCTCACTGCTGCCAACATACTTCACTGAAATTTCCCTCCTGTCTGTCAGAAACTTTATACACACCAGGTGTTAAATCTAGAATAAAGTAACAACAAAAATGAATGGTCTTACATAGATAAAATTAATATTGCAAATATGAGATACTTATTTCAAAGTTCTCTGTTATTTTTCAGCAACTGCAAACAGCCAAGGGTCGAAGCTCAATATATTTGAGCAGGGCCGCCACATAGGGGGGACTGCCGGGTAGTTGTCCCGGGCCCAGACCGGGCCTCGCTAATTGGAAAAAAATGTATAGGTTATGAGCTTGTAAAAAGAATGGGGTTTAGAAATATAGATGGGTGTAGCCTATATTTAATGGAATGGGATCTATATTTTTTTTTAATGTACATAAACGACAAAACAAGTGCAGTCCCAGAATAGTATATTTCATTAGGAGTCGTAATAAAACTACAAGTACCGAAAGTGAGCTTTGCTGCACCGATTATCGGCTTTTATTCTCATTTCGCTCAAAACTTAAATGATAAAAATCATTTTAAAATGTCCAAAGTCCTAAAGCAAAGTAGTAGAATTTTCAGTCTGGCTCTGAGAAGTAAGAATGTTGTCACATGAAAGGGAAAAGTCAGCTAACATTATTTGAGCCTTACCTAGTGATTAGACTTTTCCTTCTGAAATTTTAAACGTAATAAATAATCACAATAATTTTTAACTGAGTTCCCAGATCAGATGATGTTGAATCCTTTCTAAGTGAAAACCTGAAACTCCGTGCAGTTTAGTATGTTGTTTTGGAGAAGGACCTTAAGAGCACATTTTCATAAAATCAAAAACCGAATAGCAAGTAAAATATAAACAATTGATACATCACTTATTATCATTGGCGATAATGATAAAAATGTATTATGATTGAATACACCCTTGCAGAAAAACATACTTTCTCCAAACAACTTCTTTTATTGGGCATGAAGCATCAAAGACCCTATAAAATTATTACTATGAAGCAGCTATTATTAATACCTTAAATTTTTTCAAAGAAAAAAAACAACTCCTTACACGTTGGCAGATTTTAGAACTGTTTTTTAATTACCACCTCTTCTATTCCAGTAAACTCAACATAAAATTTCTAGATATTACTGATTTTGAGATATCTTAATTTTGTGTGTGTGTGTGTGCATGCGTGTGTGTGTGTATATATAAAATATATTTTCCTGTACATGCAAAAGTAGTAGAGCAATTTTAAATAAACTACGGACACAGATTATTTTTAACCTGCGTGTGGGTGTGTGTATATAAAATATATTTTCCTGTATACGCAAAAGTATTAGGGCAATTTTAAATAAACTACGGACACAGATTATTTTTAACCTCCAGGATATCTTTTTTTTCTAGCAGAAAATCTATGGACAAAATTAATCTCTCAAAGAAGAAGAATTATCATGTCTCAAGACGATAAAGGAACTTTCATCCTCCACAGACTGTTTCTTTAATGTATTTGACGATGTATAGATTTATGATCCTAAAGAGCATCAAAAACTCTGCCAATCTTTTCTTATTTCAAGTTAATTCAATTTAGTTTTATTAATTAAGTATATTGGATAAGGACTCCAAAGATTACCTTTTTGTATCTTTATTTCTGTCAGCATCATAAAGGCAAAAAGGTGTGTCGATGGTTGTGCATTCGTTCATGAACTCTATTGATCCGCCAGGATCGGCACTGATGTCGCAGATAGCCAGAAGCCTGTGAGGAAGGAGTGGAGCTCCTTCAGAGCAGGGTAGCCATGGTGTGTGAGCTGGGCGGAGAAGGGCTTTTGCATCTGGGAGCGTTAGTAGTTTAGGAGAATCCACTGCCCAGTAAATACCATTCACTATCACCGACGCATATGGCGCAATCTGTTTAAGAGTAGGAATGAATATCAGTTCTATAAACATTTATCTAGAGAAAAAATGTATTTTTATTGTTTATTCGAAACAACTACGAATTGTTGCTATTAGCATATTTTTTCTATTATCCCCTAAAATGACACCCCTCTAAGCAAAAACAGTCCAAATCAATTATGTGTACAAGTCATGGTTTTTGGGTCTCCCCATGGTCTAGTGGTTAACACCTTAGATTCTCATGCGGGAGATGGTGCATAAATACCTATTAAGTTGATGTTTTGAAAAATTGAGTCTTTGTAAAATTTAATTTTAGATTTATTGCTTTTGAAAAGAAACCGAAGTGCTCGAAATGTGTCAAAGAAATACATAAAAAATGTCATCAATTTTCGTCTTATTTGACATATAAGGCCTTAGATATCTGAGCTAGAGAGAGCTGAAAAGAGTCAATTCTCACTCCAGGCAAGAGCATGCTTTGAACCTGCATTTCCAAAGGTTCCCAGGATTAAGAAGTTGCTAAGTGCAGTGACACATCTAGGTTAAGTACACGATTGAAACAATTCAGTTATTTATCAATTATTAGTAAGTTCTATCTTTTTTTTGGTCTTTACCAATAAACAAGAAATGTATATTTTTTATGAACTAAGTGATTTTATTTAATTTTTTTTAAGGGTTTTATGACACATTTTTACCATCAAATCAAAATTTCGGAGGCCTCAGCCCCCTCCTTATTTACGCCATGTAGAGAGTTGAGTTCACCTTTCGTATTCGCCATCCTACTGCAGTTTCTAGTTAGCTTGTTTTCATTCTCTGTCTATTTTGAGAGGGAAAGAAGGGCGAATTCACAATGAAAAATATACTAGTAAATTCTCTGAAGCATTTAGATTCGGATGCAGGGGAAAAAAAATTGACCGGATGTTGAATTTGCCCTTCTTATCCGCAACGCCTCATATGAAAGTATAGTCGTTACTTATTTTTTTATTTAATTTATAGAGTTCTGCAACAGAGGCGAAAAACTCTTTAAATGTCAGTCGTCAACTAGTCGTTACTTAAAATCTTGCAATGAAAAAACCTTCATAAGCATTTTGATAAAAGATGAAGTTCACAAGATTCATTTTATTAAATCCCCTGGTCCTTGGTCCTGGAGCTGCTCCTCCATCTGCCATCCCTCAGTCACTAAATATCTAAATATTATAAGGCCTCTTCCAACGTATAAATATCTAAATCCTCTAAGGCCTCTTCCAACGTATAAATATCTAAATACTCTAAGGGCTCTTCCAAGGTATAAATATCTAAATACTCTTAGGCCGGCCATACAAGTTCCGGTATACCAGAGAGGTTTACCTGCACAGGTGACCTGCGCAGGTAAACTGGTGCGTGTGTGCCAGCCCATCCGGTATACCTGTACAGGCATAGCGACCTGTACAGGTATACCGGAGAAGAATCAAAATTTAATTCTTTTTACCTGCGCAGGGGAGTAGACCGGAGCGTGTGTGGGAGTTAACCGGTAAACCTGCGCAGGTGTGGAGCTAGTTTTGGCAAATACTCTGATTATAGAGCTTCGTGTTGTGCTTAACTTACAGTCTATTCTCTGCACTCGAGTGCCAGTGGTTATATAGAACGTTTCTATATTGTTTACTGTGTTAGTCATCATGTTTATCCGGAAACGGAAACCGAATTCTCGAGGAATTCATTGAAATTTATCGATCAGAACCCTGTTTGTGGCTAGTTAAGAGCAAGGAATACCATAACCGTGCGTTTTCGTATTTTTTGCAGTTTATAGCCACTAACAAACCCACTAAAGCAATGATGTCATCTTGTCGGCTCGCCATTTCTAGACTGTAGAAATCCTTCACCCGTCCGGTTTACCGGAGCATGTGTGGGCTCTCGCCTCTTCAGGTATACCGGACAGGTACACCTGTGCAGGTAAACCTCTCCGGTATACTGGAACATGTATGGCCGGCCTAAGGGCTCTTCCAATGTATAAATATCTAAATGCTCTAAAGCCTCTTGCAATGTATAAATAACTAAATACTATAAGGCCTCTTCCAACGTATAAATATCTAAATACTCTAAGGCCTCTTCCAACGTATAAATATCTAAATACCCTCGTCTAAAGTATAGATATCTAAATACTCTAAGGCCTCTTCCAACGTATAAATATCTAAATACTCTAAGGCCTCTTCCAACGTATAAATATCTAAATACTCTAAGGCCTCGCCCAACGTATAGATATCTAAATACTCTAAGGCCTCTTCCAAGGTATAAATATCTAAATACTCTAAGGCCTCGTCCAACGTATAGATATCTAAATACTCTAAGGCCTCTTCCAAGGTATAAATATCTAAATACTCTAAGGCCTCGTCCAACGTATAGATATCTAAATACTCTAAGGCCTCTTCCAATGTATAAATATCTAAATATTGTAATGATATATTACATTCTTGAAAATATTTTTAAATTCAAATAACCATCGATATTTTGAAAAGCCCGCGCAAATCACAAACCAGATATACAAATAACATCGTATTATATACGATCAAAATTAATAATATTTTTGGACAATACTGGTATACAAGATATCCATATTAAATGTACATCCAGATAACAATAAATTAATTATTTAGTACTGCAAAAAACAATTGTTATCTTTATATATAAAATCCGGCAAACTGCGGAAGTTAAAAGGAGGGAAGCCAAGGTTTCTCTCTCGAATGGCAGCATTCTAGTTCCAGCCGTGATAGAGAGAAGGACAGTCTATTCTCAGTGTTGGTTGAAGGTGGACCTCTCCTCCAAGGAATACCAAATTTATTGAAGTTTTGTGGGAAGCGGATTGATTTAGAGGTGAGAATTGTTTTTGTTGTAGTTTCCAATTATTTTATTATTGTTTGCATGTAATTTAATATTGTGTGTATCTCAGAATTGTCTGGAGATAAATGTTCTATTGTCAATTCACTCGGAACTTTGATACCTGAGATTAATTTAAATTAATATAATAAAAATAATTATAATTTCTTTATTTCTTATTGTAAAAAAAAAATCATTTCATTTAATGGCGCCCAACGTAGACGGCCGAGTGAATTGAAGTTAAAAACGTTAAATAAATATCTTAATAACAATAAATTTTAAATAAAATAATAAAAAGTAAATAATGATGCAATTGAAAATCGATTATATAGAAATGGCGGCAGCTCGTTCCAGGATCTGCTACCGCGTCACTAGGATATCGTATTAGATAACGGGAATTGAACTCAGGAAATGGATAATGAGATACATCCGCGTGTATAGGAAAATATAAGTTTATATCAGAATTTAATAACAAAATGGAGGAAAATATACAAAATGAGAAAAGTAATGACAATTTAACTAAAACTAATAAGATGCATTCTCAAGGCCTATTACAATTGATGAAGCTATTATTGGAACAAAATAAAAAATTGGAAAATAAAATTGACGCAAATAGGATCGAATTAAGTAAAATTGACGCAAATAGGATCGAACAAAATAAAGAACTAAAGTTCGAATTAAGTAAAATTGACGCAAATAGGATCGAACAAAATAAAAAATTGGACGATTTATGTAATACTTTAAATAATATGGGTAAAAATCAGAATGAAGAGACGATAGAGTTGGAGAAATCGAATAATAACCTTTTTAATAAAAATAATATAAGTAGTGAAGGGGTCATTGAGATAAATGAAAATAATAATGAAAATTTAGTTAAAAAAGCCGAAAATGATACATTAATACATAATGACGATTTGGATGAAACAATAAAGGACAATTTAGATAGTAGTGATGGTAGTAATGACCAGATATTTGAAGATGATAAAATATTGATTAAAAATAAAAATGACTATAATTGTTTAATAAATGAAGATAATACAATTCAAGAATTATTAAGTGAATTAAATAATGAAAATGAGGTTAAGAATAATAAAATAAATAATAAGCTAATAAATGATAATTTCAAAAATACAATAAGAACCAAATTTATAAACAAAATGATGAAACAAAATAAAATTGAAAAATTATCTGATAACTATAAATTCAAAATAAATGAAAAGAGTTATAATAAAAGAAGTGGAAATATACCAATGAAGAAACTGAATAGAACTATTAATAATGATAATAATTTAAAGATTTTGAATGTCAAATTTGGAAATAAAATAAAAATTCTTTATAAATATAAAAGACAACTGGGAATAGAAAAAATTTCAAAGCTAAATCGGCCTCCAAGGAAAAGAATAAAACACTTTTATAAAAAGAAATTGGACAACTGCAAAAGAAAATTTAAGGACCAGGAATAAATTCAAGGCAATTGTTAAACTTAGCTTTAGATTAGTGTGTTTTTATAAAAATTACTAGTTTAGCGTTTTTTAATAAAATAAGAGTTATATTAATATAAGTTTTAATTGATAATAATAATATTTAAAAATTTATCATAAATTTAATAATCATATTACTTTAGGATAAGATGGTTTTGATAATGATAATGTTTAAAAATGAACAATGAAAATTTAAATTGAGAAATGATAATGAATAAAAATGATAAAACGAAGTAAGCTATAAAAATTTAAAAATAATGTAATACACTTGACAATATTCTATATTTCGAAACTCCAAATTAAAAAATTTCAATTTTAAATTTATCTTTTATACCGGACTAAAAACATTTTTTTTTTAAATTTTTTTTTTAGACAGGAGTGCAAATGTAATGATATATTACATTCTTGAAAATATTTTTAAATTCAAATAACCATCGATATTTTGAAAAGCCCGCGCAAATCACAAACCAGATATACAAATAACATCGTATTATATACGATCAAAATTAATAATATTTTTGGACAATACTGGTATACAAGATATCCATATTAAATGTACATCCAGATAACAATAAATTAATTATTTAGTACTGCAAAAAACAATTGTTATCTTTATATATAAAATCCGGCAAACTGCGGAAGTTAAAAGGAGGGAAGCCAAGGTTTCTCTCTCGAATGGCAGCATTCTAGTTCCATCCGTGATAGAGAGAAGGACAGTCTATTCTCAGTGTTGGTTGAAGGTGGACCTCTCCTCCAAGGAATACCAAATTTATTGAAGTTTTGTGGGAAGCGGATTGATTTAGAGGTGAGAATTGTTTTTGTTGTAGTTTCCAATTATTTTATTATTGTTTGCATGTAATTTAATATTGTGTGTATCTCAGAATTGTCTGGAGATAAATGTTCTATTGTCAATTCACTCGGAACTTTGATACCTGAGATTAATTTAAATTAATATAATAAAAATAATTATAATTTCTTTATTTCTTATTGTAAAAAAAAAATCATTTCAATATTCTAAGGCCTCTTTCAACGTATAAATATCTAAATACTCTAAGGCCTCTTCCAACGTATAAATATCTAAATACTCTAAGGCCTCGTCCAACGTATAGATATCTAAATACTCTAAGGCCTCGTCCAATGTATAAATATCTAAATACTCTAAGGCCTCTTGCAACGTATAAATATCTAAATACTCTAAGGCCTCGTCCAACGTATAGATATCTAAATACTCTAAGGCCTCTTCCAAGGTATAAATATCTAAATACTCTAAGGCCTCGTCCAACGTATAGATATCTAAATACTCTAAGGCCTCTTCCAAGGTATAAATATCTAAATACTCTAAGGCCTCGTCCAACGTATAGATATCTAAATACTCTAAGGCCTCTTCCAATGTATAAATATCTTAATATTCTATGGCCTCTTTCAACGTATAAATATCTAAATACTCTAAGGCCTCGTCCAACGTATAGATATCTAAATACTCTAAGGCCTCTTCCAACGTATAAATATCTAAATACTCTAAGGCCTCGTCCAACGTATAGATATCTAAATACTCTAAGGCCTCTTTCAACATATAACTATTTAAATACTCTAAGGCCTTTTCCAACGAATAGATATTATTGAAGTTTAATGGACAAAGATACAGATCCAACTAAAGTTAATAAAATATTTTTGTTTCCAATTTTTGTTTTAGTATTTTTTTCAACACTGTGGTCACATTTTAGTATTGAAATATCAAAATTTAAAAAAAATTATGATATGTGTCAAAAACCTTTTTACTAAAAGTAGAAATATAATCCTTAGGAGATTGGTAGTATTCTTCATGATCAAACCCGCCCCCAGATTTCCTCTCTAAATAATGCCTTCTCCGAACTTCACAACCATATACTTTGGTATTGACTGAAAAAAACAAAACAAGAAAAACATGAGCACAACACAGTATAACGGTTCTTTGATAAGCGAATATCGACTAAAGATGAAGAAGAGAACCTCCATGCTCAGCAACTTTCTGTAACATCGAAGGTGGAACGTACTCGTGCGGCAACTCCTGGAAGATTTCTTGTGCTCCTTGAGAAACATTTCCAGACCTTCATCAACATGGAAATAGAATAATTATGTATACTATAAAATACTTTATGTTTATTTAATTACATTCACTCAAGAATTCATCATCTTTAATTCAAATAAAAATTGGGAAGTCTTTCAAACCCTTAAGAGGCTGTGTGTGGGTGTATGTATACACACACACAACTTTGAAGGATCTCCTCCCAAGTGGCTGCTCTATGCAGGAGTGGCAAATTATGCATAAAAAAAAGTTGCAAATTAAGCCCAAAAGGGCCTAGTGGTTTTATCTAGGACATAATGGTTAATTGGATTGTAAAAGGGGACAAATGTCATAAAATATTCATAAAAGCAGTAATGACAAAGTGAAAAATAAAAGTCTCTCTTAAATTTGTTTAAAATAATATTGATTAATGTTTAGTTTCTAAAACGATTATTTTGTATGATGGCGCAAGGAGTGAAACTAAAATTTATCGTTATTAGGGGAAAATGCTATTGTCAGTTCGGATAGATGGACAAGTTCAATTCTCCATGAACGAAATAGTCCTGAGAGTTCCACCATTTGCAAACTCCTATTTCAAGAAACAACACGATATGTGAAACATTATAAAAAACTGATTATGTCTCATTTAAGACTAGGGAAGGCTTTGAAATGTCAGACAAAGGAAGTAGTGTCTAATATTTATCAATACTTAACCAAAGCTAAGAATAAAAACGTTTTAAACCTCCTAGTGATAAGGATATAGCAGAGAGAATTTTTACCGCCAATTTCTTGCACAGGGAATGTAGGTCACGCCCTTTTCCCTCCAACTAAACCATCTATGTGAATAGGCTATAGCTTAAATTGTTTTTAGCCTTAGCTTTGTCTGAGTATTGATAAATATTAAACACTATCTCCCTTGCCCCCTCCTTTTTCCCTGGGCCTAAACGAGACATAATCAGTTTTATTGAGTTAAGTTTAGCGTGGTCTTCATGTTAATGGAAATGCAAATGGTGGAGCCGTCAGGAATATTTCCCTCAAATTTTGTGTATATGGGATTAGAACTATTCCATCTAACTGAACAGGCTATAAGTAGTATAATTTTAAGTTGAATCCGTTTTTTTACTCCCCCATTTTCGTAGCCAATAGAGGGTTTCTTGTTTCCGTTCACAATTTACACAACTGCTTTATTTTTGACAAATGCTTTTCCTTCATCTGAAATAGACAAAATAGTTATGATTTCTTCTAGGTGGGGCATCAATAGCTTCATTCAGAAGAAAGAATTCACAGGTAAAAAGTTACATAATACTGTCTTAAATAAAAAAATGTATAGATTTTCAGTTGAAGTTCTAGAAATAAACTTGCACACTCCACTAAATTTAACAAAATTGTTTTTCTATTCTTACATAAATTATTTTGAGATTTCTCTCAGAGAATCTTTATTATCTATATGGACAAATTCCACTAACTTAAAATTCATTGAAAATTGGGTTAAAAGGTAGATTTACAATATTAAATAGTTATTGTTAAAACTTTGAATATAAATTACAATAAACATTACTTCTAAGTTTCGAATACGAGACAATTCTATCTTATTACAAATATGTTAATGAAAAAAAAAGAGACTTCTGGTTACCCTGTGAAAACAAATGTCAACGGGCCAATAGACTTAGGCAACATTCCTAAAGCAATTTCATAGCCAACATCTCGTACAGCTTGGCGAGCCATTGATGAGCTTCTGTAGTTATGAGCTGGTCCTACATGCTAAAATCAATTACTATATTAATTTATTAGATCAGTAATTACTTGCAAGCAAAACCTAATAACAAATTCATATAATGTATTTCTAATTGAAAATTACACAGATGAATGGAAAAGACAGGGCTAGACTTAAGCTGGGCAACTGCACATTGGAAGGTGGGTATAATTTTTATTATATTGGGTATAATAATGTTTCAGAGAACCATCACTAACAGGTAGTGTATAGAGAAAACTAGCAATTAGTGACCTAGAGTGCAGGAGTGTTGGGCATAATCATAATCAAATAATTATGATTATGATTACAATCAAAGGCTTTCGAGATGTGATTACAATTACGATTTAATGACAAACCCTGGAGATATGATTATGATTATAATCTTAATTACAAGAGTGATTACGATTACACTTGTAATCACATTTTTCTGTAATTCGACTGTAATCACAGCTGTTTCTGTGATTATGCCTGTCATTACAACTAATTTTTCTATGATTACGACTGTAATCATAAGTTTTTTTCTGTGATTACAACTGTAATCATAATTTTTTTTCTACGATTACAACTGAAGGGTGTCTACTGCTTTTAAGAAAGCCAATTTCGGGACTTTTTCGTGACATTTTAATGATTTGAAAAGCAAATTTCATGCTCATTAAAAAGAAAATAATTTCAATAAAAATGAAAAAGCCTTAACAATTGGCTTGAAATTGGCCCTGTGTATAGAATTTCAATATTTAAGTCTGCATATATTTAAAAAATGAATAATTGATTTGTAAATGCATACAAAAACGGCGACAATTACGAATGCGCCGAAGTACCGGAATTACGTTACACACCGGTAAGAACTTAAATTTTGTGACTTTTCATGCTCTATGTTCAATTTCGTGACATTTTCATGACTTTCGTGACTTCTTTGTGCAGTAGACACCCTGAATTGTAATCATAACCTTTCTGTGACTATGAGTGTAATAACATATTTTTCTGTAAGTACGACTGAAAACAGTACACACATCTGAGCAGGAGAATTGGAAAGCTATTCGCATCCAAACAATGAGAGTCGTAGATATGAAGAGTTAAGACTTTGTCGTCCTTTGGTATTATGGTATTTACTGATGAGAATCCGGAAATAGTATCCTAATATATAAAAATAAAAGAGGTTGGGATTATTGTGGTAATTGTAGGAAAATTTGTGATTACAACCATAATAAATTTACAAAATTACAGGTGTCTTCTCCTGTTCAAAAGTGACACTAGATTAAGTATTGAATAAAGTTTACTAAAATATGAAAAAAAAATAAAAAAAAAAAAATAAAAAAAAAAATAAAAAAAAAAAAAATCAGTCTCATAACAGTCCACAAGGGCCCAGAGGGCCAAAAACTGTAGAGTTCTGATTCTTGACCATACTGCACACTATGGAGATAGTGAAGTCAGAACTATGCTCTGGCCGCCTGAATTCTCAGGCCCTCCAGTTCATTAGTTGAGTGCTCTACCACTGAGCTAACCTTGCTCCCCAAATATGAAAACTTTATTAAAATACACCAATGAAAGTGCTACCTGTTTAATTATAATAATTAATGAATAATTTACAGAGGAGGAAGTCTTACCATGAAAGGCGTATGATGCCCTAGAGCAAGGAGTCTTAAGCCCAGTCCATGCAGAATGTTCAGCATACCTGCCACGCCTGCCCATTTTCCAAAAGCGACAACTCTCTGTCCGCCTTCATCGACAAGTTTTTCATAATCTATCAGCCTAATATTCTAAAATTAATAAAAATCCTTAAAAATAAGTAAGAAAAACAAAATTTTATTATTTTGAACTCAGCAGAATATAGATTCTGTTCTAATATGCATAATTCTTGCTTTAATCGACAAGCTTTCTTTATTGTTAAGTTATTTCTATGAGAAGAGAATTTATAAACATTATTTCCAATACATTAAATTATATCTCATTTACTTATATTACATACTTCAAGTGTTTATGTAATTAAATTAAATGGAAATTAATTTGTTTTCTGGGCAATGAAATACAACCTAGCACGAAGAATTGTACCTAACTAAGACTAAGGCCTGTTTCGCACAGTCGACTGGTTGCCAGAGTCTCCCTGCAACCAAAACATAGCCAACTAGGGCCAGGAGACCAAGCCGAGTGACAGTATTCCAAGTATATTCGTGCAGAATGGGCATCGAAGAATTGGCAATATTAGTGCTACTAATTATAGAGAGAAATAAAAATAAAAGAAATTCAAAAGAGTGTTGGTTACATCGTTTGTAACAAGAAAGGAGAAGAAATGTCTAAAATATTTTATGAAGATGCTAGAACATGCCCTCGTAAATTTTTTAATTACAAAGGAATGTCTGTGAGTTCATTTGATGAGCTATTGTTTCTTCTGAAATCATAAATAACTGGCACAGATACAAATATGTAACCATGTATTTCTCCAGAATAAAAATTATTTATAACACTAAGGTAAGTGGGATTTCAATATTTTAAAACTGTTTCGTTTTTAGGAATCATTTATACATTATGAGCTCTGTTTATTTAGGTACATTTGATAAAATAAGTGAAAATTTTGAAGTAAGAAGATATTTTTTTAATTCTAAGATTATTACTATTTACGGGATTTTTACATGATTTATTTTTAAATTACTTCGATATTTTGAAAGAATTGCATGTTCCATGGTCACAAGTAGACATTAAATACTGAATGACTGTTTTGAAATATCGAGGTAATTTAAAAATAAATTGTAAATAATTTGAAAACATATATTTTTTTAAAATTATTTAATTAAATCAATGTTTTATTAACAAATTAAAAAATGAAAGCACAAAAAAAAAGAAAATAAAGATTCAAAATAAATCTAAAATTTCAGAATCTTCCGAGGCACTTGTAGTGGTAGTAGAAAATTGTGACTCTGAGCTTCCTCAGCGACTTCTGAGCAGTCCCTTGAGTGTCCCTACTGCACAACGAGTCGCCGAGTTGCCTGAAACTGGCAGCCTGACTGGCAGTCAAGTGCGTAAGTGCCTACTGAAACTAAAATCGCCGGCGACCATTCGACAGTGTGTAATAGCACTAAATAGCTTATAGAGCTGTAAGGTCATAAAAACTAGACAGACAATTGAACAAACAAAAAATAATTTACCTTTTCTAAAATTGCATCTAGAAGAGGCATATTTGACTCCTGGGCCTTAATTGTATGTGAAAACATGCAATAGGTTTTATTAGGCAAGAGAAGATCAACAGGCACTTGCTTAACTCCAAAGATAACCGACGCCTCTGAAATGTCTTCTTGAACCACTGCTCCAGCATTCAAGTAAGCCTGGAAACAAAGCTTTAATATTATTCAGATACACAAATAGTTTCACCCGCAATGAAGGAAATTCACCCAATTGTCAAATACAGATAAAAATGGAAATTCATATTAATCCAGTAACGTAGTAATTATAAATCCATAATAATTAACATTTTGTATAATAATTATAAATCCAATTACATAATAGTACAATTATACAAGTGCTGGAAGGAAGAGGAAGACCAAAGTTAACACTTAAGTTACCATATTGGAAGTATGGTTACTTAATTGCAATAACAAACAGCTAAACATAAAACAATACTTCCACTATGGTTACTTAAGTGTTAACTTTGGTCTTCCTCTGCCTCCCGGCACTTTCATTGCTGACGAAGGCTACCAAAGAGTAGCCGAAAAGTACTGAATATAGATTTTTTTTAGAAAAATCGTATTGAGGTTTCTTTTTAGCCGAATCCCAACGATTACATGTTTGCTTAATATTGTTGTATTTTAGAAACGTTAGTATAGAGTTGAAATGGCGACTGCTATCATGGAGTAGTTCGTTCATGTCTCGTGGAAGTTAGAAAAGGCCAGCTTCATCCACTAAATGTTTGGTAAATAAGATGATGAGGATGTTTCATCAGAGACATGACGAGACTAAATATTAATTTAGTTAGAAGGATTGCGACCTTTCTTCTAGCCTTCAGAAATAGTATTTATTGATTTTTTTTTTTTTTTTTTTTTTTTTTTTTTTAATGGCGCATCTACATCTTGGCCATTAGCGCCGGGCTATCTACAGGTTGCCACCCTTTTCTAAGGTCACCCATTCAGGTACCGACCACGCCCGACGTTGCTTAACTTCGGTGGTCTACGGGAACCGGTGCACTCAACGTGGCTATGGCCGTTGGCAGTATTTATTGATATTTTTATTTGTGAATTCTCTAATCTAACGACTAAATTTTCTATTTTTTTTATTTTTATTTTTGTGTGTATACGAAAAGCCTCAGGAAAACGCCCCAACTCAACTTTTCTGTATTTTCAGTTTTTTCTCTTTAGTTTTAGGTTCTCCTTACCGAGACGATTCAATTTTCCCACTTAATTGGTTTCTGGTGGTGCAGGAAATACAAAAAAACCCTGGGGCGGTGTCAAACACAACTTTTTTGGGTTCTTTAATTGTTCCCTTTAATATGACCCTATGGTCTATTATCCTTCCAAATTTCAAGTTTCTAGCTTGTTGGGAAGTACCTTATAATTGTAATGATGAATGAATGAGTGTCAAATTGCTAATTTTTGAAATTTTCTAATTCTTGAAAAACCAGTCATTTTTGTTTGGCAAAACATTCACATGGTCGGGCTTGATGGAACTTGGTCTTGCGGTCAAATATATAAATACAATATATTACAATATATATATATATATATATATATATATATATATATATATATATATATACACACACACACACACACACACACACACACACACATTTACGTATTTAATTGATTTTATTTCTCTCAATGTTTAACTAATTGAATGTTTGTAACCTGTATAGGATATGCTCTTCGATTTGAGGGTTGAACAATGACTTTGACTCCAGCCCTTGTTAGCTTCTTCACATTGTCTGGAGCTAATGCAGCCCGCCTTTCCCATACTGATTGGTCTTCTCGACGAATAGCTACTACTCTCCCACGCTAAAACAAAATTAATAAAAATTTTTGTAAATGAATCCTCAAAACTTTTGTAATTAATTTCTAAAAATCCTAACAGATTAAAAAATGCTTGAGGAAACCATTTTGAGTCATGAGGAATTGAATAATCATCAAATTAAAGAAACATTCATCGATGATACTTGTCATGAAGTTATGTCTTGATTTTGACACCTGATTGTCTTATGAATTTTTTCCCAAAAACTTCTGAAGTCAAGAAGTTATTAAAACAGTATTTAATATGTGAGTAGTTTGTGTAAAACATTGACTTGCCAAATGATTTACTTGAGTCCTAAAATTCGTAGTTAATAATAAATGGACGTATAATTTAATTTACATAAACTACTCACAAAGAACAGTAAACACATTGATAACATAATCTTAAACTTAAAACGAAATTTCAAATTTTTTAATATGCTATAATTTATTTAACATGAAAATTTCTATATATTTTTCATTTTTAATGTTTTAATTTAGTTGTTTATACTATACATTTTTTTTATTATTATTTTTTGTTTTTTTTTATAAAAAAAACTTAACTGATTTATAAATAATCTTCCCAATTATGTATATTTTTTTTTTTTTTTTTTTTATATGGTTCTGTATAATTATTAGCTTTGTTCGCACATTGACATAAAGAGCAAATCACCACATTGTGAACTCTTTACTAAATAAATATTTCATATGATCAGTAATTTAACCAAACGTTTATTTTTTCACTTAGATGTAGTTTCAGCTTCAAGACATTTTTAATTTAAATCGAGCTGCCTATATACACTTTGTAATTTAGGCAATGTCTTCCTGAAATTAACATCTACTTCCTGCTTTAAACATATTGTGGCATGTTCTTATTTTTTTTTTTTTTTTTTTTTTTTTTTTTTTACTTTCAGAGATGGATAATTGTAAAACAGATTGGAAAATTTGTTTGACATACTATAATTAAATCTTGGAAATAATTAATTATATAACTTAAACCTAGTAAAATATATCTTATTCAAGGTTTTCTCATGACAGGAAATTTCAACCATTCAATGGAATAAATTTAAATAAAAAATATCAGCTTAAGAATAATAATCCAATTAAAAATTATTTTAATTTATTAAGTTACGTTCTATATTTATAAAAAATGCAACAAATGTTTTAAATATTTTCATTATATAAAACAATTCAAGTACCACTACAAAAAAATTGACTCACCAGGAGTGGATTTTTAAGTCCTTTCATTATTGAAAATGAGACTGAACGAATTAAAACGGATTTAGGAATGACCTCAGATAACTTATAGATAACCACAGTATCCCTTCATGTTGAATATTGTATAATTATTTTTCTTTTTATTATGCTATTTATTTCTAGATCCATTTGTTAATTTAACACAAACAATCAATCAATATTTATTTCAACCAATACATAAATGTATTTTTTACAAATGGTTAAGGGAGATAAAATATGCTTTACCAAAATAAATAATAAAAATAAGAATAAATAAAAAATAAACAGAACTTGAATTAGAAAATAACAAATGATTGCAAATGAAAGAAGTCTTGATAACATCTTGGCTTTAATCGTGTTGCAATCCTCTCTCCAAGCTGAAAGTACAGAAGTTTTTCCTAGAGCCTTTGGGTGAGTTTTTCAATGCGCCCTGCGGAGTGGAAAACACCGAGCTCTCTGTGGATTTGTATGTTGCATATGAGAGGAGGTGCATTTTAAATAATGTGAAGAATTTTATTTTGAAATGTGTGAAGGTTAAGTTAACTTCATCAATATATTCAGAAGGTGATAAAAATACATTTTTAAAGTGATATTTACAGGAAATTATTGCTTGTGATAAATATAATATTACAATAAAATTACATTGAATTCCAAAAAAAATTAAAATCAGCATATGTATTTCAATGCCTAAGGCAGATAGGGTAAATTAGGAGGTAGGCTTATATAAATATAATATTTGATACAAATTGAAGGAAGTATTTTTATTAGTAAAACCAGTTCACATAATGAATTTTTTTTCAATAATTATAAAAATAATACATATGACCTAACATCGTAAAAAAAATAATAATATAAAATCCCTACGGGTCTCCCCATGGTCTAGTGGCTAACTCCTTAGATTCTCATGCGGGAGGTGGTGGGTTTGAGTCCCACTGATGGCAGGAACTTTCTCATCTCACGGCTTGTTGAGAAAATTCCTCACTGCACCATGGATGTCGGCGCTAATGTTCCGGATATTAGTACACCGTAAAAATAAATAAATAAAATTCCTACAAAATTAACCCAGCAAGGGAGATGAACCATTACTCAAGACCATGTTACAATTGTAGGTTCATTGGACCTTTCATTATCTACATCTTTCACTAATTTTTACATAAAATCCAATTATTTTTAAAATGTTCAAGGTTTTAAACTGTGTCCGTGGAATACTTTTAAGAACTACGATAAATATTTATTGCAGAAGGAGACTGCAATGCTACACATCCCGAATTTGAATGACAAACTTCCAACTCTCGAGATAACCATTTTGAGCACACCATCCTCTCCCACCATCTGAATATCATTCTCCTGACATACTGGATTATTCAGACAGATTCCTTTCCATACTTTCAACCTATTTGATTTATATTCTGACCAGAGCCCTATATTCCTTCCACATGGATTTTATACTGAAAAGTCCTCACCACTCCCCTTGATCTTTTATGTCTTAACTCCTCTTTGAACCAAAACATCTCTATTGAGACTAAACACTGCCATAAAGAAACTAACTACTGAACTTCAGACTGAGCTTAGAACTTATCCCACTTCTCAAAATTAACCTCTTTCCAAGATCACATTAACTCCCTTCCGGAAAAAAGAAAAAAAAAAAAAAAGAAACAGAGCCAAAAAAATTTGGCAGAAGAGCCGTCTCGAACAATAAGGAAAGTGCTCGTCTCGCAGAACTGCTTCATCTTAGCGTGTTTCCATTCCTATCTCTACAGTAATTTTGACAGTTTAGAATAGAAACACTAAATTTTTTGTCTTAATCTGCTGTGAAAAATGTAAACACATATAAGCAATACCACTCAATCAGCTTTATTTCAATCAGCAAAAAATAGTTTCTCATTTTAGCTATCCTCAATTACTAATAACAAGCAACAAAAATCAAAGGGAAGCAGACAAAACGAACCATTCAAATAAACGAAACCAACACCTCATTTTTTAGGCCATGGGCGTATATAGGAAATAATTTCGGGAGGTGCTGGGAAAATTTCGGGGGCTGAGACCATTTCCGGGGTATGGAATACGAAAAATATGGAACTTGGAATAGTTTTAGGCATCTAAAACGTTATTACGCCTAAAATAAACTATTTTTTATTAGCTAAGTGATCTTATTTAATTTATTTTTAAGGTTTTTACGACACATTTTTACCACCAAATGAAAATTTCGGAGGGCGCTGCAGCCCCCGCCTTATATACGCCCATGTTTTAGGCATATCTTTGAAGAGTATTCCGGTCTTTCAGACTTTCAAGAGCGGATTATCATCAGCCGATTTAATCAGCTTTCATTTGTTATAAAACGGTCATGTCACTAGGACGCATGGTGTCTCAGATATACATAAATAAGTGAAAACCCGAAAAATGGGACCGGGGTCCGGTCTAGTGGCTAGCACCCAGGAGATTTGGGTTCTGGCGGGTATCGTGTTAACAGGCACATATACATATAAGTTGTCTTTATCTCTTTTAGGTGGTAAAATATGTTTATATTGGTTCAAATAAATATTGATTTATTAATCACTCAAAACCTAATAGAAATTTTGGTCCTATAGCACCTACCAAAATAATAGAGCTTTTGGCCATTTATGAGTAAATGTTATAATAATAATATAATCTAAAGATTTAAGACAGACGTTTTCCATAACTATTTCACAGCAAAAGATATTAACATAAGCCCTTACGTTCCATAACTCCCCCCTCCATTCCCTGTCTTTTATATTCGATGGGTACTATCAAAATATTTTCAGCCAGTAATTCTTCCTTTTAGCCTTTCATTTTATTTAGGGCAAATACATAAAGAAATTTGCCTTTGTAGAATAATGTAGTTTTCAATTCGAAAGAAGAAATTACAAAATATCTGCCAAATTATTTGTATAATTTAACAATTGCTGTAATCGTCACATGTAATATCTCAATTTTCCTAAATAATGTGTTAATTGTTTTTAGTAATAGGATATCTATTAATAGCAAATGCTCACATTTCAGACATTTCTTTTATGAATTTGCTTACTGAAGGTTTCCTAACCTACCAATTTACACTAAGTTTGTAGAGGGAAAGACCGCGTGGCCCGGGTAGGGTTCGTGCTTGGTAGTAGTTTTAAACATGGCGTCTGTTGATCTAGACAATTTATCCGATACCGAAATTCGTAACAAATTGATTGAATTAGGACAGTCTGTTGGCCCAGTCACAGGGACAACCCGTAAACTGTATATAAAAAAGTTGAAGACATTATTAGATCAAAATAATTCGTCTGTTGATTTGAATAGTACCGCTAAGTTCGACCCTCGTAATATTTCTCACAGTTCTGCCGAAGAAGAAAGCGATGATGCATCATCTAGTAGAGTTACACGAAGATCTATGCCGCCACCAAGAACCAGCAAATCGCCTAAACGTAAGTCGCCATCAAGAGCAAGTATAGCTAGTGCGCCTATTGCTAACTCTACATTAAAAGAGCAGACAACTTCTATTAAAGAGAATCTTGTTTCTTACAACAGCCCTCCAATAGTTTCTAGCTACGAAGCGAAGAGATCTACTCGCAGTTCTACGAGTTTTAATAGCTCTCCTACAAGCCAGGGTATTTATGGAGATGATGAATCTGAACATAATACTTCACATACAAGGCCGTTGCTAAGTCAAGGCAATATTGAAAACTATTCAGTTAGCCATACTCTACCCAAATTCAATTCACCAGATTTAGGCTCAGGGTTGAGTGATGCATTTAAGTCTAGACTTCAAGCATCAGGTTCATCATCTTACACTTCTTCCTATACTTCTCCGAGGCTAAGTTCTGCAAACACACCTTATGCCTCAGACTTTGTTCGAAGGTTGTCAGCAAACAGATCAGGTATTCTTCATTTATTAAGAATTATGATATTGTTGTTCTGTTAATTGCAGTGTTGTTCTGAACAAGGTTGTAATCTTTAGAAATCGAGAAAGCATATTAATTACTTAATAAGATATTATCTGACTTGGGAAATGCAATGCAGGCATTTTTTTTTTTATAACTTGAAAGCTGACAAAAGTGTCATTACTGTGTTTAAAACAAAATCTGTAATTAGTTATTATTCATCTGCATTATTAAATTTTGAAAATTGATTATTACGTCCTTATTTATAGAAGCTTTTTATTTATCCTGACCAATTTTAAGTATTATGCCTACATTGTTTTTTAAAGTCTTTCTTTTCAATGAATGTAAAATATTCTTGACAACACTGTTTGATATATATGTATGTTTTTGTCCATAGCATACATCACTTAATGAATTTTCTGCTGCTCAAATTAAACATTGCCATTAGTGTTGCTTTCTTTGAAATCAGATACAACATTTCAATAATGTCATTTCACAGCAAGTCTGAATGCACGCTTAACATAATATAAGACTGTTACAGTATTAACATCAGAATAAATTTGTGACCCCATGGCATTTTCAAATCTTAACAACCAGTTTGCAAAAAAAAACTATCATGAACTATAAATAATTTTTCTTGATCATGGGGTTAATGATTGAAAATTTGATAATTTAAGTACAATACCATCCAGTCTTATAATTATGTTTGATAGTGTTTATTTGTGACAATTTTATGGAATTACCTCAGGAACAGATCTTACAAATGTGACTGCCTTAGATTGTTTTTCTTTAAAAAATTAAATTATGTCACCGCGTTTAAACTTTTTTTCTCTCAATACCAAAATAGCATTTATAATTAATTAATTTAAACATCTCTGTATTTTAAGTGTTTGTGATAGCTTTATTATTTCTCATTAAGGAGTCAAAATAGTGCTTTGGTTCAGAGGGATAACATTATGCAGAGTAAATTGTATTATTCTCTTTGAAGTACATTTATTTTTGATTTTAGTTTCAGGAATAAATACAAACATTGGCAGCATATCTTCAAAACTTTTAGATGTTAAAGAAAGTGACGATGAAGATTCCGGATCATCACACGTCTACACAAGATTCACACAAGGGTAATACTTACATTTTAGAAACTAATTTCTTTAGAGATCATACCATTAATTTCAAGCTCATGCCTATGTTTCTTACATTGGAATACCATAAAAAATAGTGGTGTCATACGTCTCGCTCTATCAATTCCTGGGTCAATAACGCTGGCATACAAGATTGAACTTTTTTTTTTTCGTTCCAAGAATATATAATTGCTTGTAGATCTCGATGCTCACGTTCTTGAGGAGCCATCTGTTTTTCTCTTTCACCCTCCAATTCTTAAAAAAAAAACAGGGAAAAAATGGGGAAAACAGCGTTTTTCATTGAATTTTGGTTAAAAACAAAGTCCCTATTCACTTAATTCAAAAAGTAAAAAAATTCAAAGTGTAGAGTATTAAATTCTTCTTAAAACAACCCCATGCCCATTAAAATCTATTGAGCATATCCAGAGATATACAACTTCAAAGGCAATAACGTCAGAAAATCTTTATAAATTTGCAATGTAATGTTGCCTCACGGCCGTAGTGGAGCCGTCTCAAAAATTATAATAGCTTTACCTTGAAGAATCTTTAATGTAGAAAAAGAATCTGCAATCAGATTAATTCCATCCCATCTAATTTTCAAGTATATTTGAAATTCTTAAAAAAGAACATAACTGAAGTTGGCCTCCTGAATTCATAGATTTATGTTCAATTTGTTCTCTTGGCTTTGGTATTTTAGTGGTTCTAAATGTATTACTTTTACCTCTATACATAAAACGGTGTTCCTACGTGTGCATAGTAACTTCAATTAAATTAATATTTTATGATATATTTAACATCTTGTAACCATAATGATTTTACATTTCCATTACTATTACATACTGCCCTTTTTATACTTTTCCGCTGTTGCCCAATTTTATCAAGTATAATTTTGTATCTCAAATGTCATTTCACTTATTAATATCTATATATATAAAAATCACGTGTCTGTCTGTTTGTCCAAATCTACACCGTTTGACCGATTTTTACCAAACTTGGAACAAAGGTAGGTCTTGATACAGGAAATCTCCTAGGCTAGGTCAAAATAGTCAAATTTCAAAATTTGGTCAAAAGGTCAAAAGTTTTGTTCAAGAAAAATTGGCTACACTGAACCATTCAGATTCTGATGGCCATTTTGAATAATGACTCAAATTTATTTGTAGATGTTCTTGGTAATTAGAATAACTCATTGATGACTTTACATCATTATATAATCATGTAATGCAGTTTATTTCAATTAGCGCGGCTCCTCCCTACCTCCATAGGGAGAACCCGCTTATGAGGTTGACCTCACGACGCAATCCAGAAGTGCCAACTAGAAACTTTCTCGTTTCAGACCCCATAGATCACGAAAATATAGGCGGTTCAAATTTGTGTGTGTGTGTATATATATAATATATATATATATATATATATATATATATATATATATATATATATATATATATATATGCTTGTCTGTTCGCTCTCTGGCAGCCTCAAAAATGGTCCGATTTTTATGAAATTTGGTACAAAAATCTGTCGTCTAATTTGAAAGGTCAAGTTCGTTAACCAGCAGAATCCGCCCACTGGAAGATGGTGTTTGGGCCGAAATTTGCGCCAAAAAGTCGTATCGTTTACGTTTTTCAGTCCATATGCTTGCGGGTACTGTTTTATAGGTTTCTTAGCATAAGAAAAAGAATGAAACCATTTTTAAGGCGATATCTGTAACCGTTTTTGAGAAAAGTGGAAAAAATATTATTGTCAGTAATTTTTATTTTGTGGGTACTTAGAATCGCGGGATTCACTTGAAATATTTTCTGCATCTTGGAAATTCATCTCAACTAAGATGTTTAAATTTTGGTTATATTTGGAGTTAAGGAAGGATGTGAAAACATTTTTTTATTAATAGACATGAAAAGTTTTCGGATCTTCATACATTTTTCGTAAATATTTCGAAAACCGTTGGGAAATCGTGGAACGTGAAAGGTAATCATTCGAACGCTTGCTAAATTCTCTACAAAAAAGGTACTAAAGCAATATTCGTTGGGGCAATGTCAATCAGAGATATATGCGCTTAAAACTTAAAAAGTGTTTGTTTTGTTCTTTTGAACCGGTTCAAAACATATGGTTTAAAATGGTCTTTGTTTAACTCACTTTTTAATTGGTTGTTTTTTTTTTAAAATTGCATTTATCAGTAAAATTAGTATTTTAGTAAAATAAGCCAAGAAACTGTGAGAGGTAATGGTAATAAGTTTGGAGTGGCTGTGGTAATCATGATGGTTGTGGCTAATCATGATGGTATATACATATGTTTGTTTTGAATTCTCCTCTCTATATAACCTTCCTCACAGCCTCCAACTGAAGATATCGTTATTTCTCATTTTATAGAAAGATTTAACCCATGAGAGAATGGAATTTTATTTGACATGAAGCTCATATTTACAGTTGATTATAACAGTAAAATAAATTTGCTATTAAAACAAGAAACTTAAAATGACAACTCATTTTTGGTTGTTTGGAATAGAGCCTTCTGAGCAGTAGTCCAAGAGTGTGTACGTTTTTAGTACATAATTGTATTGACTTATACAGCCTTCCTCAAGAATGAGGATTAAGAATTACCATCCGCTTCTGTATAAGTTGGCTACTGTCAGTTCCCTTTTATTTGTGATGCTAATCTATTCCATTTCTTCGAGATGTACGGAACCGCGCTAAGATGACGCAGTTCCTGTGAGTCGGACTTTTTTTATATCAACAGGCACTCTCTAACTAAGGAGTGCTGGCTGTGGTGCAGGCCTCTGTTGGGTATTTTATGAATTGATGTGGTGCTGGCCTCTGGTGGCTGTTTCAAGAATTACTATACAGATATAAACAAATTCACACCGTTTGACCGATTTTGACGTAACTGGGTATACAGGTAGATCTTGATATGGGGAGAGTCATAGGCAGAAAGTAGGTGTAGCATGGTACACTGGGTAACAGCTAGTAAATTATAAATATGTAGAGTAATACTAGACTACAACCTTGTTCAATTCATAAAGGTGGATTTTGGGGGACCAGGGTTTTTTTTTTACTAATTTCAAATTTACTTACAAATTAGATGAGATAAAAGAAATCTGATTGCAGATTCTTTTTCTACATTAAATATTCTTCAATATTTTTAACATTTTCAAGTTACTGCTATTATAATTTTTAGACGGCTTTACTCTGGCCTTGAGAAAACATTACATTGCAAATTTATGATGATTTTCTGACAATTTATTGCCTTTGAAGTTGTATATCTCTGGATATGCTCAACGGATTTTAATGGGTCTGGGGTTGTTTTAAAGAGAATTTAATATCCAAATAAACAATTTTTTAGTCAAGTGAATAGGGACTGCTTTTTTAACCAAAATTTGATGAAAAATGCTTTTGGTTTTTCCGGTTTTCTATGAATTGGAGGGTGATAGAGAAAAACAGATGGCTCCTCAATAACGTGGGCACCAACATCTATCTCGGGGGACAGAGATCTCTTGGGACAATTTCGTTGTAGACCTGTCTTAGGACTTCTAGTCTACTAGTGAGTCCTGTGTTACCATCGTCTCAATGGATTAATAATTTTTGTTTTTAATTTCAGGGGGAGAGCCACACTCGCATCACAAGGACGAGGGAAAGGAAGTTCGCTCTACAGTGACGGCTGGTTACCATTTGATTCTCCCATCTCGGCTGTGCTGCTTCTTTCGTTTTCATTGTTTTTTATTATACTCGGAGTTACCTACGTTAATATGCACTCCACCGACACTTCTCTTTCTTCTCCTGCAGGTGATTATAAAGCACAATCCTTAGATTTATCTCTGAATCACTAAGGAGTAGTTGAAATAAAATAATCATAGGTACATGTATTGACAACATCGAAACCGTACTGGGAGCCTCAATTCTCACTAACACACCACAATACAAGACTTACCAATGTACCCTCCAGGTAGTAAGCTGAACACTTGAAGTTATTCTACTAAGGGATAATACTACCTTATAGCGATCAAAATCAAAGTCATTTTCTTGAATTTATAAATAGCAAATAAATCAATATTATTTCAATTCTTTATATCAAACGTTTTATATGGGATGTTAAAGTATCCAAAAAAAAAGTTTCAATTCTTCGAAGAAAAAATGGCAGTGCTGTGTCTGACGAACGGAAACCCTCTTTTTTCACGTGCGATAGTCTGCAGGGGCAATTTTTAATCTAGAACGAAAAACTAAAATTATTTTGAAAGAAGAAGGTTAAATCTAGTAAAGTACATAGGATTTTTAAGAAATATTAATTTTTTTTTTAAAACGGTGAGCAATTATTCATTTTCTATTTAAAAATCTGCCGAAAATCGATCATAAAATCGATATGGAAACTTTGATTGTCGGGGTTTTGGTCAATGTTCTTATTTAATAAAACCTTATTTTATTGTTAAAATGTATTTTTTTTACCACCACCGAAGTTTCGGCTTGTTCTACAAGCCTTCTTCAGGGCTGTAAAAACATATATGGTATAACAATGACAAAAAGGATAGATAAATTGACAGAAATTTGAGAACATATATGAGTGACTATATATATATATATATATATATATATATATATATATATATATAAATTATAATAAAAAATCTACATAAATATACAAAAAGGCTTGTAGAGCAAGCCGAAACGTTGTTGGTAATAAAAATACATTTTAACAATAAAATGTGGTTTTATTAACACGTTCATTGCCCAGAACCCGCCTGGCGGGTGCACCCGTCCTTTCCCACCAGGCCCATATGCAAACTCCCCCCCAGGATACAAATGCAAACTAACGAATGTGAAAATCACCACTTTCAGGAATGAAAATACTTTTATTTATTACTTTGCTTTTGAGCAGTCAAATAGTAGGCAGATTGGGCCTTTTGACAGTGGTAACATCCTCCTTTCACTGTGTGAACTTAGATTTGAGAGTTTGCCATCCATCAGTCCAACAGCAATCAGTAAAGATTTAAAATGAAAAATGCGTTTTTTCACATTCGATACTTTGCATTTGTATTGACGATATATTCTTGTAATAAATATTAAAAAAAAATGGGTTTTAATGTGGAAATGTGTTGAAGGAGAACCAAAAAAACAAAACAAAAATTAAAAAGGAACCAATCGAAGCTTGTTAAAAAAAATTATCTTCCAATCAGCATAGCTTTCACTCGTAATCGGGACTTCACTCGGAAAATCGAATTTTTATCTTCACGTAAACACTCCTGGATATCATTTTTGATTAGTTAAGGAACAATTTTAGCCAATAAAAAATGGAAAAAAAGTTACAAGGTAGTATTACTCTTCAAGGCACAACTTTCATTAATTGTTCAATTATTTTATGTTATTAAATTATATCTACTATAAAATTATGTAAAAACTGTTAAACTTTATTAGAAGTTGAAAAAGCCGAATCATATGTTCAGATTTGCCCTTGGATTAATTAGGAACAGTAAAAACCTATCTAATCCACCAATAATTGTTTTAGCATTCTATATTCATTAATTTTGTTTTTCAATATTTTGGGGTTTAAATTAAAATTATATTTACTGTTAAACGTTTATTATGAAGCTGTTAGCTAAGTAGGTTAGTGGTTATTATATAATATCTATGTTCTATTTACTTTTATGACGCCATTTCATGGAGATGGTTGCTCATCCTCTGGACAAATTCTTATTGTGACGAATAATTATAATAAATAAAGTAATATTACTTAAAATTGGTTATACTTTAATTTGCCTTATACTTTTGCATAATAATTTACCAATAATTGGGACCTAAATAAAAATATTTTGAAATGAACATGACAAAGAAACATGTTTTTACCATTTAAAGTCAGACAAAACACAGTTTCTGTTAAGGCCAGCACACTTTCATTCTCTGTTCAAAAATGTTAAAACAAATTAAAAATTTAAAGCCTCTCTCCTTGAAACAGAAGTCCCTGTACAGTTCTTCAGAAAATAATGATCACTTGTTCCCCATTTGAAATATGCCAAACAATTTTGGTTTTATGTGCCCATACTGTCCAAAGAGAAAGAGGTGTAAAAATACACTATGTCAGTCCATCTAAAGGGAAGGGGTTAAACACAATTATTAATGTGAGTTGAAACTTTGAAATTTTTCTAATGAAAAAGAATTGTAAATTATAAAAAATATAATAGCACAAAAACGAAAAGGGAACTTGGGTACATTTATCGAGAGCCACAAGTAATTCTTCAAAGGGCTGCAGGTTGGCCACCTCTGCTATACACTATAGCATAATACTTAATAAAACATCCAATCAGAGTTGTAAAAGTCCGAACCAATAAGACTAATCTGAGTAGGGAAATAAGCTATAACTTACTTGGTTTACAGTTATCAGCATTTAAAAAGTCCAACTCGCAGGAACTGCATCATCTTAGTGCGGTTCTGTTCTTATCCCTAGTCTCATTTGGAAAGATTGAAATAGAAACAGTTATTATTTTGCTTCAATCTTTCTTGAAAAGCTTTTATGGCCTTACCTGGAAGGGTAAGGCAGCACCCTTCTTCCACTTCTAGAGATACAAATCTCACTGTTCAATGCATTGAAAAATATCAAAATGTTTACATTTTCTTGTACTTTTTTTACTATAGTAGTAATTCTACAAATAAATCGAATTAAAAAAAACAACAACCAATTAAAAAGTGAGCTAAACAACTATAAAAACCTATTCAAAAGAACAAAACAAACACATTTTAAGTTTTAAGCAAATATTTCTCCGATTGACATCGCCTAATCAAAAATTGCTTCAGAATATTTTTTGTAGAGCATTTAGTAAGTTCCCAAAACTTTTCATGTCTACAAATAAAATATTTTATTCTAATCCTTTCTTAACTCCAAACGTAACCAAAATTAAAACATCTTTGCTTATATGAATTTCAAACATGCAAAAAATATTTTAAATGAATCCCATGATTCTAAGAACCCAAACCAAAAACTTGATTCAACAACTATTTTTCCACTTTTCTAGAAAACGGTTAAAGATATCGCCTTAAAAATGGCTTCATTAGTTTTCTTAGTCCAAGAAGCCTATAAAACAAGTACTTACAAGCATATGATGTGAGCGTAACAATTTTTTTTTTCGCGAATTTCACTCCAAAAACCATGTTCCAGCTGACAGATTTTGCTGGTTAACGAACTTGACCTTTCAAATAAGTCGAACGATTTTTGTACCAAATTTCATCAAAATCGGACCATTATTCGCTGACCTAGAAAGTGAACAAACAAATATATATACAAATTTAAACCACCATTTTTTTCGTTCTCTAGGGGTTCTGAAACGTAAAATATCTGCAGGGTGTCTACTGCACGAAACAGTCACGAATATCACGAAATTGAAGATAGCAAAAAAGCCATGAATTTTGAAACCACGTCACAAAATTTCAGTTTTACATGCTGTTTTAAATGCATACAATACTTACTGTTAAACACTTACTGACAGACTGTAGACTCAGGTTAAACACTGACTTACCATCAAACATGCATGAATTACTTTCAGATGACAGCAAACATATTTCAGACATATTCCAATTCCTTTCCAACATCAAAACTCTGGATAAAATCTAGCTACGCCCTTTCTTTTTCTTTTTTTTTTTTTTCTCCCCTTGTTTCAATTGTTTATTTTTGTTATATATAATATAAATTTATTCTTTCCTTCCTTCTTTTATCTGTCTATTTATTGTCTTATTTTTGCCTTTTCTCCCCTCTTGTTTTCCTTCCCCCCTTTTTATTTCTGGAAGTAAATATCACTGAGTGAGACACCGAAATATCAACACAGAATTAAGTTACTTCTATCAGCTAATAACTACTACTTTACTTACGACTCGTACTTTTAATTTACTTTACAATTTATCACTGACTATACAATTGACTTTCTTCTACTTACCTCAATTCTTTCAAGCTGCAGTTTCGTCGCCTGAGTTGCGATAAGCTTAATTAATAAATAAATAAATAAATGCATGCATGTAAAACCACAGTAATTCTTATATGGTTTAAAATAATCTTGAGCTTAAAGTTAATGTATAAATTCTTTTTAAATGAAATTATTTTCTTTTTAATGGGCAAGAAATTTGCATTTCATGTCATGAAAATATCACGAAAAATTCACGAAAGTAGTAGACACTCTGATCAGTAAAACGTTAATCCAAACAAAATGCCTGTACAAAATCAAAATGTCCAACCACCGCTTTTTTGAAACCTTGACAAAACTTTGACATAAGTTCAGAAGAGAGTTCCAAAGACAATGGCAAAATATTTATTGATTATTTCAATTAAGAACTCTGCAAAAGTATTTATAAACATCCCTCGGAAACAAAATTGATAAACTTAACTAACAGCTGGCTCACATTAATTATTGGACAAATTGATGAGACATTGACCAAATAGCCAAATTGAAAACAATATTCTCCAATCCGGTATAAAATATAATAAACTGGGCATGAACAAACAAAAATCTAGGTTGTTTATATATACGATGTTAAGACATTTGAAGTAAATATATGTCTAATGAAATCCTGTGGAACGTTATTATTGAACGACCAATAATACCAATTAGAAGATCGTAATGAAATATTGATAAAATACTCATAAATTCATATCACCTGAAATGTAGAACTAAAATATTCACTTATAAAACTTCCCAACGGAATGTAATGTCTCCAGATAAAGAGCTCAAATTTACAATCCCTAAGTATGTGCAAATATTAACCCCTACCTTACGCTAGGAAATATTTACATGAAGCCAGTACTTTCAGTCCAATGTGACTTTCGAACTGACCTGAAAAATGTGAATAAAAACCCTGCTTCCTGCTTAAATTACTTCTAAAATTAAAAAAAAAAAAAAACATGCTTTGTCTGCTAATTTTTAGCATGTTTCTTTTTCTTTTTTTTTCTTTTTTTTGACATCTGCGCCATTAGCGCTGACAACCAAGGGGTAGTGAGGAATTTTCTCAACAAGCCGTGAGATGAGAAAATTCCTGCCACCGGAACCCACCATCTCCCTCATGGGAAACTAAGGCGTTATCCACTAGACCACGGGTAGACCCTAGCATGTTTCTATTTCCACTTTTCAGTCTACTTTTATTATCTATTCACTGATTCTCTAAAAGCTGTTGTTGACATTGAAGCTTTTTTCATCATTAGGTTTATTTAGGAGAAATTACATACATCCTATTACCTCCAGATATAGCTGTATTTTTAGAAAGCTGAGGAAATAAACCCATGGAAATTGAGGGCTGGATGACCTCCCATTAGCTGGAACAAACTGAGTGCCCTACTTTCTGGTTGCATTTTCTTTCCAATCACCTGTGACGTTTCCTGGCAGCACACACAGCAGAACTACAAGCAATCCTTTTAGCACTCAAAAACATTGAAGATACAGACACGGACGATATAACAATATGCACTGACTCATTAAGTTCCTTACACTCAATGACAAACATTGACAGCACACACCCTGTTGTCATAGAGATTTTTACACAATTATTCCAACTACAAACAAAGAACAGACATATCACTATGTTTTGGTTACCTGGACATGAAGGGATTTCACAGAGCACTACAGTAGACTTACTAGCGAAAACTGCAACTCAAAGACCTACACCTGACCTGAACAAAATGACAGCAACTGACCTATGCAAACTAGCTGAAAATAAGACAGTAAACGACTGGCAGACAGAATGGACTAATTCTCAAAGCAAACTACGGGAAATAAAAAATACAATAATACCCTGGTCAAGAGAAAACCTAACAAGACGAGACCAAGTTATTATTACAAGACTTCGCCTAGGACACAGTTTACTAACGCACTCCTATCTAATGGAACGACAAGACAGACCTGTATGCGCATGTTGTAACAGTTAAACACATACTTACTGACTGCAGATTACGAGACAACCTAACAATTCCTCACGACTTACTTGCTGAAAATAGTCCACATATTAACACCATACTAACTCACTTAAAGATAATTAACCTATATTAAAAAATCTAGCCCTATCTCCAATTTACCTCCTAAAGTTAATTTAAAATAATGAACGAAATAGCCTTTAGAAAATTATTTACATTGTTAAAAACAATTTTTTTTTTTTTTTTTTTTTTTTTTTTTTTTTTAAATTACTGATTGGCAAGTTTTGCTTGTAATAGCCTTCCTCCTCTGAGGAGCCCACACTTCCCTGGGAGACAGCCCGAACGGGAAGCGAATTAAGTTAATTAACCTACATTTAAAAGCCCTATCTCCAATACAATCTCCCCCACCGCTTTTTTTTTTTTTTTTAACACTCTATTTAATATCTATTATATTACCGTATTGTTATTGTGAAATATATTATATAAAAAAATGTTATTGTTATTATTAATTAGCTCACTAATGCACTAGCTATACTCATAAAATGTACTGACTTGTTATATACACAATGTGCAAAAAGTATTTTGTAATATCTGTAAGTATTTTGTATGTATGTTAAAGAGCAAGTCGCCAAAAGTTGTGAAACTCTTAATAAATAAATATCAATATATCCTGGCAGTTAGGTGATGGCTAAATCATGTTCCATGCTAAAAATTGTAGAGAAACATAATGTGAAATGTTTTTAAAGCAGAGAATGAAGAGGTTGCGATTGATATAGGTAAAGCCTACACATACTAATTTCAACCAAAACAATAAACACTTCTTTTGCATCAAGCGGAGACATTAGGAATTTCTGTGCTCTACTTTTCAACATACATCTGGGATAGCAGAATTATGGAAATATGTGCGGAACCAATTTTCATGTTTAACCTAGATTAGATAAATAATCCTCAGCCGTAAATGAGGGAAATAGTTATTTTGAAAATGTTTAGGTAAGATAAACAAGAAAAACATCCAATTTATGGTGATATTACTTATTATCTTTTCATGCTATGTTTCTACTCTGTTTGTCTTTCTTATTATTTTTTTAATTTTTTTCAGATCTGTATTTTCCTCTCTGCAATCAAGGAACTGAATCACACATACCAAAAGTAAATATATCAATCTTTTAAACTTACTGAAATTTCTGTTTAACTATTAATAGGTTTTTCTCGTGTGTAAATGAACATAATGATCTTTGAGAAAAAATAGAACATTTAAATTTCAATAGCTATTGGAGTAATTATAAGAATTCTTGGTACTTGTTCAACTACCGGGGGGGGGGGGGGGGGGGGGGGGCACTATGTTTTCTAGCCCAAACACGATGCATGCGTTAATTCTGTTCTCTATCAGATAATCTACATTGTACTGTATTCCTAGGTATTTGTTTTTATATTCAATAAGCCTTATAAGATTACGATATCTTTTCTCGAGCGTGTCCCGACCGATTATGATTAGTTGTGTATTTCTATTGCCCTTGTACACAGTTGTAGTTTAAACTGTGTAGTTCACAAAATTGCAAAGAATTGTAATAATGAAATTGTGGGATTTACCGACAACAGAGGAAGCCGGATGTGTGTTCGCAACCATTTTATCTTTGATAAAGGACTTCAGTCCTTCAGAAATAAACTTATAATGTGAGTATGTTATTACTTGTGTGTGGCTATAATTGTATGTTGTAATTGTATGTTATTGTTTGAAAAATATTCAAAATGAAGTTGCCCCCTGTTAATGAACAAGTACCAAATTCTTTTGTAAGCAGCTATTACAAGCATGATATTTATTGTAGATGAAATGAATGAAATTTATTGATAATATATTTTCTCTTTTTTCAGGTGAATTGTATTAGAGAAGCAGATAAAGAATTGACATCAAAAATATTTAAAATAATTTATAGTGAATTACACGACCGACTTAAAAAGAGCCCTTGTAATCAAATAGGCGATGGACCATTCGGATTGTCCGACATTGATCTGCAGGCTGCAGTACTTGAGCACGACCATTCCTTGGTAAGTTGCTCTGATCTCGTTTTTCTTGTCTGGTTTGAGCTCCTCTGCCTGTTTTATAATCCATTTTAACACTCAAAACTAGCCTTATGGGAAAGGACTTACGAACTTCTAATATTTTTCATTGCATTAATTCCCATACTATTAACCAATTTTATTTATTGCTTATATATTGACAAATAACACGATTCAAATGTAATATTAAATTTTGCAATTTTAATTTACTTGATTAACACTTGATTGCAGTGGTATCAATCAGATGAAGAATTAACATTTAGGCAGTATACTCACGATGCTTCTAGTTAGTTACTCAATCAGTTAGTAACTGGGGTTACTAACCAGTTTCAGACTGATTGGTGACTTAGCTCCACTCACGAAACTACTCGTTACAAACCAAAATATCTCATGTTCAGTGTTATCAAGGACGTTGTACTACAATGACATAATATTGTAAAATTATGTCAAATGTCGGAAAAGAAGAATAGCCATTAGTTGTTGCATACACCTATACCTTGAAAAATGTTTTCCGAATATGTAAATAGATCAATTTTGTGACGTTCCCGAACTCTGCCCACACCTTCTCCGTTTCATGTTTCCTTGAATAACCAGGAAGGTACTAATTATATAAAATAGGATGTATTTTAACTTTCCCCACCAGCACTTGAGTTTGCAACTGCACCCCTAGCAACAGGGCATGCAAGTCCCCAGGCAACCAGTTACTAACTGCTCTCTGTTTAGCCACTAACCAGTGGCGTCCCATTGCAGTACATAGGTAGTGACTCAAAGTGAATTAGTTAGTAATTTGTGTCACTATCAGTTACTTTTGAGTAGCTCCGTGTGTATACGGCCTTAAATTGCCTATTTATTTAATTTTGTCTATTTGTCCTTTTCTGTTCTGTACATATTGAGAAGATGCATTTGAAGTTAGTAGAAAGAAATTATTGACATTTTGAATTATTCAAAGAAATTGTTGCGGCTTATAAAAATGTTCCTTTTGATGATCTTATCCCCGCCACTTTGTCTAATTTCTAGAATGTCAATGCCTTAACTAATAATGCAGTTAAAGCAATTACAGAATTTTTATTATCAAGCGAGCCTATGGTTTTGATTTTTGTGATAGTTATTTAATTCGTGTTTATGTGAAAGCTACGTATTTTACATTTTTCTTCCTGCTTGCATCCTGTGGGAACTATCGAACATATGTTATGAAACCGTAACCTATGATGATTTAGGTGTAATCATTACAGGTGCTCTTCAAATCACAACAATTGTAAAGAGATGAAAAGGTGCTTAAATTAGGCGACACTCTCTCAACCAAGGTGAAAAAAAAAAAACAACTGAAAGAAATGTTATAAGTTTAGTAAAAATTAAATTTTATCATCGAGTAATATGTGGTTGAAAAAGTTTACAATGATGAAAAATTTACAGGATTTGAGTAATTTAGAACTTATTATTATTATTTCATTATTTTATCCAATGCCGTCGGCGGGGGGTTGAGCCATTTTACGCTGAGCCTCCCAGTATCGCGTTATGAAGTCAGGAAGGTGGTTGAGTTTGGGAAAGATGAAGAGGTGACTTCCCATTATCTTAAAAGTAATTTAGATCTTGAAAATGAGCGAAGAAAATATTTTATAAAAGTGAATTATAGCTGAGGCAAAAGAGAATGATATCCGAATAATGATTGGGTCTTACAAGGAATAAAATGTTTTCTTGGATGTGTCTTATATATGATGTAAATAATGTTATGTTTGCTGGTAGTTATTATTATTTTCTTTTCAGGGAACTTGGATCACACAGCAGCAGTTGCCTAATGTTAAAATCCTCATCACATCTAATCCAAAATTGAAATTGGTCGATATTAGTGGCGGTATTGCAATTCTGAATCCTCCATTACCACTCTACTGCTATGTAACCAACAACATCCTTCTAGCTGCAAACTGGCTCTACAAGTCTCTATTAGGTTAGTGGTATTTAATTACTCTTTTCTCACTAAGCTTATGTTTTTTTTCTTAAGCACTGCAATATAGAAATTTGATCTTCGCTGAATCTTCAAAATAAACTAATAAAAATCAACTGGTATGCAAATTTTTCCTGTGTTTGTATAAATCAGATAAAGAGTGACGACTCTTGGGAAGATAATATTTAACAAGATGCTGTGCATGAAGGGACAGCACGGCTACTCTCATTTTGCGAGGAGCATTGCTTCCGGTGTAAGGAATTATTAGGTAAATAATCTAAGGGGTTAGGTCAGCCTGTAAATATACTGTTGTCATACCTGTTGATGGAAACCGTCGTCACTGGCATCAGTGCGAGTACTGTAGGCGAGCGCTTTTGACGTAAGTACGTCATCGTCAAGCCACTGTTAAGTTGATACCAACTGGGATAGGAGAGCAAAGAAGGATGATTTGGATCTGGAGGAGGAGAGAGATAGCTATTCCACATGAGGGGTTTACAGAGAATCATTCATGGTTTAATTTAAAAAAAAGAAAAACAAAAAATATCTTCTCTATAAACTGAGAAGGTGTTGATATTCGGGGTTTTGGTCTTTTTGATATACTAGCCTTCTTCAGGGCTATGAAGAAGGCTAGTATATAAAGCCGTAATGTTGGCGTCAATAAACAAATTTTAACTATAAAATGTAGTTTTTATTGAATCAAAAAGACCAAAACCCCGATGATCAACACGTACATCTCAACGGTCGACTATATCTTCTCAATTCTTTATAAACTGTTGGATAAATGTGTTCTTACTCAAAATCATGTCTGAACCCTGCTTTTTCTCATCCTCTTAAGAGTTTATAGCCTGTTCAAAATAGATGGAATAGTTGGGTTAATGGGCGTGCTCTAATTTCCCATAAGCCAGTAAAATTCTCTGTTATAACTGTAAAACTCAGAAACTTTTTACAATACTATAACCTTATTTTACATTATGTTTTAATATAAAATCTCATTTATATTTTAGTTTTTAAATAAATGGGTTTTAAACTTTTGCTCCTTTTTTCTTTTTTTTTTTTTAAATCTCCATATAGAAGGAATATGAAGTTAAATATAAACATTTCATATTGAATGCTTCTAGTTCATTCTGAGTCAGTGCTTATTTTACTTACATCAGTATTTAATCAATCGTCACCTGTGCCACCTCGCATTTAATTTTTTTAAATTTAATTTAAAAATCATTCGTCTCCCGTGCCACCTCGCTATGGAATTCCTTACCTCTGTCTGTCCGCCATTCTACCAACCTAGAAACCTTTAAATCCCGACTCTTCCACCACCTTCTATCCCTCCAAGTTTTACCCAACCCCTATCTATATTGAAGCTGTACACTATATACTGATACTTAGTTTTTAAGTTTATACGTAAAATTCGCAGTTATTTTGTAATTTTAAAATTATTCCTATGGGTCTTGTGTCCCGGAATAAGAATAAAACTTTTCATTCATTCATTCATTATTTATATCCTCATTAAAATGAATAATTAGACTATCTATTTCTTTATCTCTTATACAATCATTAACATTATATTACTTTTCAATGCAAAACATTTTCTATTGATAGTTGTTTCTGTAGACTGTGAATAGTTGGCAAAACTTTTTGAATAGGACACATTTCATTTGTTTTCCTTTGTTAGCCCATTTTTTGAAGGCTTCCATAAGGATTTTCTGTCTATTTTTTAAAAACAGTTGACACACAGCATGTTCAGTTTTCATGACTGAGTACACTAAACAAACTGATAACCCGGTCGCTTCGCTTGTGGAATTGGCAACGATATATTTTAAATTATTTTCAGCCTTAGCTTTGGCACAATATTGTTAAACATTATACACTGTCTCCCTTGCTTGACCTCTCAAAGCCTTCCCTTGTCCTAAACGAGACATAATTGGTTTTTATAGTGATTCAAGGTAAGTTTTGCTTGTTAAATGGTGGTAAAAAAGGGAGATAACCAGAAGAAATTCTCTACCAGAGGTTTGCGTATGCACAATCTGTATTTTTCTCTCTATCTGAACGGGCTATAATTTTGTTCATTTAAATACATAGATTATTATTTTGTAAACTATTTTACATATTTTCCTTAATGTTCTATTATAACTACATCTTCAAGGGTTTGTAAGAGAGAAATCTGATTAGTACTTTTCTTTCCTCCCTATGTTTCCTTTTTACATCCTCCTAATGATGGAATTCGGAGTGCCTCCTTTAGTTTCGAGTGCATTTCTGGAGAGAGATAAAATATCCAATATATGTTTCAGGAAAATTCTGAGTAAACGTATTTTTAGTCACCATTCTATGACTAATCCTGGTTTCTAGAAGTTGCCTCCTTGTAACTCAGCCCCAGTAATATGCATTTGTGGATTATTGAATTTTGGTTCAAAGATAATACTATCACAGTCTAGCTTGAAACTATTTCACATTCATTGTTAGCTATTATCTTGTTATCAGTCAATCTGATAATAGCTCACAACATTTGTGAAGTCTTCAATAGCCTTGATTGTATTTCAATTTATTTTAATGGAGAATTTTTCAGTATTTTTTTTTTGTCTCATGTGGATTAAGGATTTTTCTTTCTTTTATTTTTAATTGCGAAGAATAAATTAACTCTACTTATGAACTAATAGAATAGGAGTATGAGCCAATATTTCAAGTTTCAATCATTCATTAAGATTATTCTTGTTAACGGTATTTTATCTTTCCTGACAAACTTAAGATAATAGGGCTGCTTTTAGAAGAATGAAAATACGTTCGATACGTTTAAAGAGTATTTATTTAAAAAATAGGCAATTGATTGTACAGGACCTGCATATTTATAGCCTGGTTATCTATAATCCAAAAGAATTTAAAGCCAACTCGAAGTACTCATATTCTTACAAGGAGTATTACCATCTGCTTTAAGAATAAATCCTACTTAACTCATAATTGCTAAAAGTTATTGGCCTAAAGCCTGTAGTTTTCTATTCTTCAATCAAAATTTGAGTTACATTTGGGACAAATCATTCTTTCAAGGATCTTTGCGAATTTAACCAACACTAAAGAATTTGGAATATTTTATGACATGTCATTATGATTTCAATGGGAAGTTAGTTTTAACCCTTAAAGTGTGACAAGTTGACCTGGCCTACCAATTGTAAAGCAATACTCCCCCCCCCCCCGGGGTCTGGTGTACATTTCTGGGAGTAGTGTATTTATTATCACATCCTCAATTTTGATCCGGGCTGTCGACCGGCTGAGTTGAAAATATTTACAATTTTCACATATTTACATTATTTTAAAATTTACTTTACATTACCCACTACTTCATTCTATAATTTTTTTTTTATTATTATAATATTCAATTTAATAATCTTGCAGGGCCCTTAACAAGTTTTGCTACTGCTCAACCCAATTTTTTTTCATTTTGTGTATCGACTGCGTGGTCTTTCACTAAATTATTTACCCGGCATGCCATGCTCCACCTACTTTTTGTATCTAGAAAAGCAAAAATAAATTAGAAACTAAATAAGTAATATAAAAATCTAATAATGAAAATCTGTAGCTGTTCGGGTTCACAGTTTCGAACCTGTGACATTTGAACTGTGAGTCCTAGACGATTTGGATATTGGTGGAATTGTATTAGGAAGAAACAGACAGACAAAATACAATGACAGCTGATAGACAATTTTGACCTAGCCTAGGACACTCCCCGGACCAGGACCTATCTGTGTGCCAAGGTTGGTCAACATTAGTCGAACGGTGTGGATTTGTATAATGAACAGACAGATAGGCAGACAAACAAACTGCTGATTTTTATATATATAGATTTTAAACCAATTTAAATTTGAATACTGTCATCACTTTTTTTTATTAAAATAGTTAAATACTTTGTATATAGACCTGGAATTATTATTTAAATCTAGAATCGCTCTCACTTGTTTCTCTGTTTAAACAAATTAGGCTTATAGATTCAATCGTTCCTAGTTTATCCCATAAAAAAGTGATTAGGTAAAGAAAAGCTTAGCTTCTTTTATGTGAATCTTTTGAAAGGTTTTAGTTGGAGCAGGTATTTCGATGGAAAGTAATTCTATTGTAAGTTTTTTCTTGTTCCAGGTTGACTTCATCAGTTGACCAGTTTCTTATTCCAGAATCTTTCTTTTTTTGATTAAAGTACTTTTTCGAATATGGCGAAGGAACGATTTAGTCTGTTTTAGTAATTTTAAGGAAAGATTTATGATTTCGATAAGCCTCCTAAAACTGTTTATGATTATTTGCCTGAAAGCCATCACCGAGATCAAATTGAGCCAATCTAATAGACGTTATATTAATTTCAAGTATACTGTCATTGTTGACTATAAATAAGATATTAACTTAGAATTTAGTATTTTAATTAAAAGCAGTGTTCAATTAATATATTTTTTTATAAGAATGAAAAATTTTTTTTTTTAACATTTGAAGTATGTATGTTTTATCTTTTAATTTTTTGTTGAACTTTTTAGAACTGAATTATCTTTGTAGTTTCACTAACATTTTGAGAATTAATTTTTGTAAGGAAATTTGTAAATTAGTACTGAATATATGTAAGTATTGTCTGGACAATAAATATATTTTTAAAAGCATTTTTCTCCCTTACACCCTTCTCTTCAATAAACAGTTGACTTAGAATATTTGGTTGTAACAAGCTGAAAATGGTTGAAAGTTCTTCCTTAGGTTAGATACTTGTTTGCTGGGTATTGCAGGTTGTCGTCAATTTATTTCATTGTGGACATTCAATCCCTCCTATCAGCGGCTGTCGTAGTACAGTAACCTTCCTCTAATTCGGCATCCTAATGTCCGGCAGGCTTGATAATCCGGCTCTGCAGGGGTGTCAAGGCCAAACCCAATCAATTCCGCAAAATCCCCACCCCAACAACCCCCATGGTTCCTGAGGGGTCCAAAAAACCCCCTCTATGACCAAATACGTACTTGTTACCAGTTCAGTTTGTAGCTTTTGACTGAGGCAGTATAATTCTAACAGTGTGCAATTTTATTTTAGGCATTTAACATTAAATATATACTAGTCTTATAGTCTACATTTCGTTTAATTTTCACCTCTATCCATTTTTTTCTACATGCATCCGATAATCCGGTGTGCTTCAAGTCCTGAATGTGCCGGATTAAAGGAAGTTTACTGTAGTTCAGTTTCTGATGGAAGTAGTTCTGCAGACAATTCATGAAGCATTTCATTCTTAATTCTTTATAACCCGATTATTATGTTGATAAATTCTCACAAACTACATTTGAAAATGCCTATGGGCTTCGAAAATTCCGTCAACCCCATTTATAGGAATGTGTAGATATACGATGAGCTGGTTTCGAGCAAAGTTAGCTTTCAAATGTTGCCCTGTCCTGTTAACTTGGGAAAAACCAGTGCATCGTATATGCCGAAATTCAGTATTTAACTGGAACATAATAAAGAGCGGCTATCGTTTTAAATTCTTTCATCTTCCCCAAGGTTCTAGAAGTTTGTTAGAATAATTACAAAACATTGAGTTTCTTCACTTAATTATATCTTTCAGTTTTCAGTCTAAGTTTCTAGTTTTTAACATAATTTTTAAATTATTTTATTTGAAAAAGTTTGTACTGCTTAAAAACGTTATTTCTTAACTTTTTAATCACATTATTGAAGACTGCAGGTGATATCTCAAAACATTTTAAAAATAAAACAAATTAGTTTTTGAATGTTGTTACTATTCCCAAAATCCACTTTAATTACTCTTTCCACAACTTTTTTTCATATTCAATAATCTCTCAAAAGAACAAAACACAATTTTGAAGTTTTAAACATTTATTTTTCTGATTGACATCGCCCCATCGGACCCCAATTACTTCGGAACCTTATTTGTAGAGAATATAGTAAGCTTTCGAATGGTCACTGTCCATTTACCACGATTTCCCATTGTTTTCGAGATAATTTAGAAAATGTACCAAGATCTGAAATTGTTTCATGTTTGTTAATAAAGTTTTTTTTTTTTCTAATACTTCCTTAACACCGAAACGCAATCAAAATTTAAATATCTTCGATTAGGTGATTGTTAAACATCTGGAACAAGTTTCAACTGAATTAATTGTTTCTGAATACCCAGTCTGAAAAGTAGTTGGGAAAAGTAGTTGTGCACACTTTTTCTTATTTATGGTTACAGATATAATTTTAAAAATGGGTTCCTCCAAGCATATAAACTAGAGAAGGTAAGCGTTAAGCGTTACGATTTTTCTCGCACCAAATTCCCTCAAAAAAACATGTTCTGATGGACGGTGGAGTCAAGAGACAAATATATACTCATACCAATTTGAACCACCTCTATTTTTGTCATCTATGGGTTCTGAAAAATGGGCTCAAAGTCTTCCCTTCTAAACGAGACGTAATCAGTTTTTATAATGTTTCACCTATCGTGTTGTTCCTTGAAATGGGTGTTTGCAAATGGTGGAACCTTCGGGAATATTTCCCTCAAAATTTTGCTCATGCAGAATTGCACTTTTCGGCCTATCTGAACTGGCTATAGTCTGCCTTTGATTACATGGTCCAAATCTTGAATGAAAGCTTTCAGCCAGCTAATCTGTGCTGAGATGTGTGTATACTCATCTTTCTGTTAAACTAAGCATGAAAATCTAATGGCAAAGTCTGTTGTTATATTGGAATAGATTGGTCCAGGCAGGGTAACTCATCTTTACAATTTATATAATTCTGTTAATATGAGATTCATATTCAATATTTGATCACTAAATAAAAGTAAGAGCGGCATTGTTGTGAGGTGGATTTTTAATTGGAAGGTGAGAATTCATTCGAAAGCTTATTCATTTTTTTATTAAAAGTATAGGTCTGGGAAAATGGTGTTAAAAATTTGGTGTGAAAAGAAGAAATAGCTTTGTTGAAATATTTTCCTTTTAACATTTTGGCTTTGGGAAGGATTTCGTTATGCCATATTCCAGCGTGAGAAATTTCCCCGGGCGAGTTGCCAAAGTTGCGAAGCCTAATAAAAAAAATCTTCCCAGGCTTGTAAATGGCATCCCTCCAAGTGCGTATATATACTGAAAAATTCTGATATTCTCCCTAATATGAATTTTTCTACATTTTTCATTTTTGCTAGCTATTTTGTAGAATCATAGACGAAGTTATATCCAAAATAATATCAAAGAAAATAGGGAAAGACAGAAAAAAATTAGTAAAATAAGTTTCAAAAGTATTGGTATTTTCCATAAACAATTCAATTATTATGTTCAAATTATTGGAAAATATTAGTGGAATTCATTGTAATTAGATTCATTCAGTCAATTCATGAATCTATTATAATTCTCTACAAGCTTATCTATTTCATCAAACATCAACTTTTTCTTTTTTTTTACAAACTTGTCTGTGTACAGAATTTGTCGTCCTACACAGGCTAGAAACTTAACATGACACCCTGAATACTCTTTGCGTTACCCATTTATTGAAGCTCATGTGTTAATAATCTTATTGCTCTAGATTAGGCTGTATAAAATTGTGTGTGTATGCATCAATTAGCAATTTTTTTTGTAGCGGTTCTATCTAGCTCCTTGTCATAGATCTGCAGTTACACTTTTAATAGGTATGCTTACGTAGGACAAGCAATGAAACTATTTTTAAGGCGATATCTGCAACTGTTTTTGAGAAAATTGTATACATGTAGTTTTCCTAACCAATTTTTGGTTTGGGTATTCAGAAACATTTGATTCTGTTACAAATTTTTACTGACTTTTGGCATTCAGCAAAATTAAGATATTTAAATTTTGGTTACATTTGGAGTTAAGAAAGTATTAGAAAAAAAAATTGATTCAGATATATGAGAAGTTTTGGGATTTACTTATATATTTCCTTAAATATCCCGAAAACGGTTGGAGAATCATGGTAAGTGGAAGGAGCTATTCGAAAGCTTACTAAAGACATTGAAAATGGTTCTGAAGTAAGTTTCGATAGGAAAATCTCAGTCGGAGAAATTAGTGCTTCAATATTCAAAAGTATTGGTTTCAGTCCTTTGTGTTCGTGTTCCTCTGTTTTTTTATTGTTTTGTTTTTTAATTACATCTAACAGTAAAATTATATTCTTATAAAACAAGTTAAATACAAAACATTTTTTACTATCCAGTATTATCCATTAGAAGTCGGGTCTCACTCCAACAAACTTAATATTAGTCAGCTGTTCATAAAAAATGTAAAAGAGCAAAACTATTCATATTTTTTTTTCTTATATAGGTTATTTTAAGAATAGTTTTGAAAAATACGGTTAACTAACCACCTTGCTGAGGAAAGAAGCTCCTGTGTGACCAACCTTTTATTGTACAAACCTTTCTAATGATAAAAGTATGTTGCGCTTAAAATGTAGGATCTGTTAAGAAAAGATATTTCTATTGGTCAATAAAATGAACGACGTAAAATTCCTTTACAATAAATCTGTTGTGAAGGAATTTTATGTCTCATTTTACCGAAGATCTTCCTTCTCTTCTGGCAACCTCGTACGATGATATTTCTATTGTTAAGATTTCTTGTAACGTGAAACCTATAGGTACACTCCAATATTATCTGTGGTAATGAAAGAGCCAAATTTTAAACAAAGATAAATTAGTAGTATGCTTTTTTTTTTTTTTTTTTTTTTTTTTTTTATTAATAAAAAATGTATTTTAGGATAATAAAAAAAATAGACTAGTTATTCGTAAAATTAAATCTAAAAGAGAAATAATCTGTTTCCTCTATATAGTAACCCTATAGAAAAATCTGTGTGCATACAAAATGAAATGTAAACAATGATAGTATAGTGCGTAGGACATGTTATTGTTGTGTCGTGTTATTACATTTGTGGTCCAATACATGGTAATATAGCTATATTAAATAAAATGCTTCAATACTTTGATTTTACATAAATATCAGTTTTCTACTGCCAAGGATAAGCGATCTAGGACTTTTGGATTTGGACTAACAGGATTATAAAGTATCTATACTAGAACTAATATACTAATGTATATACACACACAATAGTACAGTAAAACCTTGTTTACTCGGATCAACTGGGACCCGGACTGATCCGAGTTAACGAAAATCCGCGTTATCCAGAGAATGATGGAAAAACAAAAAAAAAACATAAATCACCAAAATATTTTTAATGGAGTTCAGAAATTATTATTGACACACTTTCACCTAAAAACACATACACTGTAGGTCTATGTGTTTGCACTGTCTTTTGTATAAAAGGCTCTGAGCTTCTGCTACTCTCAGTTTAGTGTATCGCTTACGAGCAGCGTGATCTCGCATCCGCTTTAACATTTGGTCAAGTTCATTTGGCAAAGTTTCGGTTTGACTCTCGAAATACACTATCAATTTCTCAATGTTTGCTACTGCTTCTGCGTGGGTCATAACCACCATTAACTGTCCTTAGAAATCAACTTGAAAGAAACGCCTTTTTTAATGCGTTTCTGTTCTTTTTCCAATCAGATACGATCGATGTTTCTACTCCAAACTCAGCAACTATGTTCTTTAACGATTTTCCCTTATCGATTGTTGTCAATGCTTCCATCCGTTTTTCCATAGTCACAACAATGTTTGTACGTTTAGTCTAGATCTCGGACAATGAGCAAATGAAACAGCAAAATGATGCTGTACCTTGAATTTTGTTTTCAAAACTGGTCCGTGTTAACGAGGTTTTATTGTACTTCAAATGACATATTTTCTTCAATCCTTTCGAAGGCGTAGAGTCAGTATAAAGCAGCTAACCTTTTAGCACTTTCCTCCAAAGGAAAGTAGCTATTGAGGTTGCATTCATGATGGAATTTTTGAAACATTTCTTCAAATCTTTATCGATCCTACCGAGTAGACATCGAAAATGACCCCCGTTAAAATTTATATATATCTATATATATATATATATATATATATATATATATATATATATATATATATATATGTGTGTGTCTGTTAACACGATAGCGGCCAGAGTTTTTGTTTTTTCGTCACGAAACTTGGTATATAGCATTCAATTAGCAAACGATTGAATGAGTTCGTTAACCACCAAAATCGGTTCACCGGAAGGGGGGGTTTACCCCGAACCCAAAACACTAATTTGACCATGCCAGCCGTAATATTTGTTATATTTCAACGAAACTTGGTATTCGTAGTGGTAATCTAGAGAGAGAAGTGAGATGTAAAAATAATCTAAATCGGTTCATTAGAAGGGGGGGTTTACTTCGGACCCACAATACCAATTTGCCACTACCAGCCGTGATTTTTGTTATATATCGACGAAACGTGGTATTCGTAGTGGTAATCTAGAGAGAAAAGTGAGATGTAAAAATAAACTAAATCGGTTCATTAGAAGGGGGGGGGGGTTTACTTCGGACCCACAATACCAATTCGCCACTACCAGCCGTGATTTTTGTTATGTTTCGACGAAACTCGTTATTTGTAGTGGTAATCTATAGGTACAAATATGTTGTAAAAATAAACTAAATCGGTTCATTAGGAGGAGGGGTTTACTCCGGACCCAAATTACTAATATACTCATACCGGTCGTAATTTCTGCTGTATTGTAACGAAACGCGGTATACGCCGTGGGTAACTCATGGGAAAGAAGTGTTGTAAAAATGAGCTAAATCGGTCAATCGGAAAGGGGGGTTTACTTGGTAATATATTTCAATAGAATAGCCCGCCAAACGTAGGTTCGCAAGGCCGCCGCAAGGAGCGCTATCTCCCACTAGAGGGACTGTATCCTGTTCCTGCATCAGATCAAAAGACAAAAATATGAAGTTTTTTGTATTTATTAAGTAGTGTAGTAGGTACCATGTGTAAACATAACTCTGGAAGCAAATTAATTACAAAATTAATAATTGAACAGTTACTCATTGCAAAATTAAAAGAGAACTATTCATGTTTTTATTTTATTTATGTAGGATATTTTAAGCTGTTTGTTCTGAAAACCAGTCTACACAACCCAAATTCTGAGGAAAGTGCTTAGTTATGCAGCTCCTGCGTGACGGCCTGTTTTAAACTCATTTTATTATGTAAGTTGAAGATAGGGGTGGGGAAGGATCGATGGATTCTTGAAATAACTAGCAGGAGTTGCTCCCCAAAATTGTTTAAAACATTAACTTATATTAAATAAAACCAAGAATAAGGAGAAAACTTCTCCTACATCACTAATACCAATACAGATACAATATATGAAGTATATAATAATACAAATATGATTATTCGGGTTTGTGGTGTTTTACTTACTCCCCCCCCCCCTCATAAGTTCTTAACTATTTCCATTTATTTATTCTATTTTTTTTTTCAGTTATAGGGCTGCTATTTTCTTTGTATTTTGGTATTCGCTACTGGATGTTAAAAGAAGCTTCACATAAACAAGAAGTATTTAAACTGGCTAACAGCATAATAGAAATCATTGCTTCAAGAGGACCCGAAAGCTTTGTTCCAATCATTCATGTGAGAGATCAACTCATACCACCTCAAGACAGGGGCAGTAAGTATAGCATTTTTTCTTCTTAATACCTTTAATTTTACTTTATATTTCCTAAAAAGGAGCATTTCTTTAAATATACAATAATGTAATTTAGCAAAAAATGAAGAAATAATATATATCTCCTTTTTAAATTTAGCCTCTAATCTTTAGTATAAATCATCCAGTCCCACTGAATACTGAGCAAAATCTTCCTCAGATGAAAACCGGTCTTAGGCGTTGTTAGTGCAGATGTTCCAGGCAATCCTTATGATTTTTTCTCTAGTGTTTTTGTACAGAATCCATTTTTCGACGCTTGTTACTATTCTTTTCATTAAAGGTTCCTCCATATTTCTTTCATCAGACATGGGAATTCGTTTTGTCTTCTGAGCTCATGGTGAATCCAAACATTGTATCAATAGGTGTTCTCAGCCTTCTTCAAATGTTCAATACTGGTCAATTTGGTAGAATTTAATCTAAGAGCAATCTCACTAAGTAATGCATGGACTGTTTGCAACAACAGCCATGATATCTTCAATATTGATAGTTGAACTTGAGCAAGCCCTGTGATGGTCTCCCAGGTCGAAATGTCTTCACCTCAACCGTGAAAACAAGTTCTTTTTTGTTGCTCCAACTAGACATACTGACCCTTGATTGAGACAATTTACGAATGTATACATTAATACATGAGGATTGGGAGTGTTGTGCTGACAGTGGCACGGTTCATATCGGGTCCGTATATAACTCGTCAAAAAGAAAGTTTTGGAGTGCATTTACGGCTGGAAAATTTGCAAGGACTGTCTTTAAGAGCTGTTTAATGTTGTGGAAGAGAGAGAAAGCAGAAACATTCACGTGGGATTCTCGTTGATCGATGGAAAGATCTATAACTCCGAGTTTAAGGTAGGACAAGGTGGCCATATTAATTAGGTTAATACGCATACGCCTATCCCCACTTATTACTGATTATGATAACCGCAGCCTCTGCAGCCAGTATACTGATATCTATTAAACAGGTGTATGTCACCTTGTTTTAACGTGAACATTGACGTCAATATTTACGAAGAAAATAAATCATTCATTTATCAGAAGTAATATAACTAAAGCTTATCACTGAAAGTCTACCCAATAAATAACACCTGTTCACATTTAAAATATACTTTATTCAATACCTCAAAATCCTATAAAATGACAGACTTAGTATCCTTGCAGTCAATGATGGATCTCTTAATGGAGATAAAAAATGAAATTAAAAAAGGCAACGAAGATGTCCAAGCATTGAGAGTCATGATGGAACAATTTAAAAATGAATTAGACATCATAAAATCCAGGCTCGAGTCTTTAGAAAATGCCCGACAACAATTTGAATCTTATACTACACAAAAAATAAATGAAATTGCTAAGAAATATTCAGCAGTAGATAATATGTCCGATGTCAGTCATATTAAAAATGTTTTAATTTTTAATATGACTGAATCTGAAAACAAAACCCCGGAAAATCTAGAAGAAAACATTGTATCCTTCATCTTAAAGGAGCTTCATGTTAATATTAGTCTGATTGAAATAGACTTCATCAAAGAATTGGAAGAAAAACCATTAGAAATCGCCCTATTCTCATAAAATTTCTCTCTATGCGCAGAAAACTCCAGATCTTAAGAGCTTCTCGAAATATCTCTTCCTCCAGAGTTCGCATTTCCTGGGATTACAGCCCAGAGGAGAGGGAGACGAGGAAACAAATATGGCCTTACATAAAATAAAGATAGAGATAAAGGCCTCATTGCTAAGTACAATGGGATGAAAACAGTGATAAATGGAATTCAATATTCCCTCGATGAGCTGCAAAGTGGGAAATTCGAAAGCCAGGAAGTTGCTTCTGTTGGTCCTGCACAGCATACAATGGAGAATCGTCACCAAGACTTGCTAGGACAGCTGGAGCAAGTTCAGAGTCCTCAGAAGAAGAGAAAGGCCACGTCACAAGTATCTATGAAAGATTTCTTATCCAGAAAGGGCGGATCACCTTGCCATCTGAACATAGCGTAACTAGGAATATAGTTGAATCGAAGAGTCTGCAGTAGATCTAGATCTGTCATGATGAAGGAAATCACACTGCAGGGGCCTCCATAACCTATCTACCTATGGCGATATCTCGGACCTCTAGTGCTAGGAAACCCATCATACCGTCATAGAACCAGTCTCTCTACCGACATCTATAGAAGGCTTCATCTGCATATCCCTACCTGCTGTTAAAGTGAGGAAGTTCGGTCATGCAAGTGGTGCCATTCTCTTGATAATAAGAAATGATAAGTTTAATGGTGCAAAGGTGCTGCTTTTTCCTTATATTCCTCTTTCGATAGCATGTGGTTCGCCTTATTTTACTTTTTTTTATTTTGATTTTCATATAAATGTTTTGCTTGCATTACTTTTTATTTTTTGTATTGTTCCTTACATGTATTTTATTTTGCTATTTAGTTTGTAATACCTTTTAGATCTATTTACGGCCTTAATTATCTAGCATGTTCCTAAGTTGTTAGCTTGATGTTTGATTTACTCTATTATTTTTATATTACTATTTTTTGTAAAGTATTTATCAACGCATGTAGTTTGTTCGATTAGTTTATGTTTGGAACTTTTGATATATAAAGATGTGTTGGGTAAAAAATCCAAAATATGTGCACACACTCCTTTGTAGAGGGCATTGCCCTAAAACAAAGAACCAATAAATAAATAAGTAATAATAAATACATGAGGATTAAAGATATATAAAAAAAAACAGTCTTTATATTCATTATACAGGCTGTCTACTGCACAAAAACGTCACGAAAATCATATAAATGTCTCAAAATTGAAAATAAAGCCTTCTGCTCAATGTCAAGAACATAAATATGCTTTAGGTCCACTCGACAAACCTAAGTAACGTTCTGTATAACATACAGTCTTCTTTTTCGTACATGGCCACCGCGCATGCGCGATGCCAGTGGACACTTTTTTTTTCAGTTTAGTCATCCCTAAAGCATATTTATGCTAATAGGGCACGGAAATCACAAAAAAGTCATGAATTCTGAAACCATGTCACAACATTTCAGTTTTACCAGGATGTAACATTATCCCGGGACTTTCATACATTCGTAATTGTTGGTGTTTTTGTATGGCGATGGAATTCTATCTGCCTCCCCACCCTCCTTCCTCTGTTAAATTACTTTGTTAAGCCTTTACACATCAATTATACATTATTTACATATATGCAGACTTAAATGTTGAAATTCTGTACACATTAATATACTAAAGTATGTTCATTGACAAGAAATATTTAGTTAGTAATATCTTTAGAAATTTTTTAATTCTGCTACGATTGTTCAATATTTTTGAGGCTGCTAATTCCATAGTCATTTTAGAATTTATATTATCATCGTTTCTTCACCTTTAAAATTAATGTGACTGTCCTCTTTAACATACGTCCCTACCATGTCGAACTATTGAATATAAAAAATCTCGTTTTCGGATTCGATACTTTGCTCTTGCATTGTGGACAATACGGCTTGTCGCAAATTGTCACAACTCTGACCCCTTTAGAATAGCCGGAAATGCCTTAAATAAAGTATCGAATAAGACAATTTTTCAATATATTACATTGTCAATGTGTCAAATATGTTGGTTCACTAGTTTGCTCTGATTTTTATATTAGATAGTTAAAATGGTAGGGACGATATGATGTACATTTTATACACTTTTATTCATTTTTTTAAATGTATGTAAAATTGTAAGTTTATAGATATGATGATAATCTGTGTAAGGTTATAAATAATTTTAAGCTAATAGTTAAGGCTTTTTATTTTTAAGTGAAATTATTTTCTTTTTAATGGGGATGATGAGATTTGCTTTTCAAATAATGAAAATGTGACAAAAAAGTCCTGAAATTGGCTTTCGCAATAGTAGTAGACACCCTGTTATAACTTGATGGAATGAAGATAAAAATTTATTTTCAAAATGCCTATGAACTTTTCGGACAACCTTATAATCTGTTCAATTCAAAAGGTTATATAATTTTCAACCCTCAGACCGAGAAAGCATTAATGTAACTTGAACATTTTGTTTCAAGAAGGCCAATTGGAATATTTGCTCATGTAAAAATTTGTATTTGAAGATGAAATCTTTATTTTTTCATTTTTCAGAAATGGAGAAATTGTGGAACGATGCAGTTAACATCCTAAACTCTGATTCAAGAGTGAGATGTGAACAGGAAGTTGTTGAAGGAGAAGACTGCTTTGTCTGGCGTTGGGTTGCCTCTTCGTACAACTCTAAGTAGGCTTGAGTTTTAAATTAAGATTATTTGTACATGACAAAAGCATAATTCCATGCTTGTTAATTTATTTTGTAATATGTTCTTTATTAGCACAATATACTTTAGTTTTTTTTCTTAACTTGTGTTTTATTTATTTCCAAATCCACTTAATTATTAGAACACTCCTGAACAATTTTTTTATGTTTGCTCCCAGTAGTGGAAGTCTTTGAAGTCCCCAGTTACTATGACAATATCTAGTTAAAAACAAAAAAATATTCAAATTATCAACCTTTTGCAGTTAAATTTTGATCTTTAATGTAGTATTCTCATCTTAGCAAGTACAAAGCATCAAAGGAAAGAAGTAAAATAGTGGTTAATTTATTTGCAAATAACATTATTTTAATTGCATGTACTGGAAAAAGAAAATTATTATCTTGAAGTTATTATGGTGAGTATAATTGAGTATTATTTTGGTTTTAGTAAACGCAAAACTTGGCAAGGGCAAGCATTTGATACAATGGAAGGCAGTGTGAACTCTCTCCCGAACAGTCCGACTTCCTGCCTCAAGATTCGACATATGTTTGATGCTGCTTTGTAAGAGAATTGTTTTTTTTTTTCTTTTTCTTTTGGAAGCTATTGATTTTTAAAGAAATTTAAGTAATTAGCAAAGTGTAAGTTTATTTTCTAGGCCAATATCTTCTTTGTAAGTTCAACATCTTTCCTCTGGTTGCAATTAAAAATCTATGACTAAAAATACAATTTTGCCCAAAATCTATAGTGGGTACAAAAAAAATAATGTTTGTGAAATATTTCTGTTGGTTGCAAAGCCTAGAACTGCCAAGCCTTCTATTATATATATATATATATATATATATATATATATATATATATATATATATATATATATATATATATATATTGTAATGATATATTACATTCACAAAAATATTTTTAAATTCAAATAACCATCGATATTTTGAAAAGCCCGCGCAAATCACAAACCATATATACAAATAACATCGTATTATATACGATCAAAATTAATAATGTTTTTGGACAATACTGGTATACAATATATCCATATTAAATGTACATCCAGATAACAATAAATTAATTATTTGTATTACAAAAAACATAATTGTTATCTTTATATATAATCCGGTAAACTGCGGAAGTTAAGAAGCAAGGACGCTAAACTTTCCCGCTTGCTCGAATGGCGTCAGTCTAGTCTAGTCTCAGCATTCAGAGGGAGAAGAAGGAGTCTGTTCCCCGCTCGAATATTGTCTGTTGCTTCTCAGCGTTGGTGGAATGCAGAGCTTTCCTCCAAGGAATACCAAGTGAATTAAGGTTTTGTTGGAAGCGGATTGATTTAGAGGTAAAAATTGTTTTTTTTTTGTAGTGTCGATTATTTTATTATTGTTTGTGTGTGGTTTAATATTGTTTGTATCTCAGAATTGTCTGGAGATAAATGTTATATCGTCAATTCACTCGGAACTTTGATCCCTGAGATTAATTTAAATTAATATAATAAAACTAATTAAAATTTCTTTATTTCTTATTGTAAAAATTAATCATTACATTTAATGGCGACCCAACGTGGCGCAATCATCTTTTTATAATAATTAATCATTACATTTAATGGCGCCCAACGTAGACGGCCGAGTGAATTGAAATTAAAAGCGGTAATAATACCAAACGGGTGAAGAATAACCCTTCAAAACTTTTTCAAACTTTCCATTTATTCTCCCATCACTACGTTTCGGACACCCAGGTCCATCTTCAGGCAATCATGTCCTGTTCATTACTCAAGTTACACTAAACAGTCATACAATAAATAAACATGATTCCTGTAAGGAACCAAGTCAAAAATTCCACCTACATCAAACACTCATTATCACAGCCATTATATTGTTTGATGTAGGTGGAATTTTTGACTTGGTTCCTTACAGGAATCATGTTTATTTATTGTATGACTGTTTAGTGTAACTTGAGTAATGAACAGGACATGATTGCCTGAAGATGGACCTGGGTGTCCGAAACGTAGTGATGGGAGAATAAATGGAAAGTTTGAAAAAGTTTTGAAGGGTTATTCTTCACCCGTTTGGTATTATTAATTAATACCCTTCATTTAGTAATCATTATAAAAGCGGTAAATAAATATTGAAAATAAAACTTAAAAATAATTTTTTTTTTTTTTAAATAAAAATGTCTGACGTGAATATTGAACAAATTCAAAATAACGGTGAGGAAAATAGTGTAGAATCACCGGAATACGTATTTTTTACAACACCGGGAGAAATAAATATTATAGTCGAAACACGTGAAAACGAATTGCAGGAGGATGATGCAATAGCATTCAGAGAATCGGCGAGTTCCTTAGGAACGGAAATTCTATCCAATAACGGGAATCATGCTTCCGAAAGGGATAATGAGATGCATCCTCAAGGCCTAGAACATTTGATGAGGCTATTATTGGAACAAAATAAAAAATTAGAAAATAAAATTGATGCAAATAGGATCGAACAAAATGAACTAAAGTTCGAGCTAAGTAAAAACAATAAAAAATTGGAAAATAAAATTGATAAAAATAATAAAATATTGGAAAATAAAATAGATGCAAATAGAATAGAACAAAATAAAAAATTGGACGATTTATGTAATGCTTTAAATAATATGGGTAAAAATCAGAATGAAGAGACGATAGAGTTGGAAAAATCGAATAATAACCTTTTTAATAAAAATAATAGAAGTTGTAAAGAAATTATTGAGATTAATGAAAATAATAATGAAAATTTAATTAAAAATACTGGAAATGACGATACATTAATAAATAATGACAATTTAAATGAAACTATAAAATACAGTTTAAATATTAATGATAGTAGTAATGACCAAATATTAGAAGATAAAATATTGATTGAAGATAAAAATGACTATAATTGTTTAATAAATGAAGATAAAACAATTCAAGAAAAAATATTAACTGAATTAAATAATGATAATGAGGGTACAAATGAAATAATTAATAATAAGCTAATAAATGATAATTTCAAAAATAAAATAAGTACAAAATTTATAAACAAAATGATGAAACAAAAGAAAATTGAAAAATTATCTGATAACTATAAATTCAAAATAAATGAAAAGAGTTATAATAAAAGAAGTGGAAATATACCAATGAAGAAACTAATTAGAACTATTAATAATAATAATAATTTAAAGATTTTGAATGTCAAATTTGGAAATAAAATAAAAATTCTTTATAAATATAAAAGACAACTTGGAATAGAAAAAATTTCAAAGCTAAATCGGCCTCCAAGGAAAAGAATAAAACATTTTTATAGAAAGAAATTGGACAACTGCAAAATAAAGTATTAAGGACCAGGCATAAATTCAAGGCAATTGTTAAACTTAGTTTTAGATTAGTGAGTTTTTATAAAAATTATTAGTTTAGCATTTTTTTTTTAAGAAGATAAGATTTATATTAATATAAGATTTAATTGATAATAATAATATATTTAAAAATTTATCATAAATTTAATAATCATATTAGTTTAGGATAAGATAGTTTTGAAAATGATAATGTTTAAAAATGAACAATGGAAAATGATAATTTAAATTGAGAAATGATAATGAATAAAAATTATGTAACGAAATAAGTTATTGAAAATTTGAATAAAAAACAGGCTTACCAATCTAATTAATATTTCTGTATCCCGAAACTTCAAATTAAAAAAAATTCAATTTTAAATTTATTTTTTATACCGGACTAAAAACATTTTTTTTTTTAAATTTTTTTTTTTTAGACAGGAGTGCAAATGTAATGATATATTACATTCACGAAAATATTTTTAAATTCAAATAACCATCGATATTTTGAAAAGCCCGCGCAAATCACAAACCATATATACAAATAACATCGTATTATATACGATCAAAATTAATAATGTTTTTGGACAATACTGGTATACAATATATCCATATTAAATGTACATCCAGATAACAATAAATTAATTATTTGTATTACAAAAAACATAATTGTTATCTTTATATATAATCCGGTAAACTGCGGAAGTTAAGAAGCAAGGACGCTAAACTTTCCCGCTTGCTCGAATGGCGTCAGTCTAGTCTAGTCTCAGCATTCAGAGGGAGAAGAAGGAGTCTGTTCCCCGCTCGAATATTGTCTGTTGCTTCTCAGCGTTGGTGGAATGCAGAGCTTTCCTCCAAGGAATACCAAGTGAATTAAGGTTTTGTTGGAAGCGGATTGATTTAGAGGTAAAAATTGTTTTTTTTGTAGTGTCGATTATTTTATTATTGTTTGTGTGTGGTTTAATATTGTTTGTATCTCAGAATTGTCTGGAGATAAATGTTATATCGTCAATTCACTCGGAACTTTGATCCCTGAGATTAATTTAAATTAATATAATAAAACTAATTAAAATTTCTTTATTTCTTATTGTAAAAATTAATCATTACATTTAATGGCGACCCAACGTGGCGCAATCATCTTTTTATAATAATTAATCATTACAATATATATATATTTTTTTTTTTACGGCGCACCGACAACTAGCCTTGAGGTGGTTCCACCATTTGCTAACTCTCACTTTAAGGAACAAAACGATACATGTGACATTATAAAAACTGATTATGTCTCATTTAAGACTAGGGAAGGCTTTGAGAGGCAAGACAAAGAAAATAGTGTCTAATATTTAGCCAAAGCTAAGACTAGTAGCGTTTTAAACCTCCTAGTGATAAGGTTATAATAGAGAGAATTTTTACCACCAATTTCTTGCACAGGGAATATAGGCCACACCTTTTTACCTCCAACTAAACCATCTATTTGAACAGGCTATAGCTTAAATTGTTTTTAACCTTAGCTTTGGCTAAGTATTGATAAATATTAAACACTATCTCCCTTGTCTGGCCTCCCTTGTCTAGCCTTTCCTGGTCCTAAACGGGACATAATCAGTTTTTTAAAGTACCATGATGTTCATTGTAATGGAAATTCAAATGGCAGAACCGTTGGGAATATTTCCCTCAGAATTTTGCGCATGGGTGATTAGAACTATTCCATCTAACTGAACAGGCTACAAGTATAATTTTGAGTTAAATCAGTTTTTTTGCTCCGCAATTTCCGTAAAAGAGGGTTTCTCGTTTCCGCGTCGTTCACAATTTAGACAACTGCTTTATTTTTGAAAAATTCTTTCTCTTCGTCTGAAACAGACAAGGCTATTATAGGTATAATTTCTTCTAGGTGGGGCATCAATAGCTGAACTCAAAAGAAATAATTCAAAGGTCAAATATTACATAATACTGACTCAAATAAAGAAATATTGTATAGACCATTTTTAAGCTTTTCAAAAAAGAAATAAACTTACTCGCTACACTAAATGAAAGCATATTAAGATCTATTCACTCACCAGTCACGCCTCAGTTCCCAATCAGAACCATCACCAACCAGTCTCAACCAAAATACCAGCTATATTCACACCAACCCGTCAGGTTATTTTCACAGTGTTCAGCCTTTTAGCACTTTCCTCCGAAGGAAAGTAGCTATTGAGGTTGGACTCATGACGGAATTTTGGAAAAATTTCTTCAAATCTTTATCGATCCTACCTAGTAGACACCGAAAATGACCCCCGTTAAAATTTATATATATCTATATATATATATATATGCATATATATATATATATATATATATACATATATATATATATATATATATATATATATATATGTGTGTGTGTGTGTCTGTTAACACGATAGCGGCCAGAGTTTTTGTTTTTTCGTCACGAAACTTGGTATATAGCATTCAATTAGCAAACGATTGAACGAGTTCGTTAACCACCAAAGTCGGTCCACCGGAAGGGGGGGTTTACCCCGAACCCAAAACACTAATTTGACCATGTCAGCCGTAATATTTGTTATATTTCAACGAAACTTGATATTCGTGGTAATATAGAGAGAAAAGTGAGATACAAAAATGAACTAAATCGGTTCATTAGAAGGGGGGGTTTACTCCGGACCCACTACCTGGGCCCGGAAAAAAATCAGCTGTGATTTTTGGTATATTTCGACGAAACTCGGTATTCGTAGTGGTAATCCACAGGTAAATATGTGTTGTAAAAATAAACTAAATCGGTTCATTAGGAGGGGGGGGGGGGGGGGGTTCTCCGGACCCACAATACCAATTCGCCACTAACAGCCGTGATTTTTGGTACATTTCCACGAAACTCGGTATTCATAGTGGTAATCTACAGGTAAATATGTGTTGTAAAAATAAACTAAATCGGTTCATTAAAAAAGGGGGTTTACTTTGGACCCAAATTCCTAATATACTCATACCGGTCGTAATTTCTGCTTTATTGTAACGAAACGCGGTATACGTCGTGGGTAACTCATGAGAAAGAAGTGTTGTAAAAATGGGCTGAATCGGTCAATCGGAAAGCGGGGGTTTAATTTGTAATATGTTTCAATAGAAAAGCCCGCCAGACAGGTTCACAAAGCCGCCGCAAGGAGCGCTTTCTACTACTAGAGTGACTGTATCCTGTTCCTGCGTTAGATCAAAATACCAGGTGTAAACATAACTCTGGAAGCAAATTAATAATTGATCAGTTACTCATTACAAATTTAAAAGAGAACTATTCATGTTTTTATTTTATTTATGTATGATATTTTAAGCAAATTGTTCTGGAAAGCAGTCTACACTACCCAAATTCTGAGGAAAGTGCTTAGTTATGCAGCTCCTGCGTGACGGACATTTTTCTTTTCTATGAAGTGTGTCAACTGCCTTTTTGTCTACTTATAATATTTTTTAGCTATATTTTTTTGAAAAACAACCTGGCTGTGATAGCATTAATTTTGGATGAAGAAAAGTAAAATCAACAGAAGAAGAAATTAAAATGGGTTCATGAGGCATGGAAAAAACGAGAAATAGGAGAGTTCATCACGTTTAAAGATTGATTGAGGATGAAACAAAGATTAAAAACTTTAATTATTCTAATATTTTCTCCCATATCACATTTTTAAAACCAGTATCCATATAACTATTACTTGAAAGAGCATAAATTACAGGGTATTTTCTAACAAATTTTTTCAAATGAAATAAAAATCGTCAGTAAAAAAAAAAAAAAAATATTGTTGAGAAGAAATGAGGTATTGACGGTTAAGTGACTTTAGTGGCACTGATGTTTCTGATTCTTGACCACATGAGGTCACTGTAGACAGCGCCTCGTGACTTTCATGAAAAAATATTTTTTTGCGACTGATACTTCTCAAAACTGACGGAACGGAAACATGATGACTGGCGTGTGTGAATAGACCTTTAGCAGAGAAAGAAGGTAAGTTACTTTGTACGAAACTAGAAACGTAACTTCTGAATAATTGCAGCTAAGGGTTTCCAGAAATGTGAACACATTACAACCTATTTAAATATGAACCCTTTTCAATGTCATATTTTATTGGGGTTTTTAAGAGAGAAAACGCATCCTCCATCTGCTGTATTTGAGTAGTCTCTTAAATTACCTGACGGGGAAGAGTTACGATTTCTTCATAACTTTTTTTTTGTCTGTTGGCCTTAGTTTTTAATTGCATATAATGTTAAAGTATGGTTTGGGGGGTTCCAGTTGGCAGTTCTAAAAAAAAAAAAACAGTTATTTTCTTGCAATTTTGAAAATTTATTTGACTAATAATTAAATAATTTCTTATAAATTATAATGCGGTGGCTTGGTGCCCTTTAGTGTTAAGGCATGAGCACTTAACACTCCGAGCCTAAGGTCATGGGTTTGATTCCAATTATGGGGTGGTGGCCTTTCTCTAGAAAAAAAGTCCGACTCGCAGGAACTGCATCATCTTAGCGCGGTTCCGTTCATATCCCTTTTGTCATTTGAAAAGCTTAGAATAGAAACAGATAATATTTGGTTCGGCCTTTGTTCAAAGGGGTTTATGACTTTACCTGGTCGGGTCCGCCAGACCCCAGAATCCTCTTCTAGAGATACCTATTTCATACGTTGAATGCATTGAAAAATATCAAAAAGTTTCACATTTTCTTGTGTTCTTCTACTATAGTAATAATTCTACAAATAAAATAAATTAAAAAATAAAATAAAAAACCAACAGCATAAAGGCAATTGAAAATATTCAAAAGACGTCATCGAATCTCTTTCTCTTGGCAAGCTATATTTCCAACAATGAATTGTTTTTCGTATTTTACTTAATCTGTTTTATTGTCAAATACATTATCCAACTATAAGCAATTAAAAAAAAAAAAAAAAAAAAAAGGAATAAAAACAGACAAAAAGAACCGTTCGAATAAACAAAATCAATTACTTCAAAGTTTAAGCACTTATTTCTCCGATTGATTGGTAACCTTCCGCTTCCCTAATTTTCAACCGTTTTCGAGATATTAATGAAAGTATACGAAGTTCCCAAAACTTTTCATTATTTCTAGCAACAGAAAATTGGTCTCATTTTACCTATCCCGTTTTAAACTCAAATACATTTTCCTAACATAAGAAATTGCAAAAATAAAAAGCAATAAAAAACTAAGGGAAAGAGAAAAAAATTACAAAAAGAACGACAAAAACCCATTCATAAGAACTAAACAGACGTATTTGAAGTTTTAAGCACTTATTTCTTCGATTGACATCACCTAATCAAAAATTATTTCAGAGTCTTTTTTGTAGATAATTTAGAAAGCTTTCAAATAGTTTCTATACACTTATCAAAATTTCCCAGCCGTGTTCGAGATATTAATGAAAGTATACAAAGTTCCCAAAACTTTTCATGTCTGTTAATAAAATATTTTATTCTAACCCTACCTTAACTCCAAACGTAACCAAAAGTTTAACATATTAGTTTTGATGAAATCCGAACATGCAGAAAATGTTTCAAAACCATGATTTTAAGTACCAAAACCAAAAACGTTATTCAGCAACTATTTTTCCAATTTTCTCGAAAACGGTTAAAGCTATTGCCTTAAAAATGGTTTCATTCGTTTTCCTAGGCCAAGAAGCCTATAAAACGAGTACTTGCATGCATATGAAGTAAGCGGAACAATTTTTTTCGCGCGACATTCGCTCCAAAAACCATGTTCCGGTGGGCGAATTTTCCTGGTTAACGAACTTGACCTTTCAAATTAGACGAAAGATTTTTGTACAAAATTTCATCAAAATCGGACCATTAGGGGGGCCGGAAAACCGCGAACAGACAAACATATATATATATATATATATATATATATATATATATATATATATATTGTGGTGTTTTGGGGGGGGGGAGAAAAGAATTTAAAAGTTGTTATAGAAAAAGTTGACTTGAAATGTTTTTATTATATTTTCATTATATCTCAGGGTTCATTCAATTTACCAAACTCACCACACACGGACTTATGAATAAAACTATTTGAATAATTAAATTAATTTAATGAATTTCCTGAAAGAAAAGCATGAGAAATATTAAATTAGAACCACTTCGTACCATCTGTCCTTTTATGTTTTGAGACCATATTAAATACCAGGAGGAAGGTTCATAGTAAATAAAATAGAGTTGGAAACAAATGACTTATATTGAATAAAAGAAATAATTTAAGATTTGGCATGGCTGTGATATAAACTTAAATATAAGAAAGAAAATGTGCTTGACTCACATAATTGTATCAATGTTGGTTATTAAAGAAAAGTTAGAACATATTTAAAATATGAAACTTATATATTAAAATATAAATATTGGCCATTATGAAATTTTAGCTAGCTTTTGAATTTAATTGAAGATTGGCAGTTATTGAGGTATATTCAGCTTATGATACGGATGATGTTCTGGAAGTGAAGAGGCAGACTGGTCGTAGTTATGTCGGCATGTTGATGAGAATGATGGTCGGCTGCTAGATCATGGAGTGGTGTCTGGCCATCAAGTGAAGATGAAGTGAGAGCTTGGTGTCGGCTGACCAGCTGGTTCTGCAATGAGTGTGCTCTGGCGCTGGAATGAGAGCGAGTGGTGGGGGGAGGCCCTTTTTATAGGCGTTACTCCCACCATACCATGGGAGTTTGTCTTCAGCGATCGCCACCTGGATGTTCAAAGGGCATTTTTTGGAAGCACCTCTATTCTTATCTTTCTGGGAAACTTGTATACCTTATCGCTCCCAGCCGAACCATTTGGACTCTTCTTTTATTTCACACTGCCTTTAAAAAAAAAAAAATACTGCCAAGCTAAGCACTGCCAATTGCTATCCCTTTTATTACTCTTTTATTTATTTAATTGGTTGACAAAAGATAATATTTGTGATGGACTTATGGAATATAACTTAGCCTTTATTTTGAATAGGAATGCTACTCTTTGCTAAGCCAGAAACTGACTCTTTCTAGAGCACCCCCTTATAGATCATTACAATATATATATAAATACAAATTTGAACCACCGTTATTTTCGGTCTCTAGGGGTTCTGAAACGCAAAATTTTCTATTCAGCACAAAATTTTCTAGGATTGTTTCATGAGATCAACCTTATAAGCGGGGTTCCTCCCTATGAAGGGAGGGAGGAACCGCGCTAAAAGAAAAGACATCAGCCCTATCCTGGCTAGAAAAGGGTGGTAATCTAAAGATAACCCGTCCCAAAAGTCTTAGTTAATAATAAATGGACGTTAAAATTTAAATAAATAAATTATAATGCTATCTATATGTCATTAAATATTTTTCATTCTTGGATTTTGATTAGGGAAGAAGGAGATGACTGGGTAGGCACAGTAGTTGACGCAATTTTACAAAAGACTCGAGAGGCTCGAATCCTCCATATTGCAGTTGAAAGACAATCTCGAGAAGGCTGTGTGTACATGAAGTGTGCCTCACCTAGAGATGCCGGCATTGCATACAGAGCTCTTCATGGATCATGGTTTGATAGTAAGTTTATTTTGCTTTTATTTTATTGTTATCATTGCAATATTTCAGAAATTAATGAATGGACACTAAGGAAACATAGGGTAAACATTATTTCTTTATTATATAAGTAAATACCTAAATAGTCATTTATGTAAGCACTATAATACAAATAGTTAAACAAAGATTATAAGTAAAACAAAAAGGTATATTTATTGATTATATATTTTTAATTTTGTCAGAAATGAGTCCTCTTGGCCTACATTTTTACGCAAATTTATAATTTATTTAAAAATAGGTGCTAATGACCATCGGAGTCGATGCACAAAAAATTAGAAATCAAATACATAACAATACTTTAAATATTTTAGTAATGCTATTATTTAATACCAGCAAAACGCTGTCAATGCGGGGTGCTCATAAATAAATTATAAAAAAAATTTAATACCAAGGTGGAGATGGTCCCTCATAATGGTTAATAAAACTACATTCTTAAATAAAAACGACTATTACTAACCCTATGGAGACGGTGGTAGGCGTGTGACCACAGGTCAAGACCCTTGTGATACCTGTGACTCCCTCCTGATGGCTATTAGCTACCTTCCATGCAGACCTCGCAGTTGCCTTATTTTTAGCCATTTCAAGGTTTTTCCAAGTTAATTTTGTGTTTCTTCAAATATTTAATGTTCTTCTGCCTCCAATATTTGAAACGGAAATATAGTTACAATTTTCAATAAAAATTTTAGAAAGACATCACATATTAAATATTTCAACAATTAATAATAAAAATTTTTCCTCTCAATAAAAAAAATTCCCACAAAAAATAAGTAGCGGACAACTTTTCTGTAACTTGTGCAGAGACAAACTGAAGAAGGGGTGAAAAAGTATGGTAAGAGCTCAGTCCAGGTATAATTGTCATGATTCAGGTGACTCCTAAACCGCAACGTGCCCTCAAGCTCATAACCCTCTAATATTCTAAAAGAACTAGAGAAGCCAACCATCCTTAAACGATAAAGCGTGAGGAGTGGAATGACTGCTGGCTAAGCCCACAGTCTTGAAAGGGTTAATGACAATGTTTCAGCTTGAATCCCAGGCCTTCTTAGTTGATTGCCTGATTATATTTAATATTATTAAATAAATAAGAATATTAAGCACATGTCATTGCACTTAACTAGAAAATTTAAAATATGTTGTTCTCATATCTGTAAATATAGTCTACATTAGTGGTATATAAGCAAAAAAAAAGTGTTAAGAAACTTGATCGAAACACACTAATAAAGTCATTGCCACAGAAACTAAGAAACACATAAATTCATAGCTCTACAAAAATAAAAATTCTTTTTGGCTATTGGCCAACGAAAGGGGTAACATTCCTTCTTGTGCATATCTATTTTTTGTATGAAAATATACCCTTTATGTTTAAAGAGGCTTGTTACATTTCAAAGGGTACTTTTTTGCTCTAGTAATAATAAAAAGTAGAGCAAGCCAAATCGAAAGAAGATATTGCCAGAGTTTATGAAACATTTAGAATAACACTATCTCCCTGGTGTGCCTTATGGTCAAGAATAAGATACCTCTGCAGTATCTGCCCCTCTGGGCCCTTGTGGCTTGTTATGGGACTGATTTTTTTTTTACCATAAAATCCCCGAGGTTATTACTTTAGTTCCCTCTTTCCTAATACCTTTAAAAAAACAAATGTATTTTTTTTTTCAGGCAAACTAGTTACAGTTAAATACATCAGAGAAGGCCGATACTTGGAACGTTTTCCAGAATCGGCTAAGTGTACGCAACCATTACATCCATCCAACGAGAGCCATAGTTATTTTAAGTGAATTTTGTTTTATTTTCAGTTTGACTTGTGGAAGAGTATATTTTTTTAATAAGATATTATGTAACTAAGTTTAAGATATTTTTAAACAACTCACTGTACTATTTATATAAATATCTTGCATTTGAACATAAATACTTTTAACTTTTTATTACTGAATTGGGGTTTTTAAATAGTCATTGCTGACATCAGCTTTTCTAACAGTTTGATTATGTTGTTATCTAATATTATTTATAACATCATATTTTTCAGTAACTTTCAATAACATTAGAAATTTGTATTTTTGAAATAAATTAAAAATGACCAATACTTATTAAAGTTCTTTTATTTCCCTTGATTTCACAGTGAATGCTGGATTATAACCTGCCTTCTCTAAACGGTTAAGATGCACAACTTGAGCTGTCGTGGTTTAAGTCTCTCCTCGAAGAATTGGTTATCTGTTAGTTTGTATAAGAGTGTCACAAAAACAGCTGAATGGATAAAAATTAGCCTGAGTTTTCAGTGCCCCTGGGAATCAGAAAGAAGCAGAAACCCTAATTTACAATATCTTGAAAGCTATTCATTTTCATTAAAATGGCGATTAAATGACGCATTTCTATTGGTCTATCCCTATGAGCAAATCTATTGGCCATTGTGTTTAAAGCAACAGTATTTTCCCTTTATATTAAGAACATTTGCAATTCATTTGTATGTTTGTGTTTTTTTTCCGCGATTGGTGTTCTTTGTTTGTTGTTACGTGATTTCCTAGTTTATTGTTTGTTTTCCTAGTTTGTTGTTTATTTTATTGAAACAAAGGAAGCACTGTTAAATTAGCATATTGGTTCATTATCCACTGAAAAACCATCCTTGATCTATATCATCAACGAGTTGGATTGACTAGAGTTTCGATATAACCTTGAGTGAGCCAAACGCATTGCAATTGTGTCATTAACATAATTACTAATTTCATGGACCCAGAATCTAGAGCACTCACACAGACGATCGAGCGGTTATGGGGCAGTGCCAAATGGTGAACCAAAAAACATCACGGAACTGCTATAGCCTGTTTACATAGACGGAAAAGTTCAATTACGCATTCTCAAAATATTCATGACAGTTCTGGGTGACTTCAGCCCTCCAAAAATAAACTTATAATGTGTTATGTTATAATGTGTTATACTTATGTGTGGCCAGTGATGTGGGGTGGGTAAATACCCAGTGGGTAGGTAAATATAAATTGGGTATTTACCCGGGTATTTACCCATAGGGAAGGTAAATGCCCAAAAAGTGGGTATTTTCAGTTTTTGAGCTTGATACAACTTCTTTGAATATTTTTTGGTCCAAACAAGGACTGAAACTTACCCATATGATCATAAAAACGTAATGAACATTAATACATATCCAGTAATATTTTAAAGAAAGTTAAAAGTCGGTCCGGGCATTTATGGGTATTTACAACTTAATGTATATCTATGAATTTTCATGATTACTTTTACAGTGGGGAAGGTTAATTAATTTTAAAAAGGTTTTAATGAAGCCTACTCAATTATTAAGGACTTATTTAAATTTAAAAAAAAGGCGAAAAACATTTTTAATGTTTATTATAATAGTTCAAAACCATTTTAAGTTAAGTTTAAGTTTGTGATCCTTGATAATATTATTTGAAATTATGCTCATACAGTAGCCTCCAGAAATCTCATTACCGGAAATTACATTACAGTAATCTTGATAACAGAGTGTTTTGAGTCCGAGTTGGGAAACTAGTTAACATCCTTGATCCAATTGTTGAACTTATCACTGCCATTCAGTTAAATGACCCTTTGATCCACACAGTTCATAAGAGATTTAAGAAGTACTGAAAACTCTTCAACAAGAAACCCAGAATCTTCTCTTTAAAAAAACGGAGGAAAAACTTGTGTTAACTAAATAGGAGAAACGCATTCAGTTTGGTGTTGGAAACGCACATCTTGCTGCAGACTTGTTGAACTCTTCCATTTATTTTGTGTGTGAGTTAGGCAGAAGCATGGGATTGAAATTAGTTGATCCTCGGAAAAACATAGCTGACTGACTATAGAGACCAAGAGGAATTATGGCAAAGATCCTTTGTTTGGGAAGGTCTTGAAGACTATGACAATGAAAATAATAAAATAAGTCCCATGTTATGGTGGAGAGGCTTAAAAGGTACATGTGTTTTGATCAATGAGTAGGTAACTTAATTTGTGTTTTGAGAAATTGAGATAATCCTGGTCCAAAGTTTTAGCTGAGGCTACATTTTTGTGAATGCAGTACAGTAGTATCAAATTTAGGTCGGAATCTCCATGGCAAATTTTCAGGTATTAATTTATTATTTATTAACCTCTCAGTGATCCTATTTTATAATTTATTATTGTTTTAATAGTTTCTCAGTGTTGCAATAGCTCTAAACTGGCAAGATCTATGACATTTTACAATATTCGATTACTAAGTCGCGGTTTAGTTAAATACCCGGGTATTTATAAAATTGGGTATTTACCCTTAAGAATAAATACCCGGGTATTTTACAACACTGTGTATATGTAATTGTATAACTGTGTATATGTTACACTGTCTATAAGTAATTGTATGTTATTGTTTGAAAAATATTCTAAATGAAGTGGCCCCCGTTAATGAACAAGTACCAAATAAACAAATAAATTAGTCTTGCACATTCAGTCATCCATTAACCCTTTAACGGGCACATTTCGCTAGCTATGTTGGAATTTTTTTAATTTATATTTGGGAGTCTGGGGGGCATCCATTTACTAAATATGAACCCAGGTTGTTAAAAAAAAAATTGTATCCATAAATACGGGGTTGGCCGCTTGAGCGGCCCTTGCCCATTCCAAGCATCGGGAATCCCCGATCTGCAATGCCCGCGATACGTCGTAAAGCCGATTCCAAGTCGCAAAGATCCCGAAAATGAAAATGGTTCATTTGATGGTGTTACCCTAAGATTGGCACGCTTTAAAAAAAAAATAAATAAATAAAAAATTATAATAATAGTATAGTGCTAGCCCACAATATCATTCGAAACAGAATTGAGAAAAACATTTCATTAGCAATGCCAAAAAAATATTTTTTCCTTCCAGAAATTCACTAAGAGACGAATCAACGAATAACATGTAAGCGATATACTCATTCCAATTAAAATCAATTAATTCCTAATCTAGAATGTATAAAAGAATTATTACATACTTTGAAACGATTTCCGGATAAGATGAGTGATCCAGAGAGCCAATAATGCACGGCCAACACTGACACAAGACGAGTGCGGGAATGGGCAAGGACCGCTATAGTGGTCAACTTCGTCATATCTCGGCTTGTCGGGCCCAAGACCTCCAAATACTATTTTTTGGTATACCCCGGCATCTAGCAGGAAGCATTGGAACCAATTCCGCCTCACTCGCGCCATTTTTTAATTTCAGCGAGCAGTGGCCGCTCAAGCGGCCCTTGCCCGTTAAGGTGTTAAATAAACAGACTTAACATGCAATCCAAAAATGAAAGTTCCTCCTAACTAGACTAAATCACATTAACTTAAACAAGCACATGAATAAAAACAATATCTGAAGACTATAATAAAAGAAATAATGCACAATCATACAGATTGACAGATTGAAAATGGCTTATAGCCAAAACGATTCTGTAACAAAATTTAAATAACCTAGTGTGTGATGTTCCGCACCATATGTAACTTGAAAATAAAATATATGAGGACTGAATAAAGCTGTTACCAACTACCTACAAAATCTTAGTCTTCAACTTAGGATTACACAATAAACGAATAAATTTTAAAAAATCAGTTACAATTCTACTAACATGATCACAATAGATCTTTTAGGTCGAGTTGCTTTCCCCTCAATAGGGGCCCTGAGTATATCTATCTATCTATCTAACATGAAAAATTTAGAATGATATAAACCATATGCTCATATGTAATTCTTTCACATATGTAATTTCAAGATATGTTTATAATCCAAAATTCTAAGTTAGCAATAATTTATAAAATATTTAATTTTAAGTTTGAAAATTTGAAGATTTTAAAGTTACAGTGATTGAAAAAGGAGACTGCTCTTAAATTTAGTATAAAATAATTAATGGGCCAAAGACTCAAGGTGATATTATTCGAGGAAATATCGTTATAATAAAGCAAAAACGTTATGGCTTAACATGTTTGATTATGAGAAAAGGATTCATGAATTCTCTTCGGAATACATCAAGGATACAAGTTTGTTGAAATCTTCAACATCAAACTTTAAAGTATATAAAATGTACTTAGAGGATAAATTGAACAGTACGAATACAAATGAATGGGACATTAAGCAGTGTTGTGTGTGCCCAAAGGACATAGTTTACTGCGCCAGCAAAACAAGTGTAATTCACGAAACGAATGATTGTAAAACAATTCAACAGCCTCTTAATGGATACAAATTTTCTGATTACAAAAAAGGAAGGATAGCAAGTCTTCCGAAGGCTTGTTTTAATGGGATTCATAAGCGAGAAAATACTCAAGAGACATTACAAAAATTTGACAGTCAGCTCTATCAAGAACATGATAGCGACTTCCCTTCAAGCAGGACTAGTTTAACTACAAAAGGCAGTACATTTTCATCGCAAAATTTATTTAACAGAAAAACAATTCATAACTCTAAATCACAGTTGAATTTAAGAAATTGTCCTGATGAAAATACTTCCGTAACTACGACTCAATCAATTATTAGTATACAAGATTCTGAGGGGACCAGAGGACCAAAAGTATTTAACATTCCGTGCTTAGAAAAAAGCCAAACTCCTGAAATAAATGAAGAGATTTATGAATGTTACGCCGGTCCTTCGAATGAGTACAATAGATACATTCATTCTCTTTGCCCGATGTGCAAACGTTCGTCAAAAACATCTATCTCAGCTTTTATAAATGATATTAGCACCTACAGGACAAAATATATTGAACATTTGGAAAGTGGTATTCAGGAACATAAATATATCAATTTAAAAACTGTTTCCTCCCATCTGTGCAAGAGTAGGTCTGAAATGAATTTCTTGGACTTTGAAAAATGTAGCACAGTCAATGAGATAATAAAATTTGAGCCGACACATGACGGTGTTTCTAAAAATGTAAAGAAATGGTTTGAAAGTTTTCCAGAACTCGAAAACAAAGTTTCTCAAAACAATCAATTCACTGTAGGGAAGATAACAATTGAGCAAAGTCCTGAACAATTGCCTTCATTGCTGAAGACAAGTAAAAGTAACACTGGCCTCCCAAATGAATCCAATCAAACTGAAAGTGACAACAAAATTCCTCCTGAAAGTGGAGAGACTAATGAAATATCTAAAGAGAAAGTTTTAGTTATTCCCGTAAGGGAAGATGGTATAGCTCTGCAAAAGGGAGTATTAGCAAGCCAAAAGGATATGGAAAATGGTGTAATCAAGTTTGAAAAAAGATTTTATGTTGTTCATAATAAAGAGCAAAGCCCACCAAAGACACTCTGGACTACATTAAGAAATCTCTGTGTCTTTAAGTATTTTCGACACGGAACTTAAATTGAAAAAATATATTTTTATTTATAATTTCACATTCCGTCATTGGTTTTAACAATATTCTAATAATGAAAAAACTTCTAGCAGAAATGAGGGCCCCAGAAGTCAACGGGTCTAAGTGACAGTTTTGAAAAAAATTAGTTAGTTACAGGGTTGTGAACACCGTAAGCTTGTGGGTAATAAAGAGATCCAAGTGATTTCGTTGACAGTTGCTGCCCCCTAGTTTGTTTTCTCATGAGTTTTCTCACTGTTGTTATATTAAGTCCAGAAGGAAATTGAGGGGTCTATGTGCAGATTCTCCAATTCTTTTGCGTATTAATCATAAACTGGATAATGTACTTATTATGTATCATCGATAATTGAGGGGTCTATGTGCAGATTCTCCAATTCTTTTGCATATTAATCATAAACTGGATAATGTACTTATTATTTATCATCGATAATTGAGGGGTCTATGTGCAGATTTTCCAATTCTTTTGCATATTAATCATAAACTGGATGATGTACTTATTATGTATCGTCGATAATAGACAGCTAAGGACATGAGGATTTGACTACTATGATGGGAACTGTAAAAATAGTTTTTGCTATTACCACATAGTTTAACCCTTTCTCTACCCTTGACTTCTCCAGCAGTCGAGAGTGTTTGGGACCTGTGCACCATAGACTTGTATACAAGTCGAAGGAAGACGGGACCCATATACCTTTGACTAATCCAGCAGTTAAGAGCTCCTATCGCTTGCTTTCTCTTCTCATTTACCGACTTTAGAGCTATAGAGCCTTACCGTAGCGTCCTTCTAGTCTTCCTGCCTATTACTGGAAAGTAATCACTCAAAGTCAAGGCACTGTGAGTGAGATTATCAGAAGTATCCCAGCCAATTACCAAAAGTACAGGGAGCCGGAGGCTGGGTGAGAGTATCCCGTACCGGAGAACCATTATCTTTGCGGCTCTCTGTGTATGGAAAGGGTTAACTTTGACCCTATTTTCTTCAGAACATTGAGTTTGTTACTTAGACCCCTTGACCTCTGGGGTCCTCAAATGTAAATGGTATTTACATATCTAATATTTTAAATGAAGCCCTATGCTCTAGGAAACATTTTCCTTTATCTGTTATGAGGGTCATTCCATGTCAAATCAACACACTTTTTGACCTCACCCTTTCCGATTTTAATGAAAATTGGTACACCCAAAGTAGGTGTTGGGACTAATAAAAATTCCAAATTTCAATTTTTTATCTAAAACGGTTACCAAAATACGGCCGCGTAAAGTTTTCAAAAAGCGTCAAAATCTCGCTTTTTCAAAATATTTAAATAGACATAACTCCTCTCCTGTTTACGTTACAAACATGGAGAAGGTGTCATTGTTTAGCTCTTTATATGCCCTTTCAAACGACATGCAACACATGATAGGTTATGAGAACAAAATGTTTTTCAAAATCAAAAATAAAATGTTGAATCTAAATATTTTTAAAAACGCATCTTCAAAAATTTTGAAAAAATTATATATAATAGGTCAAATTATTACTAATTTGTATAGCAAATTTAGTTATGGGATGGAAATGGGTTCTAAGTCAAAATAATTTAAAACCGAAGGCGGCTTTGGACTAATTTTACGTATTTTTATATATAAAAGCTTTTTAATACATAATTGATTAATTTAATCCAAACTTTACTGTTACATATATTTTATAGACACTTCAACTTCATTATCTTAATTAGAAAACTTATTTAAAAAAATATTATATCTTAATAATTTGTTTTAATAAGTTTAATTTAGAATATTTGTCTAAAATTTAATGATATATTGTACTCAAAATATTTTAATTGACTAGGAACTTAAATAAAACATAAATATCAACAATTTACATATTTATAAATGTTAAACTATTAAAGTGGTTGAATATTTTACAGTGAAACTTGCACAAGGTCTGCAAATGTTGGAGGTACTGGGATAACGTTTCATCGCTTCTTGAAATTTCATATTCGGTTACCAGGTAATTTCTCCCTTTTGGAGTTATGAGATTCACAGTACATAATAAATTAGTAAATGGGAGCCGTAATATATCTAGTCTTCTTCGGTATCTGAACGATGGAGAAGGTCCTTTGGGATGAAGGAAGGACATTTTTACTTCATCTTCGTCTTTGTTTTTGTCCATTATATAACCAAGGCACTAGTTAGAGTCGTAGACTATACTTATGTACTATTCACTAATGTATTATCTACTGTGAATCCCATTACTACAAAAGGAAAACATTACGTGGTAACCGAATATGAAATTTTCAACACTTGTAGACCATATGCAAGTTTCACTGTAAAATATTCAACCACTTTAATAGTTTAACATTTATAAATATGTAAATTGTTGATATTTATTGTTTTGTTGATTTTTTGTATGATATGTTTTTTTGTTTGATAGTCTTTCTGAACAAAAGTCTCAATGAGCACAAAACCTGAAAGTTGAAACATTTGGTACTTTTGGGTATCCAAAGTTTTCCATTTTTAATTTTTGCAAAATCTCGAGATCTCTGGTTGGAAGGTTTCCCAAGCCATTTGGCAAGTAAAAAAAAAATACTAATCAATTATTTTTTGAAGACCTTTCGAACGAAACCACATTTGACACTCCTACCCCACCCCCACGGGGGTGGGGGGAAGCTTTTTTTTGCAATTTTCGTCTATCCATTTTCATTTGAAGATCTTTTCGAAGGCAATACACTGAAACCTTGCCTCACACCCTTACCCCACCACCAACCCCTTAGGATATGCTCGTCATCATCAAAACATCAAATATCCGACTTCTTACTTGCTGAATCATACGTTCGATGCAGCTGATCGATAGCAAACGAAAAGTCAAAACAGTTGACAGTAGTCTAAGAGACAAAAAGCGGCCCTTTTCAGGGCCACTAATGTTAAAGTCTGCTAACAGAACACTTTTTTTGCGAAAAAAGGCCTTTTTTTGAAACATACGAGCTGGAGGTGGGGTGGGGTGGGATTGGGGTTTGGGGTGGAGGGTGGGTTAAGGGTGTGAGGCAAGGTTTCAGTGTATTGCCTTCGAAAAGATCTTCAAATGAAAATGGATAGACGATAATTACAAAAAGTGTTGAATGTGGTGTCGTTCGAAACATCTTCGAAAAATAATTGATAAGTATTTTTTTTTACTGGCCAAATGGCTTGGGAAACCTTCCAACCAGAGGTCTCGAGAGTTTTCAAAAATCAAAAATGAAAAACTTCAGAGACCCAAAAGTGCCAACTTTTGGGTTTTGTGCCCATGCGGACTTTTGTTCAAAAAGACTTTCTCTATCCAAGGAGCATAGTTTCGTTCAATTTTACCGAAAGCCATTTTCCATTAGGAAAGGGTGTGGTCCTTTTAGACAAATATTCTAAATTAAACTTATTACAACAAATTATTAAGGTATAATATTTTTTTAAATAAGTTTTCTAATTAAGATAATGAAGTTGAAGTGCCTATAAAATATATACAACAGTAAAGTTTGGATTAAATTATACAATTATGTATTAAAAAGCTTTTATATATAAAAATACGTAAAATTAGTCCAAAGCCGCCTTTGGTTTTAAATTATTTTGACTTAGAACCCATTTCCATCCCGTAACCAAATTTGCTATACAAATTAGTAATAATATGACCTATTATATATAATTTTTTCAACATTTTTGAAGATGCGTTTTTGAAAATTTTAGATTCAACATTTTATTTTTGATTTTGAAAAACATTTTGTTCTCATAACCTATCATGTGTTGCATGTCATTTGAAAGGGCATGTAAAGAGCTAAACAATGACACCATCTCCATGTTTGTAACGTAAACAGGAGAGGAGTTATGTCTATTTAAATATTTTGAAAAAGCGAGATTTTGACGCTTTTTGAAAACTTTACGTGGCCGTATTTTGATAACCGTTTTAGATAAAAAATTGAAATTTGGTATTTTTATTAGTCCCAACACCTACATTGGGTATACCAATTTTCATTAGAATCGGAAAGGGTGAGGTCAAAAAGTGTGTTGATTTGACATGGAATGACCCATGAGTAACTTGTTGGCCTGCATCATCTTAACCACTTCACCACTACTCCCTCACTAGCGCGGGTCGAAAAATACGTTCTCCCCAAACTACTCCCTCACTAGTGCGGGTCAAAAAATACGTTCTCCACACGCTACTCCCTCACTAGTGCGGGCTGAAAAATACGATCTCCCCACGCTACTCCCTCACTAGTGCGGGCTGAAAAATACGTTCTCCCCACGCTACTCCCTCACTAGTGCGGGCTGGGAAATGCTGATATTCTGTCATTTTTCCCCCCCAATGATCAGCCTCAGGCTAAAAATTTGATCAATAGTAGAGCTGTACTGGAAATCACCCTCCTAAATATTTCATTTGGTGTAAAAAACTTGTTATAAAAAGTATCAATTCCTGATAGCAACAAGATCTAGCAAGATATTGTAATAAGGTAAAGGTATTTTGAAAAAAAAAAAAAAAATATATCCGTAATATTTCAGTATATCTTTATTATAAAACAAATATGTTGGTGTTACCAATTGGACAATACATTTCACTCATAGAAAAATGTTTCATTTTAAGAATTTTATTATTCAAATCTTTAATATAAACCTGGTTAACACCATTAAATTAATGAATACTTAAAATAAATTAATTTACATTGCTTTTTCAACCATGTGATTAAGATATCTAGTACAAACCAAAATTGTTATTAACATTTCTATATGTTTAGTTTAATAGACGAAATAACTATTCTACTCCACTACATGTCATTAAATCTACATAACTAGGCACAAGTAAAAAATTCTAATTAAAAACAAATTAAGTGCTATTTTCTTTAAAAAGTGCATCTGATACCTGTACAAAAAAGTCAATTTGTTTTCTTAACGTTAATGGTGAAAGAACTTTCTAAAATGACCTTAGTTCTAATCTCTAGCAAATTATTTGTGTATCATATTTGATTATCGAAAATAATTATTATCTGTTATAATATCTAGTGAGATTGTTTATTTTTGGGTGACTATCTTATAATGAAATTCTAAATAGGAGGCCCGGTGGCCGTGAGTTTTAAGGCATGAGCACTTAACACTCCGTGCCAAGGGTCGTGGATTCGAGTCCCACTAGGAGCGGTGGCTTTTTTTTTTAAAATAGAAAAGGTATCAGCCCTTTGCTGGCTAGAAAAGGGTGGTTACCTATAGATAATTCGTCCTAAAATTCTAAGTTAATTATAATGGACGTTAAAGTTTAAATAATAATAAATTCTAAATAAAACTAGAAATCATCATATTATCCCAAATAAAAAACAAAATGTTTGATGACGTTTTATTACGGGATTTGAGCGTATATAAGAGGGGCTGAGGAGGCTGCAACTCCCCCCCCCCGAAATTTTTATTTGATTGGTAAAAATGTGTCATAAAACCCTTAAAAATAAATTAAATAAGATCACTTAGTTCATAAAAATATTCTATTTTTGGTGTAATAGCATTTTAGTTGGCTAAAACTATTCGAAGTTCTGAATTGTTAGTATCCCATACCCTGGAAATGGTCTCAGCCCTCCCCTCCCCCCGAAATTGTTTCCTATATACGCCCATGTTACAGGAAATAAGATGAATTACTTTAACAATCTATTAAATGGACCTAATTTCACTGGTAAAACAATTGTTTTCAATGTTTACAAGTAGAATTTGTTCTTGATGAAAATGCCTAGAGTCTGCGCCATTTAACTCTTCCAACAGACTCAGAAACTGCTCGAATAGATACGTCCTCGCAGAAGCAGTCTATAGATCCTAACGGACAGGCATTAGGTAAATAATTTAAATGGTTAGGTCCTCCAGTAAATGTATTATTGTCATACCTGCAGGTAGAGTCCGTCGTCACTGGCATCGGTGTGAGTGCTGTGGGCGAGCGCTTTTGACGTAAACACATCATTCTCAAGCCGGTGCTATGTCAGTACTGACTTAGCACCGGCTTGAGGATGATGTGTTTACGTCGAAAGCGCTCGCCCATAGTACTCACACCGATGCCAGTGACGACGAACTCTACCTATAGGTATGTGAACAGGCATTAGTCTTCAAAATACTCAACGAGTATTGACGTTTTTCTGGAGCTTCTTCTATTTTTCAAAGTTGTGATTTATTTTTTGTAAAATTACTCACTCATTTTACATGCAAAAAATTGTTTATATCTATCAAACAACTTTTTAAAAAAATTATTATTCCAAAGTAACTTTGTAGGATTAATTTCCTTTTAATTTAAAATGTGTTTCTAATGAAAAAAAGATTTCAAGATGGAAAAAATGCTACTTTGGAAATAACTTTATTTACATAGGATCTTGTAATGTTAAAATTTATAAGAAACATCACACTCTTCCCATTGTGAACATTTTATCTTTTCCAGATAAATGAATAGTTTTTTATACTTTTGTCCTAAGAAGAGTTTTATAAGTCAATAGAAAATTTAAGATTGAAGAGATAATTTTTAGAAGTATTGTATTTTATTAACAATAATTCTGAATCATTTTCAACTAAAATTTGTTTTTGCGACTTAAGAATGCTTGAATAAAAACGTTTCCATGTATCACATAGCATGTGCATGCTCGTTATATCAATAAAAAGTTATGCTTTACCTTACATTTTTTAATATTATAGATAGAATAATTAATGAGAGCAGAAAAATTAAAATCAAAATATTTCATTTAGAATAAAAAACTATGAAAAATGAATACAAAAGCAATTAACGAATAATAAATATTTTTATTAAATGTGTGTGGTAGATTTATTTTGAAAACGCTTGTCGAATTGGAATATTTGGCAGCAAAAGAATTAAAAGTATAGCAAACACACAATCATATGAAATAACAATAACAAGTATACAAATAAGAAACAGTAATGTTTTACATATATATGTAAACAAATGTTTTCTTTCATTTCAGCTTGGTGAAATTCTGAAAAAAACAATTGAACTGAATAAAACATAAATTAAAGCTTTAGGTTAAGGATTCACCTACATTTAATCAAAATAATCTTAAAAACAAGTAAGATCATTTTAAAATGTTATTATTATTTTAATAGAAACCTTAACGAGGTACAACAACCTTAAACTGCAGACAAAAAAAAAAGAAAGTTTTTAGACAAATATATCTAAATCAAAACAAATTCCCTGAGAAATAATTTGATTAGCAAAAACCTATTGTTAGCATTCTCAAACATCTTGAAGATTCTATAGAGGACAAATACGAGATAAAGATTTTAGAACGGATAAGCTGCCTGGACAACGTTGTAACCCTAAAAGTTACAATTATCTAAAAAATTTAGTTATGTATTAATTATGAGGCGAAAGGGCGAGGAGTATTTATTAATTTACCAAAGATAAAGATACTAATAGTTATAAGGTCACAAAAATTAGAATTTGATACGACCTCTATTTGGGTAGCCATTGGGCGTATATAAGGTGGGGTTGAGGGGGCTGCAGCCCCCCAAATTTTGATTTGATCGGTAAAATGTGTCATAAAAACCCTAAAATAAATGAAATAAGATCACTTAGTTCAGATTTTTTCTTTTGTGTGTGTAATAGTGTTTTAGTTGACTAACTATTCCCAGTTCTAGATTTTTAGTTCAATACCCAAATGTTCCCAGGCCTCCGAAATGCTCCCCTACCCGAAATTATTTTCTATATACGCCCCTTGAGGTAGCCAAATGATTTTTTTTTTGTAGTTTTGAACAAATTATATATTGGCTTATTACCTCAGCTGAGAACCATGGCATTCCCGGACCTAAGAAATGGTAGACACCTGGGAGCACTTATCATGCACAAGAAATATTTATGATAGCACAAAAGTGATAAATGTTTGTTCTTCTAAGACAAGTGAAACACATGAACTTAAAGAATCATTGAATGAAGAAACCGTCTTGATGATGAACAACAAAAGAGACCTCTTTGAGTAAAAAGAGGACTAAACAATATGGTGTATGTGGCTTCCAAGTTCGATATTACGTCAAAGATTTAATTGGATAGGGAGATGAGCTGAATAGAACTCCAGGTCGGAAAGCAGTCATGGAGAATACATTAGAACAGCATCGTTGAATTGGAGTTCCTTGACCAGCATTAGGTGTGGAGAATTCTTGGACGAGTTATGATGGATTAATGACAACAGTTGACTCAAAGCACCCCATGTTAAGTTTTAGTTTGGTCAAAACTAGTCAAGATTCTGTGGCAGACCTGGACGAATGGCCATTCCTAGTGCTGCTGGAGCAACACTCGCATAGTATAGCTCTCAATCAGAGTTAGGCAAAAATCATTCAGAATAATGAATAAATCTGGTATTTCATTAAAATGAATAATTTTTCATTCATTATTCAGTCAATTCAATGAATAACGTAACTTATTCATTATTGAATAACAGTGATTTATTGAATAAAAATGATTTATTGAATGAAAATTTTTATTAAATAAAAGTAATTGGTTCGAATGAAACAATTTTTTAAATGAAATTGATTTATTCGACTGAAAGTTTTTGTTAAATATAAGTGATTTATTTTAACAATCTTTTCTAATAAAAATGACTAAGTTCATTATTTATTTAAGTGATATTTTTTACTGAACTTAAAGAATTTGAGTTTGTTGTTCCATGAACCACATTATTTGAAATGTATAAAATAATGAGTGACAAATGAAAAATAATTAATTCTTCATTAAATAAAAAAAATAAATCAGTCAATGAATAACTGAATAAATTCTTATTTAAAAAAAAAAATTATTGAATAACTAGCCAACTCTGTTATTCATAGAATAAAAAATAAAGGGGTCTCCCGTGGTCTAGTGGCTAGCGCGCTAGATTCATAAGCGGGAGATGGTGGGTTCAATCCCCACCGGCGCCAGAAATTTTCTCATCTCAGGGCTCGCTGAGACAATTCCTGGCTGCACCCTGGATGTCGGCGCTAATAGCCAAGATTTGTTGATGCGCCGTTAAAAAAAAAAAAAAAAAATTAAAAAAATAAATCAGTTGATGAATAAATTATTCAATGAATACATTTTTATTCAATAAAAATTTATTTGAATGATTATTGAATAAAAAAATTATTGAATAATGGCCAACTCTGCTCTCAATCAACGATCTGATATATGTAGATTCTCGGGCCTATTTTATAGCGATCTTGCTTATTAATTTATGTACAATCTTTGAGGACTGGAGGCTGATCAAGACCACGCAATAATATTACAATTGACCTGATCCAAGAATCTTGATAGCCCAACAAAACCCCAAGCATGAGCTCAGAGCCAGCAGCAATGTCCAACCATGGATCCAAGATCTTCGGTTTACGACAGCCCTGGACTCACTCCTCTGGAAGTGTTGTCCAGGCTTGTATTTTTTCATTGGAAGCTTTTTATTAATAAAACACACACATATATGACTAATAATTTTATGAATTTATCTCGAAACTTTTATTTTTTTTAAAATATAACCCCGAGTCATTTTTTTCTCATCTAACTCCCTAATTCTATCCATTCATAAACAAAATCTGTCTTCAAGTAATAACAAATTAAATCACAGATCAAACCACACAACAAAGTATGCAAGAACTAAACATCTTGAATGATAACACTCAAATCTCAACTAAAATTTCATCGATAGGTTTCCTTGTGAGGTCTGGAACAGTAGCGTCTTCTGCTGGATAGCCGACTGGAAGAAGAAGAGTTAGCTTCTCATTCTTAGGTCGATTCAAGAGTGCACGGATGCTGGGCCCGCAGTTCAATGGTGTACTTGTCAGAGATACCAAACCTGCGTACTGAAACACCACGTACATAAAATGATGAAAAAACCTTGACAAATTCAAGACATCATTTTGTAATAAAAAACCATAGTTTTACATGAACCTAGAAGTAAATGTTTATTATCTTAAATAAATAAAATACTTATCATGCCCTGAACAAAAAATAAGACCTTGGAAGAGAAAAAGTGAATCTGAAAAATCAAAATTTTTTATTTCTTTTTCTGAGTCAGAAAGATGTAGGTAACACGCCGCTTCGCCTTTAGTTCTCTCACAGTTTCAAGTTAAAGTGAAAAGCAAAAAATCTAAGAAGAATTCAATGCCTGATTTTCCCAGAGGAGCAAGGGGGAATCCGTGCCTGAAAATCCCATCCTAGAATTTTGTTCACTCGTATAAATTAAATTAAAACATTGAATTTCAATTGCATACTTTTTCAACCAGATTTATGAATCAGCATTCCATAGAGCAAACATTTCCTTTGCTATCCAGGAGCACTTTCAGAACTTTGACTTCGATTTCCCAACATCTGGATTTTGAGATTTGCCCTTTCTCTTCCAAGGTCCTGATATACTGAAGTAAGCCGGGGGAGCAAACCCCTTGCTGAAAGTTTGGTGTGGTCTGCGTAACCACAATACTTGTTATGTGGAACTAGATGGTGGAGAATTGGAGGCCTTGGACTGGTTTGTTGTTGTAAAATGAAATTAAAAGGGTTAATTTCCAAAAGAAAAACTACTTTTTTCCTATATTTCAAAGTGAACAATGAATAAAGTTGTGTAGATTACATATACAGGGTATCCCCAAAATAAACAGTCAAACTTCGGGAATCGATGCAGGACAAAAATGAAAGAAAAAAGGTCCTTTGGCATTTATCTTGTTTTTGCTTCGTTTCCGAGAAAAACGCAATTGTAAAAAGGCATTCTTTCATAATGCCTATACAAAAATCATTAAAAGTATGTTTTATCTTCCACCCCTTCTACCCAACCACCTCCCTTTCCCAAAAAAAAAAAATCTTCTTGGTAAAAAAAATTAAACGACGGCATATAAAGCTGCAAGCTCGAAATCATTAAAAATAGCTACTTTTTTTGGAGTAAAGTGATGAAACACAAAACAAAAAACTTTCAGTCTTAATAAAATAAAATTTTCAATTCTTAAAACAGTTTAAAATTTAACACTGGACGCATACATAATTATAAAAAAAAAATAATTAACAAAGCAAAAACAAGATAAATGCCAAAGGACTTTTTTTCTTTCTTTTTTCATTCTGCATCGATTCCCGAAGTTTGGTTGTATATTTTGGGGACACCCTGTATATCGAGAGAGACAAACAGGGTAGGAATGTGGACTGATTTTATAAAACTTCTCCATTGGTACTGCTCAAAACATTCCATAGCATTGTATTGTTAAAAAATATATTGTTAGCATATATAAAAGTAAAAGAATTGTTAATATGCGGCTCAAAGCCTACCTACTATTCAGAATTGTTTCAAAATTCTCCCTGTAGACGCTGTGCTAGATCCTGATATGTCCAAATTCCACTCTCGAGTTCCCTAATCCTAATTCCAGGTCTTTATTTTATAATCCAGGTGTTTTCGAGCGGGGGGATTTGGGATAATAATTATGGACATTTTTTAGAATGTTCGTCTTTTTACTGTCTTGCGATCCTCAGTATGGTACAAAATCCCAAACATACTGGTCAATTCTAGTTGTAAACAGCAATGGCAAATGTTTGTACTTTGGCGACATTATGAAAGTTGATTTCTACTGCTCCAATACTTTATTGTGCCTTCTTCATCAAATATTATCGAGATTATCTGCCTGTGAAGTTAAAAAATACCACAACAAGCAATGAACCCTAATCCCCGCCCCCCAAGCTCACTCTGGTATACACTGGGGCTCCCAATACTTGGTCATATGTAAAATAATAAATTTTACGAATCAAAATGCTAAAATGAACTTATTTTTCTCATTTGTTGATAAAACTACATTTTTTTTCCTTAATCCATTTGGAAAAAAAAACTACTCGTATCTGGTTACATTAAAAAACTGCCAACCAATTCTTTTGCGATAAAGTCAAATGGTTTGCATGATCTGTTCTATTAATTACTATTAGTAGTCTTTCGGTGAAATTGAATGGTAATTTAACATTTGACCTGAGTGTTCAGTCGGTCAGAATATGCTTCATGGATAAGTGTGTACAGCAATAGCTACAATTAGGTCTGTCCTGCTTTAAGATAATGTAGGAGTGAGTCAGCGGTGAATGGCCAATCCTGAGATAAAATTACTTCTTCCCATCAGTTTGGTCTTTCAATTTTCTTGTTAATGCCACGATAGAATTTTATTTCACAAAGGCTGCCACTGTTGGTCAACTTCCCAATTCTTGTACTTGGAGCAGATGATAAATTTGCTCCAAATATACATACTAAAATAAATAAAAGTAAAAATAATTACATGAATAGCGGTAAGCAGTATTCCTGCAGCTATAGCGACGCTCATCTCATTGTAATAGTGAATCTTTCGTTCTCCGTTTTCTTGAAATCCATAGACTTGCTTGAAAACGAGGATGAGGTAAGGTGCAGTTGTCAGATACTCTTTTTCCCAGTTAGTTCGGAGAGGTTTCAGATCGGTCACCCACCGGTCACCTGCAATTCACATGTAATGAATGAAAAATACAATTTATTCTGTGACATTTTAGTCCCTAAAGAATAACAACCTAATCCAAACAATTGAAGAAAATCCAACTAAACTAAAACATAAATAATAATAAAGTATTTCTGTACCAAATTTTTTAGCCTGTGAGAGAGCTAAAAGACACAAACACACACACACAACAAAAGTTATTTTCATGATCTAGGGTGTCGAAAATGTGAAATTTTCTAATCAGTACTTCCGGATTGCAACATGAGGTGAACCTTATAAGCGTTTTCCCTCCCTATGGGGAGAGGTAGAAAACACGCTAAAATTACAGAACTATAATAATGAATTATCCCAACATATTCAACATGAGGAGGAATATGAGATCGAGGAGGGGATGATCAGGTGGCCGTACCATAGTTCTGATCATAATATCTCCCTAGTGGGCCTTATCATCAACAATCATTTCAGTACCATTTGGGCCCTTGTGATCTGTTACTTTACTGATTTTACTGATATATATATATATTTCTATATGTATACTTATATATTCTTCTGGTTTCCATTCGTCTTCTTTCTCCAGCGATGTCCTGTTGTTGGCCATGATGATATTTCAGCCACATCCCAAAGGCTTCATTAGACATTGTTCCTTCTCTACAGGTAGTCAGGAGCTATAGATAGAAGCTGAATGGAAACCAGAAGAAATAAGCCCCAGCGAGGAAGCTTCAAGAAGAATATACTTATTTATTATATTTAACTAAATTGATAACTGTGTGTGAATATTTACCCATCCTTCTCTCGTAGTTTAATTTCTCCTCAGTCTCAACAATAGCTCTTATTTTCTGCTTCATATCTGGATCGGAAACTACCACATACGTCCATGGTTCAGTGTGTGCTCCGCTTGGTGCAGTCCCTGCAAAGAACGTATTTCGTGAGGCTAAATTTTTTTTTCTTTAAAAAATTAAATACGGCTGAAGGTAAAATCATTTTAAAAATTAATATACTATTCTATGAATTTATAGAAAGCTCTCCATGTTTCACTCCTTTCTCGCGCCGTTTCAAGACCTCAGAATGTAATAGTATAGCCTAGAATAGTTATTATGACAGGCCTAGGGGTCTTGAACCTTCAGCTGTTTTGCTTGGTCTCCATTATTCTAAAATATAATGCTATTTTATATCCATTATTTATGAAGATTTATATTTAAATTTTATCATACCATTCAAATATTTTGTTTAAATACTGTAGTTCCATTTTCTAATCAAGAAACTTTTTTTTCCCCCTTTCCTTTTCAGATGCTAATATTTTCTTTTATATACATTCTTTGTACATTAATTTTCTGTTTTCAACGATAAATATGTGATATTCTATTATTTTCTTTACATTTTTTTTTTCACTTATTGGATTAATCTACTATATATTTGTCAAATACCACTCACTCACTCAGCCCAAACCACTTGAGAGAAAAATTTGAAATTTTGCATGAACACCCCCTTTAGGATGTAAACACTTGCTAATAAAGTTTTTTTTTATATTAAACTTTTTAAGTATTTTTAGAGAGGTTTGAATTTTTACTTGCTTTTAAGGAGAGCAGGTTTGCCTAGGCAGCATGCATTGCTAGGACGATAACAGGTCCTGTTACCGTGCTGTATCTATTTCATAATATTATTTTTATTTACGGTTCATTTCAACTATGATGGCAGACCTGGAATTACTAGAAATAAACTCCGAGGTAATATTATGCAGAAGCCTTGTACAGCCTCCTCACCCATCAGCATCCCCAATCAGAACACTTCTTGGTAAGAAGGAAGAGATTCGTTTGAAGATGAACCATGAAGCGGAAGGCCTTCATCATCAAGAACCGATAAATATGTCGAGCCAAATGGCCAATCAACACTATTATCGGGAGGTTCTTGAAAAAGTTCAAAAAAGAGTAATTCGTGTAAGACCAAACATCAAGAACAACTGAATGTTGCATCACGAATCTTGCGACACAGCAAAATCAATAAACGAGTTTTTGGCCAGTAGAAAATTCCTGTGGCTCCTCTTCCTCCTTTTTCGCATGACTTGAGTCCTTGTGAATTTTTTCCTTCCCGAAGTTGAAACATCACCTCAAGAGAACTCATTTTGGGACACTCGAAAACATTCAATTGACTGTAACCGATAAGATGATGGCTATTTCTGTATACGAGTTCCAGTGATGATGAGTGAAAGAATCGTCTCCAGCGCTGTGTGGCTTCAGAAGGAAGTTATTTTGAGAATAACAATATACAATTGGGGGTCTCCCGTGGTCTAATGGCTAGCGCCTTGGATTCATAAGCGGGAGATGGTGGGTTCGATTCCCAACCTCCAGCAGGGATTTTATCATCCCACGGCTCGCTGGTAAAATTCCTCGCTGCACCCTGGATGTCGGCGCTAATGACCTTGATGTAGATGCGCCGTAAAAAAAAAAAAAAAAAAAAAAAAAAAAAAAAAAAAAAAAAATATACAATTGTAATTATATTTGATGAATAAAAATTAAAAAATCAGTCTCATTACTTAATTTATAGACCTTGTATGTTATATTTTATTCTACATTACACAATGAGTAAGAACATTTTGAAAAAGGGAATAACATAAAAATATTCCCGTTCTAGCTATTTGTATAATTTGTGAATTAATATTAATATATTCTGCACACAGGGTTGAGGGTTCGATTCCCACTAGGACTTTTCTTTAAAAACAAGGAAAGGCTATTGTGACTAGAAAAGGACATGTAAACAAACTTTAAAAAATTAACATTAATTTGTAAGATATATTAAAACTGGTCATACCTGCCGTCTGTATAATGTTTCTAATGATTTCCTTCGGCACAGGGTCTGGGCTGAAGAATCTGACAGTCCTTCTTTGGTCCATGAGCTCGAAGAATTCCTGAGACTTGACAGCAGACTGCTCGAGTGGCAATCTCTTGAAGTTGAATGGTATATGCTTCAAATCTTCCGGAAGTGTAGGGATGATGTCTGAGCCATCATCTTCTAACGTGTCCATGTCATCCAACTCGTCAAGGAGGTCTTTAACAGTCATCGCTATTTTCAGATTGTAAACTATTCATTTGAGTAAACATTGGTATCTACAAACATGCAACATCACATTTGAGACATCAAAGTTGTGTGCGGCATATTTTAAAGGGGGTTTCCTTATACTTAGTATTTTTCTCCAAACATAAGTAAATTTTTCCATTATATATGGCTTCATTAATAAAAATAAGCAGCACTTTATTTTTTGTTTTTGTATAACATTAATTAATCATTTACCATACATGTTGCATGAACTCTTCAGAATTCATTAGAACCTAAACAATTGTTTACATTCCCTCCTTATTAATTATACAAAATTTCCATATTTAATATACTATTAACGTTAAAATATAAAATTTGAATATATGTTTGTCGGTGCATAAAATAATCTGCACACACCTGCCTTAAAACTGATGCTTTCTATCAGACGATGAGCCTAGCCTCAGTCCTCATATGTCTGCCAAGCAGACTGCACTTGCGGGGTTTGTATGCCTTTTTGTATACTGATATATATGAATTTTATATGTGATTATTGATGTTGAGGTGGCGTACCTATGGAAGAGAGGGTGAACTGTTTCATGTCTTGAATGCTACATCTCTGTGGAAGGAAAAATAGGAACAGGGATTAGAGGGGGATGTGGAGAGGGAGGAGTAAGGAGAATTGGAAGCACAAGGATGGGTGGGGAACCAGGGGGAACAAATGCAAAAGAAGGTAAAGGGCATGAATACATTATTTCAGGGTCTGGTGAAACGGGTAGTCAGGTATATGTGCAGAGTACGACTGACAGGGTGTAGATTTACCTAGCAAGAAGTTTTAAGGGTATGGAAAATGTTAGAATAGGGGGAGGAGATAACTTCTTTGTCGATAGTGTCATTGAGAGGATTATTTTCAAGGTGGATCTATATGGATTCAGAAAGTTGGCGTTTCTGAGATTGGATTTGCTCGAGAGGATGGAGAAATTTTCAAAATCAAAATTATGTCCATGTGCGATGGTGTGTCTGGATTTAAGTGTATTGAGTCTGTTTCTTAATGGGGCTCTAGTCCAATGTACGTGCTCTTGCAGTTAGGTTTGGTGCAACAAATGTAATAAAAAACATTCGATCTAGTTTTTTTGCTACATCGGGCCTTTCAGTTTTGTGTATAAGTGTTTCAGTTAATTGTTAGTGGAAAGTCTTAAGTTCACGTTAGGGACTGTGTTTCTTAGGGATTTTTTCAGAGAGATTTGGGATGTATGGAAGGGACCTCAATGGGGGAACTAAAGTATCTTGAGAACTGGGATACGACCAAATCCTGACAATCCACACCTTCTTCATGGCAACAATGATCTATTCTCAATGTAGGGCAAATTATTAAAAAATTGCTAAGAAAAACAAAAATTGAACTGCTGCTTTTTTTTATGACCTAAGCCAAATACAATGAAAGAAAACAGTATTCAATGCTTTGCTACTTTTTTTAAAGCTATTTTTGGATTATATAAAAAAAGGGTAATATTTAGAATTTTATAACATGCAACCTTTTAAGGCTGAACTGGGTCATAAATATTTCAAAAGACTATTTGTCTTTGTTTCTACTTTGAGGATATATTTTATTTTATAATGTACAAACAATTTTTTTAAATGCCAATTCAGAATGTTTTGTTATTTTTGGCTTATATATTTCAAGTACTCTTTAATTCAAGCAGACGTTAGAGCAAATATTTATTCAATTACTTGTAATATTATTATATTATTTATCAGAATAATCATACTTATAGTTAGCTATAATCAAGGTTAAACTTATATTCTATCGGTAAATAATTATAGTTCTAATGTTAACTTCTATGTTTATTGAAGCAATATGTGTATTATTAATTACAGACTGGAGAAGATAAATACAACTAAGCGCTGGACAAGACTAGCAAACATATCTATGTGCATGTATATTGTTAATGATTAGCGAGCTCTAAAAAACAAATAAATAATGATAAGGATAAACAACTGGTAGTATAATCAGTGTAATAATAATCTTCACAATAAAGAATCTAATCAAACATCGAGAACGTCTCACAGACAAACGTGACAGAGGTAGTACATAAATTTTCCAATTTATAGAAAGGAGCTCAAACATTGAAAACATTTCTCAGACAATCTTGTACATAGTTTTTGCCATTTTTAAGGCGGAGCTCAAATTTAATTGATATGAGACTTTTAAAACATCTTGCTAAAACCAGAGATGGGCATAATTTTATTTATAAATAAAAATACGAATTTATTCGTACTTCATATATTTGTGAATACGAATATAAATAAATTCGTACTTCATATATTTGTGAATACGAATATAAATAAATTCGTATTCATAAGTGTGAATACGAATTTATTTTTATTCACATATATTAAATATAAAAATACAAATAAAATTGTATTCGCAAATTTTTCTGCGAATAAAAATAAATTCACAGAAAAAATTGTAAATAATCACAAAAAATGTGAATATTTACAAAAAATCAAGTGATTACAAAAAAAATCACATTAAAATATACGAATAAAAATTTATTCACATTATAATTTGTGAATAAAAATTTATTCACAATAAAATTCGCAAATAAATTATGAATTTATTCGTATTAAGATGATATTACGAAAGTTTTTTTTTTTTTTTTCTTTTTTTATGGAGGTACAGATGACAAACTGTGTCCCTGCAGCATGGCTGGTGGTCCCGCGGCGGACTCGGTGTAAACAAAAAATCTAGGCGCTAATAACCTAGACGTTAAACGCCTAGAAAAAAAATAAATAAAAAAAATCACCTTCATTCATGAATAAATTCATGATTTATTTGCGAATTTTATTGTGAATAAATTTTTATTCACAAATTATAATGTGAATAAATTTTTATTCGTATATTTTAATGTGATTTTTTTTGTAATTGCTTGATATTTTGTAAATATTCACATTTTTTGTGATTATTTACAATTTTTTCTGTGAATTTATTTTTATTCCCAGAAAAATTTGCGAATAAAATTTTATTTGTATTTTTATATTTAATATATGTGAATAAATATAAATTCGTATTCACACTTATGAATACGAATTTATTTATATTCATATTCACAAATATATGAAGTACGAATAAATTCGTATTTTTATTTATAAATAAAATTATGCCCATCTCTGGCTAAAACTTTATACCGCCTGCTATAGAACCCTTCATACCTGCCTCTCTTCTATTATCACCACACTTTTATGACACCGCCCTCCATCCTTTGATACTCTGCGACCATAATGGGTTGTCAAAACCTCCTCCTCCCCCAACCACTTCCCAAACTTACCACAATCAGAAATGACAACGCATCCCTGAGGCATAGTTCTCCGTATTCTCATCAGTAAGCCTATTTTCATCATGTTCTTGTTAATTTTATATCTGTATCCATTTTATCCATCTATGTATTTTTTTTTTCTTTCGTTTTTAATGGCGCATCAACTATTTGGCTATTAGTGCCGCCATCTATGTATTAAACCAGCATTGATCTACCCCTAATTTAAGCTCCAGCACATACTTACTATATAACCTTTTTTGGTTTTTTTGTATAAATCGCACTTTTATTTTTGGTTAAAATAGGCAGGCAAAAAGGCACTTGAAGTACTGAAAATAGGCAGTACACTGTAATTAAAATAGGCATTTATTAGGAGTGAAGGCAAAGAGGAATCTCACTCATTATTTATGAAAATATGTATTTTAAATACTCATACATTTCTTTATTATCAATTTATCACAGAATTAGTGTACTTACTCTTACTTTCCCTTCGTACAAGCAACAACAAGATGCTTTTTCAAAGTATCAACTCTCATAGACCTTATAAGAAAAAATGTTTTTCTTATAAGGCAAAACAATAAAACACATTTTCTTATACAAAATATAGTTTTATTATTATATCTGACTGAAGCTACCTTTGAATTCTCAACAGCCAACGATCTCCTCTTTATCGTTCTTTTTTTCTTCTAGCTATTGGAAAAATGCAGTAGTCTCTCGATGATTTGAGATAACTCATGCCTTTCCTTTTTTATTTTTGTCTTAATAAAAAAAAAAAAAAAAAGAAAAACTGATTTTTGTGGTATCTCCTAAAGAAGCGAAATAAAAAGTGGAATAAAAATGGCCCACTAGGAGGTTTAAAACGTTTTTAGTCTTAGCTTTGGCGGACTATTGATAAATATTTGACACTATTTCCTTTGTTTGACCTCTCAAAGCCTTCCCTAGTCTTAAACGAGACATAATCATATAATAATTTTATAATTTTTTTTTGTGTGTTTAACGGCATATCAACATTAGGGCTATTAACGCCGGATTGTCTACAGGTTGCCGCCCTTTCCTATAATGCCAACAGCACGTGGTCGGTGACCCATTCAGGTACTGGCCACGCCCGACGTTGCTTAACTTCGGTGATCTACGGGAACCGGTGCATTCAACGTGGCTATGGCCGTTGGCCAGTTTTTATAATGTTTCACGTATGGTGTTTCTTTTTCTTGAAATGGGAGTGGAAACGTCGGGAATATTCCCTCAAAATTTTGCGCATGCGGAATTGAACTTTTCCGTCTACCTGAACAGACTATAGGATTGGTATAAATAAATCCAACTCGCAGGTTTATTTCAATGTAATTCTCATATCTGCCATGATTTAAAAATCCCGTCACGTAGGAACTGCATAACTAAGCACATTTTTTCAGATTTTGGGTAGTGTAGACTGCATTCCTGAATAATTTGCTTAAAATAACCTACATACATAGATAAAATAAAAACATGAATAGTTCTGCTCTTTTACTTTTGTAATAAGCAACTGTTTAATTTTTTTAATTAATTCCTTTCGAGAGTTTTGTGTATGCGTGGTACTACACTTCTTAATAAATACACAAAACTTCACATTTTCGCCTATTGATTTTCATCAATGATAAAGGAGTCCCCATGTAAAAAAGAGAACACCCTACAACCATAACGCAGGGGCGGGATACAGCGCCTCTAGCGGTAGAAGTTAGAATAAATAAAGTCATAACACAGCAGAGAGCGTATAATGGTGGTCAGCGTGCCTAGTGGTAGCTTTGCCAATCTACGTTTGGCGGCTGAATTCATTTCAAACATAGTACAAATTAACTCCCCCCCCTTCCCATATACCTATTCAGTTTATTTTACAAAACATCTTTCTCATTGAATCCCTACGGCGTAATCTGAGTTCGTTACAATGCAACAGAAATTACGAACCAATTAGTAATTTGGGTCCGGTTTAAGCCCCCCTCCTAATGAACCAATTTAGTTAATTTTTACAACACATTTTTCTCTGTAGATGTCTACAACGAATACCGAGTTTTATTGAAATATAACAATAATGAGAGCTGGTATTGGTAAATTGGGCCCGGTGTAAACACCCCATTCTAATGGACCGATTTAGTTTATTTCTACAACAGATTTTTCTATTTAGATGAACACAACAAATACAAAGTTTTGTTGCAATACAAAAAAAATTTCGGTCGGTAAGTAGTTTGTGCCCGGTTCGTTCAATTGTTTGCTAGGGCACCAAATTTCGTGGAGAAAAAACAAAAACTCTGGCGTATATTGAATATTGAAAGAGTCCATGGAAGTTCCAATTTCAATAATCAGGTGAACAGTGACGTCAGCCAGTCCTGCTTATTGCGTAAGCCATGGAATGTAGGCCAGCTGTCCCCTGTTTCAATAAATCGATATATTTTCAATTAATTATTTGAATTTTGTCAAGTTGACCTTCAAAGTTCAAAGACCAATCGTTTCCCTGGAATGGTTATTATACTGAATTCCCGCCAGTAATAACAACTATTCCAAAAATATTTGAGTGTATCGTTGTAAAAGTTTGCTGTCGTGGAAATATCTATGGGGACATTTCCCTGAAGATTATATGAAGAGCGTAATGAAAGAGGTCTAGGATATTAGTCATAAATAAAATATGCTGGCGGAAGAGCAAGCAGTGAACATTGCCCGACAAGTATCGATTTACTATAGCAACAGCCAGTAAACATATCTCTTTGATAAGAGTTCAGACTACCTCTCTGGCCTTTATCATTCCGACATATTTACTTCCACTTGACAACAGAAATATACAATCATAACCACTGATCAATGTTGTTACGAATAGGCGGGAATCACTCCTTCCATTGGAGATTGAATCCATTCTGAGGTCCTTTTTTATTCATTTAATTTTCAACGTCCACTTTACATAACACATTTTGTTTTTCGGACGGGTTGTATAAATGTTACCAGCTTTTTCTATCCAGGATAGAGCTGGTGATCTTTCTTTTTTTGGAAGGAAAAGCCTTTTTGAAACACCATTTTGATGTATGAAATTGAATCGTGTAAAGTTGCTCTTTCTAAGGAGAGTGTTGGAATAAATAATATTTATCTATGACTCATCATATCGAATTATGTAAACAAGCCTCTTGTTGAAGAGGGTGACGGATTGAAGACAATTTGGAAAAGTCACTTCTTAAGTTGTCCCACAGTAAGCATATAAGCGTACATCCCTGGGAGGAAACCCGCTTAAGAGGTTGAACTCTTGACGGAATCCAGAAGTGCCGACTAGAAAATTATACGTTTCAAAAATCATAGATCTCGAAAATATCGATGCTTGAAATTTGCATATATATTTGTCTGGTCGCTCTCTCATAGGATCAAAAATGATCCGATTTTTATTAAATTTGGTATAAAAATCTTTCACCTGATTTGAAAGGTGAAGTTCGCAAACCAGCAGAATCCGTCCGCCGGAATATACTTTTTGGAGCGAAATACCCGCGAAAAAATCGTAACGCTGACGTTTTCGAGCTCGTATGCTTGCAGGTACTCGTTTTATAGGTTTCTTGTCATAGGAAAACGAATGAAACCATTTCAGGAGGCGATATCTGTAACCGTTTTTGAGAAAAGTATTTATTGCTGAAGAAGGCTGAATAAAGAGCGAGCCGAAACGCCTAAAATTTTTTTTTTTTTTTAATTCATTTATTTATGAGCACTCGCAACGAAGGCGACTCGCTCAAAACAATTATACAGATACATTTCCAGTTTTAATTAAACAAATACATTGTGAACTCTTAAGACAAAAAGGAAAAAGAGAAACGCAGTAACTCTTGAGGGGAGAAAAAAATAAAAGAAATTAGTAAATGAAAAAGTAAATAAATTGGTAGGGAACAAAAAAAAAAAAAAAAAAAAGAAGAAGAAAAATAATAATATAAGAAAAGAAAATTAAATAAATAATAATAATTCTTCCCCCCTTTCTTTTCTTTTCTTTTTTAATTAGATATTAGGCCAAAAGTCAGATTAAAAATAGCCTGTTGATCGTTTGTGTATTCAAATTGATTCCGGGATACGGATATATTGGTAGTATAGACACAAGGATATTATTGTGAAAAACTTCCAGGTGGAGATCTTTAAAGTAAGAATGTGTTACACCCTATCACACCCCCCAACAAAATATTTTTTCTGAACTATGTGATCTTATTTAATTTATTTTTACGTTGTTTTTTTTTTTTTTTTTTACGCATTTTTACCGATTAAATTAAAATTTCGTGGAGGGGCTGCAGCCCTTTCAGCCCCACCGCTTATATGCGCCCATGGCTCAATGAACGCCTTAAATTAATAATTAATCGGCCCAGATCTCTCATACCTTTGACAGATTATGTTTGTGTAAATTAACACATTCTCAAGTATTCGTTGCCGAGGAATTCGCTTCTTTTACACAGTTTCTATGAGATCTTAAGATTACTGGGAATTAGGAGAAAAAACTTCCAATTTATGGGGGACTTTTAAGTACTACGACATTTTTTACGCTGCTTTTAATTGCTCGTTTGGCTGTGTCGATTAATTTTTAAAAAGATTTGTCATATTTTATTTAAGAGCGACCCTCCTGTAATGGTTACTTGTTGTATCTTCCTAATCAATATTGGATATCCCCGACGTTCAGCCGACGGTTGAGGGCTTACTGAATGTTGTGGTATAGTGGGCAATCAAGGTTGAATGACAAATCAGTCTTGTGTCCTTGAAAACAGTTTTTATTTCACAATTACAGAAACTAATCACAAAAAGAAAGTGCATTTTTTTTCTCTACTCCGGACGGATGACTCTAGCAGTCTTGTCAGTATTTAAATGCTTAAACGTTTGCCACCTACAAAAAGAATAAATTGTTTTAGTCTTGTGACAAGCCTGTATTCGAAATAAGTATCATATTTTACAATTTACAATATTCATAGATCAATATTTCTGTTTCTAATTAATTTATTTAATAGTACTCTACCATTCGCTGATCAATATGTTTTGTTAAGAAATAACCCTTAAATGAATTCTTTATGACTGTCTTTGATGATAAGCCAGCGATCGATAACTCGATGACAGTCATTTCCGAGCAAACGGAATACTAATGGGGCCAAACAAGATAAACATCAAATATCACAAACCGGAATACATTCGAAAATGGAACCTTTTGATGTTTTATGTTGTCAAGAATCATAAAAAATCGATGATTACTAAACTATAGAAATAAACTCCACAGGTCTTCAGAACCCATCTGGCAAAAATCCGTATGTAGTTCTTCATCGAACCCTCACAGCTAGGGATTTAAAACTTCAACGAATCCTCACAGCTAGGAGTAACTATATATATTACATAAGTGTGATTATATAATATATTTATCTATATTTCTGCCTGCTATATCATCTACAAAACTAGCCCAAAACTTGCCTAAGAATCGTTTTGCTCAATATAATTGGTCAAGTTCATAATCAGCAGAATACCGCCACCAATTGCTCTTCTTTTCACGATCCAATTCGAGTGAACAAAACCTAAAGGTTATCAGTAAAGTTATATGCATCTAAATACTATTTATATTCTTTAAGGTGCAGTTTATAAGCTTAATGATGCAGTTTATAGGTCTTGAGATGCAGTTTATGGGCTTTCGGACGCAGTGTATAGTCTTCGAGATGGAGTTTATGGGCTTAAAGATGCAGATTATAGACGTTGAGACGCATTTTATAAGCTTTCACACGCAGTTTATTGCCTACCCGGTATAAGGGCGCATTTGTTTTTATATTTTGATACGGAAAATAAAATAAGGAGAAGAGTTTCGGGACAAGATCTTTAATATTTTTAGAGTACTAATATAACTAATTTTTATATACAAAAAAACTTTGTTTCCAGACCAATTTTCATTGACATCATCAAGATCAAAGGAAGCAATCTCCAAAAGTAAATGGACCTTTTTCTCATGGTCGTATATAAGGGGGGGGGGGCTGCAGCCCCCCCACAATTTTGATTCAATCGGTAAAAATATCTTATAAAAACCTTAAAAATGAATTTAAATAAGATCACGTAGTTCAGAAAAAATATATTTTTATGTGTGTAATAGCGTTTTAGATGGCTAAGTATTCAAAGTTCTTGATTGTTAGTATTCCATATTCACCAAATGCCCCTCCCCCCCCTTTTTCTCCCCTGGGTTTTCTTTAGAAATATTCATGTCTGGAATTCTTTTCCCACTTTTTTTTCTAATGTTACGAGAGCATCAAATGTTGGATCCTCAAACTCAAGATTATTGCTCTCCTTCTAGAAAAGTGTTTCTAATGGCACGAAACAGTCTATGGCGTGGAATGCCATCATAATTGCGTTTCTGGAGACATAATAGAGTTTTATTGTTGTCTCTACTATACAACAATTTTTATATTAAATGCACGAAATGTATAACGATATACGAAGAAAAATTTAAATAAACTTATGGCAGCAAAAATTATATTATAGAAGGCCGGTACTTCGGCCTAAAGCCACTATAGTGTGAGAGATATAACTTGTTATTAGGGGAAAGCGCAGAGAGGGCTTGACGTTACCAGTTCTACAACCCTCCTAGCCCCTGCTCTGACTGGTGCGGGACTAGGAGAGGGAGAAGTGGCAACCCAGCACGACCTTCATTCGCTATGGGCGCCTCCGCCTTCCCCTAACCTTCCACAGGCAAATGAAAAGTTATATTCTCACTCTATAGTGACTTCCTTGAATCAATAGTACTCGATTCGAACAAAGCGAACTTTTCTCGCGGAATCAATTCTTATTGTTACACCGCCACCCGACAAATTTTCCTGTAAATGTTCCTGTTTAAGAAAATAGTAACCAAATTTATTTTTCTAAAAATTCTAAAAAAATAGCAAATATTCTGAACACTAATCAAATGAATGTTTGAAAACACTATTTGCAGCCTCTGTGTATACCAAACCAATTCATTTCAGCAACAAACTTTATTTATTTATCATAAGTAAGGATTCCTTCAAAATTTAGGTATCATACTAACTTTATTCCTGGTAGATACACAAACGCTCACAGAAACGAATGTACAAACATAAATGAACACATATGAACATTTTGACAAAAATACCCCATACACATATTGTATAACATAAAACTTCTCCTTAGCTGTATGAATTCTACTGAAGTGTTGCTCTAGCATGTTACCTGGCTCCGGAGGCAGAGACTCGTCAATTGGTGGTTCTAGCGCGGTCTTGAATAGGACAATAGCCGCAAGGAGACACAGCCCGCCTGTCACGACGAACGGCCAGTACTCGCAGAGGAAAGGCACATTCTCGTGCAGGTACTCGACGCTGGAACAGCATCAACATTAAATAAATATAGGATTATGTATTATATTTAGGAAGGTGCCTGTGTGTCTTCTAGGAGTAGTGTAAAGTGTGTTCTTAGGGAGGAGTGCGTTTCTTTAAACGTGTTTGTTAATCTTCGAAATCTCTCCATCTTGAATAGGATTACTCCGGACCGAATCAGTTATTTCCCCATACCGGCAGTAATTATTCTTATATTGCAACAAAACTTAGTAAAATACATAGATATCTCAAGAGAAGAATCTGTTATAAAAATAAACTAAATCAGTTCATTAGACGTTGTGGTGTACTTCATATTATGGTAAAATTAAATTCTGCCACCAAACCTTGGTCACTGTTACTACTTGACGCGTTGGATAACTGTATCTGGTTTCTGCGATATTAGGGTGGGTTTACACTTACTAGTTATTGCAGGATATTTCTATCAGGGAGAAATTGCGACTATTGAAAACCCATGTAAAATGTATGTCTGCAATAAATTCTACCATGAGCAATTTATTGCAGACATACATTTTACATGGGTTTTCAATAGTCGCAATTTCTCTCTGATATAAATATCCTGCAATAACTAGTAAGTGTAAACCCACCCTTAGAGTTTTGAGATTGTCTCGCTGTACATGTGTACGTTTTAGCGCGGTTCCTCCCTCCCCCATAGGGAGGAACCCCGCTTATAAGGTTGATACAATGAAACAATCCGGAAGTGCCGACTAGAAAATTTTGCGTTTCAGAACCCCTAGAAACCGAAAATAACGGTGGTTCAAATTTGTATATATATATATATATATATATATATATATATATATATATATGTATATACTTATATATATATATATATATATATATATATATATATATATATATATATATATTTGTCTGTTCGCTCTCTAAATAGAAGACGAATGGTCCGATTTTGATGAAATTTGGTACAAAAATCTGTCGTCCAATTTGAAAGGTCAAGTTCGTTAACCAGCAAAATCCGCCCACTGGAAGATGGCGTTTGGGGCGAAATTCGCGCAGAAAAAATCGTAACGCTTACGTTTTTGAGTTCATAAGCTTGTAAGTACTCGTTTTATAGGCTTCTTGGGCTAGAAAAACGAATGAAACCATTTTCAAGGCGATAGCTTTAACCGTTGTCGAGAAATTTGGAAAAATAGTTTTTGAATACCGTTTTTGGTTTGGGTACTTAGAATAACGGGATTCAGTTGAAACATTATCTGCATGTTCTACTTTCATTAAAACTAATATGTTGAAAGTTATGTTACGTTTGGAGTTAAGGAAGGGTTAGAATAAAATATTTTATGAACAGATATGAAAAGTTTTGGAAACTTCGTATACTTTCATTAATATCTCGAACACGGTTGGGAAATCGTGGTAAGTGGATTGAAACTATTTGAAAGCTTACTAAATTCTCTACAAAAATGATTCTAAAACTATTTTTGATTAGGTTATGTCAATCGGAGAAATAAGTGCTTAAAACTTCAAATACGTCTGTTTTGTTCTTATGAACGGGTTTTTGTCGTTCTTTTTGTAATTTTTGTCTCTTTCCCTTGGTTTTTTATTGCTTTTTATTTTTTTAATTTCTTATGTTGTATTTGTAAGGAAAATATATGTGTGTGTAAAACAGGATAGGTAAAATGAGACCAATTTTCTGTTGTCAGAAATAATGAAAAGTTTTGGGAAATAAGAAAAACAATTCATTGTTAAAAATATATCAGGCTGTACCGTATGAAATGTCAGTTTTGGATTTGTCGATTTCCTTCAAATGTCTTGAAACTGTCGAGGCTCCTAATCCGAGTTCTTTGGCATATTCCCTATTGTTTGCAATTGCTTATAGTTGTCAAATGTATTTGCCAATAAAACAGGATACGTATAATTAGAATATTTTATTTTTGCGGTATCTTGGGGTTCTCAGATCCCTTATGAATATCTATTAGGCCCCCTTCGTATTTTTTCCTTAATATCTCGAAAAGGGTTAGGAGATCGTGGCAATTGAAATGTAACAGTTCGAAAGCTTACTAAATTCTCTACAAAAAATGTTTTACAGAAATGTTTGATGGGGTCGTCACATTAGGAGAAATAAGTGCTTAAAACTTAGTTAGTTTCCTTTATTTAAACGGATCTATTTGTGTGTTTCCCGAAGTTTTTTTTTCACTGCTCGTTATTTTTGTACTTGCTTTTAGTAGTCTAATGTATTTTTCAGTAAACAGGATATGTATAATTAAAAGCATTATTTTGTTTGTTAGAATTCGAAGATGCCGTATGAATATCTAGATTACAGTACTGGTTTTGATTTCGTATTTTAGAATTGTTCTTGGTATTCCCTATTTTCATGTATTACCCTTCGTTCTTTATTGCTAGTAGTTTTTTTTTTTTTTTTTTTTTTTTTTTTTTTTTTTTTTTTTTTTTTTATTGATTATAGAATATAAATCTATTTGGCAATAAAATAGGATACGTAAAATTAGAAACAATATTTCGGGTATTTGTGAGCGAAATGCCTTGTAAGATTGTCTACCACCACGAACGGCGTTTTTCCTCTATTTACCTCACATTTTAATTGGTTGCTGTTTTTAGCTTGTTTCCTGCTTCACTTCACAGATAGGAAACACGCTTCTGACGTCGACCCAATGACGTAATCCGAAGTGCCTAATAAATGATTTAACGTTTTAGAACAGGTAGATATCGAAAATAGCTGTTTTTAAATTAGAATCTATTGTTGAGTAATTATATGAATCTTTGGATAAAAATTCCAATAGTTAAAATTGTAAGTATTAATGGAAATTGGAAAATATGTATTTAATAGAATTCAGAAAACCTTTTAAAGAGAACTTTATTTTTTATTTTAATTTTATTGATCAACAGGTGTTTGCATATATTTGAAAACTCTGCTGATGTAACCTCTATGTCGTTTTTGTTTGAATCAATAATAAGAAATCCGTTTTTCAATGATTTTAAGTTTTTAGGCCTATCTATAATTCCTGTGGGTTCATATGGCTTTAAAGTCTCAACAGGAATATTTGTGTAATCGCCCTTCATCGTTAAGTTATTAGAATCATGAGTGATTCTTTTTTGTGTTACAACTAACAATCTTTGAAAACGAAGTTTGACCATCCTTGGTATTGTTATTTTCCCTCTAATTGGCCGAGATTTTCTATTCATGATCTAATTCTCCTTGAATTTTTTGACTAGATCAAGAACCTAGTTTAAGCAATCTTAAATTCCATCATTTATTTCAGAAAGTTTATCAAGCTTTATATAGACACTTTTGAGCTAATACGGGTGGTCTGTACCGAGTCCTTTGTATGTAAACACAAAGAGCTTTCTGAATAACGGTAAAGGGCAGTAAAAGTATATGACATTACCTGGAAGTAGACCCTGCATAGAGGGAATTGCAATACGAAACCTTTTCATTCGTTCTTTCACCAGCTCCCGTGTAACACCTTAGATCTGTTTATATTGTTTTACTCAGTGTGAACAAGTGTTGAAAGTGCCTGAAATTTTATATCTCTACAAGACTGTAGTGACATTCTAGTACATCCATCTTAATTTAAGGTAAGTTATTTTTTTATTATTTTTTATCTACCTCTTAACATTTTAGCCAAGTCGTTCTATATCACTTTTAATTTATTTATTTGTATCAAACAAGTCAATAATATTACTCCTTTCTAACATTATTATTATTATTATAATTTAAACTTACAATTGTACTTCTACATAGCATTTACATTCCAACTTCTTTATAAATGCTTTGCTACCCCATTATTAAAAATTATTATTTTCAGTTGATTGGTTTTGAAATTCCAATATTCTTGTAAGTCATTTTGTGGCATAATAGTAATGTTTCGTTTTTTCACAACAAAATTTAAATGCAACAAACGTAAATAATTTCTTTGAATTTAATTGTCCCCTCTACAATTTACAAATTGCCTTAAGTATAAAGGTCCCCAAACACAGCAGTATTCTAACAATAAAAACATTTAATCTTGAATACTTGTTCTTGGTCCTCCTTATCTACCTGATAGGCATATTATTCTATAGGGGCTTTATTAGGCAGGGGATCCTACTTAATCTTGAAAACGTGTTTTTAGTATTTTTGCATCACCTAGATCTTAAAGACTTGTTCTTTGTCCTTCTGTATCCATTAGATAGGCTTTATTAGGCATATTTTTCTATATAGGTATTATTAAGCAGGGGATTCTACTATGATTCTATAATAATTCTACTTGGACTCGTTATTGATCCTTCTGCATCCACTAGATTGGCTTTATTAGGCATATTATTCTATATAGGCTTTATTAGGGAGTGGTATCTACTCAATTTTGAGAACTTGTTCTTGGTCCTTCTGTATCCACTAGATTGGCTTTATAAGTTATATTCTTCTATATAGGCTTTATTAGGAATTGGTATCTACTCAATTTTGAGAACTTGTTCTTGATCCTTCTGTATCCACTAGATTGGCTTTATAAGTTACATTCTTCTATATAGGCTTTATTAGGCAGTGGTATCTACTCAATTTTAAGAACTTGTTCTTGATCCTTCTGTATCCACTAGATTGGCTTTATTAGGCATATTATTCTATATAGGCTTTTTTAGGAGTGGTATCTACTCAATTTTGAGAACTTGTTCTTGATCCTTCTGTATCCACTAGATTGGCTTTATTAGGCATATTATTCTATATAGGCTTTATTAGGGAGTGGTGTCTACTCAATTTTGAGAACTTGTTCTTGATCCTTCTGTATTCACTAGATTGGCTTTATTAGTCATATTATTCTATATAGGCGTTATTAGGGAGTGGTATCTACTCAATTTTGAGAACTTGTTCTTGATCCTTCTGTATCCACTAGATTGGCTCTATAAGTTGTATTCTTCTATATAGGCTTTATTAGGCAGTGGTATCTACTCAATTTTGAGAACTTGTTCTTGATCCTTCTGTATCCACTAGATAGGCTTTATTAGGCATAATATTCTATATAGGCCTAATTAGGCAGGAGATACTACTTAATCTTAAATATTTGTTCTTTGTCCTTCTGTATCCATTAGATAGCCTTTATGAGCCGTATTATTCTATTTAGGCTTTATTAGGGAGTGGTATCTACTCAATTTTGAGAACTTGTTCTTGGTCCTTCTGTATCGACTAGATAGGCTTTATTAGGCATATTATTCTATATAGGCTTTATTAGGCCGGGGATTCCAGTCGACCTTGAAGACTTGTTCTTGGTCCTTCTGTATCCATTAGATAGGCTTTATTAGCCGTATTATTCTATATAGGCTTTATCAGGCAGGGGATTCTACTCAATCTTGAAGACTTGTTCTTGATCCTTCTCTATCGACTAGATCGGATTTATTAGCCGTATTATTCTATATAGGCTTTATTGGGCAGGGGAATCTAGTCGATCTTGAATACTTGTTCTTTGTCCTTCTGTATCCATTAGATAGGCTTTATTAGCCATATTATTCTATATAGGCTTTATTAGGCAGGGGATTTTACTCATTCCCTAAGACTTGTTCTTGAACCTTCTGTATCGACTAGATAGGCTTTATTAGCCGTATTATTCTATATATTCTTTATTGGGCAGGGGAATCTAGTCGATCGTGAAGACTTGTTCTTAGTCCTTCAGTTTCGACTAGATAGGCTTTATTAGGCTTTGTATCCTATAAGGCCATAAGTAGGAAGGGGATTCTACTTAAACTTGAATACTTGTTCTTGGTCCTTCTTTATCAACTAGATTGGCTTTATAAGGCATATTATTCTATATAGGCGTTGTTAGGAAGGGGATTCTAGTCGATCTTAAATACTTTTTCTTGGTCCTTCTGTTTCGACAAGATAGGCTTTTTTAGTCATATTGCCCTATATAGGATTTATTAGGCAGAGGATTCTACTCAATCATAGATTCTGGATCTTGGTCCTTCTGTGTCGACTAGAGAGGCTTTATTAGGCATATTATTCTGTATAGGCTTTATTAGGCAGGGGATTCTACTCAATCTTGAATACTTGTTCTTTGTCCTTCTGTATCCATTAGATAGGCTTTATTAGCCGTATTATTAGCGCGGTTCCTCCCTCCCCCATAGGGAGGAACCCCGCTTATAGGGTTGATACAATGAAACAATCCGGAAGTGCCGACTAGAAAATTTCGCGTTTCAGAACCCCTAGAGACCGAAAATAACGGTGGTTCAAATTTGTATATATATATATTTGTCTGTTCGCTCTCTAGATAGAAGACGAATGGTCCGATTTTGATGAAATTTGGTGCAAAAATCCTTCGTCCAATTTGAAAGGTCAAGTTCGTTAACCAGCAAAATCCGCCTACTGGAAGATGGCGTTTGGGGCGAAATTCGCGCAAAAAAAATCGTAACGCTTACGTTTTTGAGTTCATACGCTTGTAAGTACTCGTTTTATATGATTCCTGGGCTAGGAAAACGAATGAAACCATTTTGAAGGCGATCGCTTTAACCGTTTTCGAGAAAATTGGAAAAATAGTTTTTGAATACCGTTTTTGGTTTGGGTACTTAGAATTACGGGATTCAGTTGAAACTTTATCTGCATGTTCTACTTTCATTAAAACTAATATGTTGAAAGTTTTGTTACGTTTGGAGTTAAGGAAGGGTTAGAATAAAATATTTTATGAACAGACATGAAAAGTTTTGGGAAGTTCGTATACTTTCATTAATATCTCGAACACGGTTGGGAAATCGTGGTAAGTGGATAGAAACTATTTAAAAGCTTACTAAATTCTCTACAAAAAAGATTCTAAAACTATTTTTGATTAGGTTATGTCAATCGGAGAAATAAGTGCTTAAAACTTCAAATACGTCTGTTTTGTTCTTATGAACGGGTTTTTGTCGTTCTTGTTGTAATTTTTGTCTCTTTCCCTTCGTTTTTTATTGCTTTTTATTTTTGTAATTTCTTATGTTGCGAAAATTTTGTGTGTAAAACAGGATATGAAAAATGAGGCCAATTTTTTGTTGCTAGAAATAATATAAATTTTGGGAACTTTCATTAATATCTCGAAAACTGTTGAGAATTTTGGTAAACGGAAGAATACCATTAGAAAGCTTATTAAATGCTCTACATAAAAGGTTCTAATGAAAGTTTTGATTAGGCGATGTCAATCGGAGAAATAAGAGCTTAAAGCTTTAAAGTAATTGATTTCGCTTATTCGAAGTGTTCTTTTTGTCTGTATTTTATTCCTTGTTATTTTTTAATTGCATATAGTTGGATAATGTATTCGAAAATAAAACAGGTTAAGTAAAATAACAAAAACAATTTATTGTTAGAAATATAGAGTTCCAAGATTCCAAGACCTTGTAACTAGCGGGACGGTTTCTAGTGTTGCCGACCCTTCCAGGTAAGATTGTATATCCTACCTTTCAAGACTGGTGGAACCAAAATATAACTGTCAGGGTTCGGTCACTGCTACTTAATAAAACTACATTTTATCGTAAAAATGGTTTTATTGTGCCGACGTTTCGGCTTGAACTTCAAGCCTTCATCAGGGCTGTAAATACAAGTAGGACATATTTAACACTAATATATGCACATATCTATGTAAATATACCTAACATATATATATATATATATATATATATATATATATATAAATATATATATATATATATACATATATAATATTTATATATATATATATATATATATATATATATATTTATATATATGCATATACACATACACATATACACGCACACATATGTACATATATATGCCCACATACATACACATATGGGGTATGTATTATTAAGTAGCAGTGACCTAACCCGGACAATCCCTACCTTGCATCATCAACGGTCAACGATCTCCTCTCAACAAAATAATAACTGCTTCTATTTTAATCTTTCGAAATTAGACTAGGGATAAGAACGGAACCGCGTTAAGATGAGGCAGTTCCTGCGAGTCGGACTTTTTTATTATTCATCAAGAACAATAAAGAAAAGTGTGAAGATATTGTGCATTTAAGTAGTATAGTACCTCGCATACACAACATTCCAGAAGAAAATTTGTTAAAAAAATTATAATTGAGTAACCTGCTTATTACAAATTAAAAAAAAAGTCAAAACTATTCATGTTTTATTATATGTATTTATATAGGTTATTTTAAGCAAATTCTTCAGGAATGGTGTGGTTTTTTATTGGAATCCAATAAGATCCCTTTATCCAATAGATAAGGGTATATTATCCATAGACACTTCGAATTCCACCGACAACCTGCTATTTCGGTACGGGGATATTTTCCAAATGTTACTGGGTTGGAAGTGACTTAACTTTGACATTGTTCCAAATTCATTGCCTAGGGAAGGCGACATTGTTATGACGACATTGTCTAGGGTTGTCTAAATTGGTGACGTTCTCTAGGGAAGGCGACATTGTCTAGGGGTTGTCTAAATTGGTTACATTGTCTAGGGAAGGCGACATTGTTATGACGACATTGTCTAGGGGTTGTCTAAATTGGTGACGTTTTCTAGGGAAGGCGACATTGTTATGACAACATTGTCTAGGGGTTGTCTAAATAGGTTACGTTGTCTAGGGAAGGTGACATTGTTATGACGACATTGTCTAGGGGTTGTCTAAATTGGTGACATTGTCTAGGGAAGGCGACATTGTTATGACGACATAGTCTAGGGGTTGTCTAAATTGGTGACATTGTCTAGGGAAGGCGACATTGTTATGACGACATAGTCTAGGGGTTGTCTAAATAGGTTACGTTGTCTAGGGAAGGCGACATTGTTATGACGACATTGTCTAGGGGTTGTCTAAATCGGTGACGTTCTCTAGGGAAGGCGACATTGTTATGACGACATTGTCTAGGGGTTGTCTAAATTGGTGACGTTTTCTAGGGAAGGCGAGCCTTCCTCACCTCAACATCTAAGGTTTCTATCCAATTCTCTCTTGGTCTTCCCTTCCTTCGGTTCCATTCCAGGCTTTGCCTCTTTATGCTGAAGTGTTCCTTCTTAAGAGTATAACCAAACCATCTCCATTTCCGGAAGTTTATTGGTCGATTGGTTTCTGCTGGTCAACAACTAGACGTTGGAGATAGCCGACTAGAAAATTTCGCGTTTCAGAACCCCTAGAGACCGAAAATAACGGTGGTTCAAATTTGTATATATATATATTTGTCTGTTCGCTCTCTAGATAGAAGACGAATGGTCCGATTTTGATGAAATTTGGTGCAAAAATCCTTCGTCCAATTTGAAAGGTCAAGTTCGTTAACCAGCAAAATCCGCCTACTGGAAGATGGCGTTTGGGGCGAAATTCGCGCAAAAAAAATCGTAACGCTTACGTTTTTGAGTTCATACGCTTGTAAGTACTCGTTTTATATGATTCCTGGGCTAGGAAAACGAATGAAACCATTTTGAAGGCGATCGCTTTAACCGTTTTCGAGAAAATTGGAAAAATAGTTTTTGAATACCGTTTTTGGTTTGGGTACTTAGAATTACGGGATTCAGTTGAAACTTTATCTGCATGTTCTACTTTCATTAAAACTAATATGTTGAAAGTTTTGTTACGTTTGGAGTTAAGGAAGGGTTAGAATAAAATATTTTATGAACAGACATGAAAAGTTTTGGGAAGTTCGTATACTTTCATTAATATCTCGAACACGGTTGGGAAATCGTGGTAAGTGGATAGAAACTATTTAAAAGCTTACTAAATTCTCTACAAAAAAGATTCTAAAACTATTTTTGATTAGGTTATGTCAATCGGAGAAATAAGTGCTTAAAACTTCAAATACGTCTGTTTTGTTCTTATGAACGGGTTTTTGTCGTTCTTGTTGTAATTTTTGTCTCTTTCCCTTCGTTTTTTATTGCTTTTTATTTTTGTAATTTCTTATGTTGTGAAAATTTTGTGTGTAAAACAGGATATGAAAAATGAGGCCAATTTTTTGTTGCTAGAAATAATATAAATTTTGGGAACTTTCATTAATATCTCGAAAACTGTTGAGAATTTTGGTAAACGGAAGAATACCATTAGAAAGCTTATTAAATGCTCTACATAAAAGGTTCTAATGAAAGTTTTGATTAGGCGATGTCAATCGGAGAAATAAGAGCTTAAAGCTTTAAAGTAATTGATTTCGCTTATTCGAAGTGTTCTTTTTGTCTGTATTTTATTCCTTGTTATTTTTTAATTGCATATAGTTGGATAATGTATTCGAAAATAAAACAGGTTAAGTAAAATAACAAAAACAATTTATTGTTAGAAATATAGAGTTCCAAGATTCCAAGACCTTGTAACTAGCGGGACGGTTTCTAGTGTTGCCGACCCTTCCAGGTAAGATTGTATATCCTACCTTTCAAGACTGGTGGAACCAAAATATAACTGTCAGGGTTCGGTCACTGCTACTTAATAAAACTACATTTTATCGTAAAAATGGTTTTATTGTGCCGACGTTTCGGCTTGAACTTCAAGCCTTCATCAGGGCTGTAAATACAAGTAGGACATATTTAACACTAATATATGCACATATCTATGTAAATATACCTAACATATATATATATATATATATATATATATATATATATATATATATATATATAAATATATATATATATATATACATATATAATATTTATATATATATATATATATATATATATATATATATATATATATATTTATATATATGCATATACACATACACATATACACGCACACATATGTACATATATATGCCCACATACATACACATATGGGGTATGTATTATTAAGTAGCAGTGACCTAACCCGGACAATCCCTACCTTGCATCATCAACGGTCAACGATCTCCTCTCAACAAAATAATAACTGCTTCTATTTTAATCTTTCGAAATTAGACTAGGGATAAGAACGGAACCGCGTTAAGATGAGGCAGTTCCTGCGAGTCGGACTTTTTTATTATTCATCAAGAACAATAAAGAAAAGTGTGAAGATATTGTGCATTTAAGTAGTATAGTACCTCGCATACACAACATTCCAGAAGAAAATTTGTTAAAAAAATTATAATTGAGTAACCTGCTTATTACAAATTAAAAAAAAAGTCAAAACTATTCATGTTTTATTATATGTATTTATATAGGTTATTTTAAGCAAATTCTTCAGGAATGCAGCGTATACTGCTTCTGCATGGTGTGGTTTTTTATTGGAATCCAATAAGATCCCTTTATCCAATAGATAAGGGTATATTATCCATAGACACTTCGAATTCCACCGACAACCTGCTATTTCGGTACGGGGATATTTTCCAAATGTTACTGGGTTGGAAGTGACTTAACTTTGACATTGTTCCAAATTCATTGCCTAGGGAAGGCGACATTGTTATGACGACATTGTCTAGGGTTGTCTAAATTGGTGACGTTCTCTAGGGAAGGCGACATTGTCTAGGGGTTGTCTAAATTGGTTACATTGTCTAGGGAAGGCGACATTGTTATGACGACATTGTCTAGGGGTTGTCTAAATTGGTGACGTTTTCTAGGGAAGGCGACATTGTTATGACAACATTGTCTAGGGGTTGTCTAAATAGGTTACGTTGTCTAGGGAAGGTGACATTGTTATGACGACATTGTCTAGGGGTTGTCTAAATTGGTGACATTGTCTAGGGAAGGCGACATTGTTATGACGACATAGTCTAGGGGTTGTCTAAATTGGTGACATTGTCTAGGGAAGGCGACATTGTTATGACGACATAGTCTAGGGGTTGTCTAAATAGGTTACGTTGTCTAGGGAAGGCGACATTGTTATGACGACATTGTCTAGGGGTTGTCTAAATCGGTGACGTTCTCTAGGGAAGGCGACATTGTTATGACGACATTGTCTAGGGGTTGTCTAAATTGGTGACGTTTTCTAGGGAAGGCGAGCCTTCCTCACCTCAACATCTAAGGTTTCTATCCAATTCTCTCTTGGTCTTCCCTTCCTTCGGTTCCATTCCAGGCTTTGCCTCTTTATGCTGAAGTGTTCCTTCTTAAGAGTATAACCAAACCATCTCCATTTCCGGAAGTTTATTGGTCGATTGGTTTCTGCTGGTCAACAACTAGACGTTGGAGATAGTTTCCGACCACCATTCTCTTATTATATTTCAAAGACATATATTGATGGACTCCTGTAATTTCCCAGTCAGCTGATTGCTTACCTTCCATGTTTAACAAACGGCTATAGAAGTACAGACTTCACACCAGAGTTGGGCAAACGTTAGCGCGCGCTAAAAGCTGATACCTCTCCGCTAATTTAGCGAAACTGTAGAAAGCCAGCGCTAATAATTAGCGGTTAGCGGCGGCAGTGCGCTAACCGCTAATCTATTTATGAAATATCGTAATTGCTAATAGCTTAAGCTATAGTTACAACTTGTAACTATAGCAATTACGATATTTCATAAATAGATTAGCGGTTAGCGCACTGCCGCCGCTAACCGCTAATTATTAGCGCTGGCTTTCTACAGTTTCGCTAAATTAGCGGAGAGGTATCAGCTTTTAGCGCGCGCTAACGTTTGCCCAACTCTGCTTCACACTACTATCAAAGAGCAGAATCTTTGTCCACCTATCTCATCATTGCGATCTCCATATTGGGTTGATATTGACCCAATATTATTTTGTTTCTATCAAAAGAAGCATGTCGAGTATATCTCAACTCGGCGTGTACTTTTAGTAGCTGTTGATCACGATACTTATACATTTCGGGTGAGAAATAGGCAACAGGTTGGAAAAATCATTAATAAATGAAGTGTTATCCGTGTTTGTTTTGACTTGTTATGTTCTTAGATCAACTATTTTCGATCTAATGCATTAATAATCTTAGCTAAAATCATAACATAAGATCAACAAAGAAAGCCACAAACCAAATCTAACTGGCCTGCTCTACATAACACTCTGCAAAACTAGGACATCTCATTTTTCTGGGGCACCTAGATGAAATATTAATTCTATCCCTGTATAAATCAATGGGAGATGCTTGGCTGAAGAGGCCCTAGACACAACTCTCCACATTTTTCCATTCTCTTATGAAGGTTGAAAAGCTAGCATATAGTTATTAGGGAAGCAGAAACAGAATTCAGCCATAGGGAAATATATGATCATCTATTTCTTTTGATGGAAACTGGAAATAAGGGAAATAAATATACCGTTATTTCGGGATTAGAAAGCCGCATTTGACAAGATGAAAAGTCCGTCACGCAGGAGCTGCATGACTAAGCACTTTCCTCAGAATTTGGGTAGTGTAGACTGCTTTCCAGAACAATTTGCTTAAAATATCCTACATAAATAAAATAAAAACATGAATAGTTCTCTTTTAAATTTGTAATGAGTAACTGATCAATTATTAATTTGCTTCCAGAGTTATGTTTACACATGGTACCTATTACACTACGTAATAAATACAAAAAACCTCATATTATCGTATTTTGATCTAAGGCAGGAACAGGATACAGTCACTCTAGTGGTAGAAAGCGCTCCTTGCGGCGGCTTTGTGAACCTACGTCTGGCGGGCTTTTCTATTGAAATATTTTACAAATTAAACCCCCGCTTTCCGATTGACCGATTCATCTCATTTTTACAACACTTCTTTCTCATGAGTTACCCACGACGTATACCGCGTTTCGTTTCAATACAGCAGAAATTACGACCGGTATGAGTATATTAGGAATTTGGGTCCGGAGTAAACCCCCCCTCCTAATGAACCGATTTAGTTCATTTTTACAACACATATTTACCTGTGGATTACCACTACGAATACCGAGTTTCGTCGAAATATACCAAAAATCACGGCTGGTAGTGGCGAATTGGTATTGTGGGCCCGGAGTAAACCCCCCCCCCCCCCCTTCTAATGAACCGATTTAGTTCATTTTTATATCTCACTTTTCTCTCTATATTACCACTACGAATACCAAGTTTCGTTGAAATATAACAAATATTACGGCTGACATAGTCAAATTAGTGTTTTGGGTTCGGGGTAAACCCCGCCTTCCGGTGGACCGACTTTGGTGGTTAACGAACTCGTTCAATCGTTTGCTAATTGAATGCTATATACCAACTTTCGTGACGAAAAAACAAAAACTCTGGCCGCTATCCTGTTAACAGACATATATATATATATATATATATATATATATATATATATATATATATATATGCATATATATATATATATATATATATATATATATATATATATAAATTTTAACGGGGGTCATTTTCGGTGTCTACTTGGTAGGATCGGTAAAGATTGAAGAAATTTTTCAAAAATTCCGTCATGAGTCCAACCTCTATAGCTACTTTCCTTCGGAGGAAAGTGCTAAAAGGAATGCTTCGTTTTCTAAAAGGCAAAATAGGAGTGCAGGGCCACATATTATAATTTGAAATAACAAAGTTATATACCTCCCTTTTTCCAATCCAAATAGATACTAATGTACCTATTTAATTTTATTTTCAGAGAAATGTCAGTTTTAAATAATTCTATTATTAGTTTTTGGCGATGTTACTGAAGCGGGGAGGAGTTAAGGGGCCCTTGAAGTTAAAGTTATTAAAATATATTAAAAAAAAAAAAACAAACGTAAAACAGTTTTAACTACGAAGTCTACACTAATAAATTGGAATAAAATATTAAATATTAGCAAAATAGATATGGATTCCAAATTTTAAATTTTGCATGCATCTTAATTATGTTATGGACCAAAAATTTGGGAGTATCAGAAGTATCAAAAATCCAATCTTTTCATTAAACACATATTCTGTCCCCTACAAAACACCTTTGAAAATAAAATAAAAACTGGTGATTCCTACAATAATTTGGAAATTTATTACATGTGTCTATTGCACTTACGTTGTTATTATAATTCATTAACATAATAAGGTTTATGTTGTGTAGAGTATTACATGTAATTTCGGGTTAACATATTTTCAAAATATATTCAGGTGCGTCGTTGCATTCCCACCACAATGCGAATATAAATTTCCATCCGAGAACGGATGGAACCTCGACGTCACTTCCGTGATGCTTCGCGCCAAATTTTGCGGACTCCCATTCATAAAAAATATCCATGCGAAAATAGTTTTAGTAGTTATATTCTGTTCTTTTAATAATATTAAAGTATCCATTATGTTATAAATATTAAGAGAAATAGGAGACATGATTATAGAAGGCTGTTATCTAAATAACAGTGTTACTACTGGACTAACTCTGCATTTAGGTGATTTAGATTTGGAATTTGGTCATGATAATCCCTCTGATAATAAGCGGCGGAAAACTGATTACTCAGTGACAATTATTCTAAAAATTATTCATGTATTGTCAAGTACTCACTCACAAGACGATCACATCTTCGAAAAGTTTATACAAAACCTAATGCTGCCGTTTATGCAAAAACGAATGCTGAATGACTTGTTGAAACCATGTAAAGTACGACTTTGAAACTTTTATACAAATCCTGGGATTATCAACTGAAACACTTTCTGCAAACCCTGCTTATTAGCGCGGTTCCTCCCTTCCTCATAGAGAGGAAGCCCGCTTATGAGGTTTACCTCATGACGCAATCCGGAAGTGCTGACACAAAAATTTCATGTTTCAGATCCCTTAGATCAATAATGTAACGGTGTTTCACATTTTTGTATATATATGTATATATATATATATATATATATATATATATATATATATATTTGTCTGTTCGCTCTCTAGCTGGCTAAAAAATGGTTCGATATTGATGAAATGAAATTTGGTATAAAAATCTTTCGTCTAGTTTGAAAGGCCAAGTTCGTTAACCAGCAGAATCCGTCCACCGGAAGATGCTTTTTGGAGCGAAATTCGCGCGTAAAGCTTATGTTTTCGACTTCATATGCTTGCAGGTACACGTTTTATAGGTTTCTTGACGTATAAAAAGGAATGAACCCATTTTTAAACCGATATCAGTAACCGTTTTCGAGAAACATTGAAACACCTACTTTTCCAAACTAATTTTCAGTTTTGTTATTCAGAAACGATTAATTCAGTTGGAACTGCTTCCAGACGTTTGATATTCATCTAATCTATGATAGGTAAAATTTTGTTCCGTTTGGAGTTTAGGAAGTACTAGAAATAAAATATTTCATTAACAGGAATGAAAAGTTTTGGGATTTTCGTATATTTTCTAAATTATCTCGAAAACGGCTGGGAAATCGTTGTAAATGGAATGTAACCATTCAAAAGCTTGCTAAATTCTCTACAAAAAAGGTTCTAATGTAATTTTTGATAGGACAATGTCAATCGGAGAAATAAGGACTTGAAAATTCGCCATTGTTTTTTTTTTTTATCGGATTTTTGTATCTGTTTACCCAACGTTTTAACTGGTTGTAGCTTATTTTAATTGCATTTAAAAGTAAAACGAGTATTTGACTAAAACAAGGTAAGAAAATGTGAAACATTGTTATAGTATTGCCAAGAGCAAACATCGAGAAGGTGGGGGAAGTCGCCATGATACTGTCAGTTTCCTGTCGTGGTGCCTTAAATCTATTTTCTCTTCAAATTTTTTTTTTTTTTTTTTTATACTTTTCACGAAATATCAAACCCCACCCATATCTGCTACTATTCCTTTACTAATAGCACTAGTAACAGAAGCGCGCTAAGATGATGCTGTTCCCGCGAGTCGGACTTCATATTTACAAGGTCAGTCCTGCTTTACGAAATTTCGCATAGAATTATTGTCTTATCTAAACCTGATAACAATAATCCTGAGTTAGATATCTTCCTACTACTCACAGAAGAGAATGTGGACAAGTCATGTTGATTCGACGGAACAGGAACCTGGACTATACTAGATCTGGGAGCGGACAGCTGCTACTCAGCCAAGAGTCCGACACTAATTATCTCATTCATTTATTCAAGAATAATTAAAAATTCCCATATCGATTCTTGGATTATTTATGATTTCATTAGGCCAATTTTTCAATTCAATATTTTAAAAGTCAGTCTTGGAGGAACTGCGTAATCTTAACTCCTTTCCGTAAGTATTCCTAGTGACCTTTTGAAAGCTTATTTATTATCAATAAGTTATCGCTAGTACGGTGATTTCACTCATTCCAGGTGGTAACTGTATGATCTAATGAACCAGCATTGTAATAAGAAATTTGATTCACTTATTCTTATAAACAGAGGTATGGAAATGTCTGTAATATGCCAGAAAACCAAAGGTTATTCAACAGATGTCTTCAAATGAGATTTTATATTTTATTGTTGTGTAAGTAGGAGAATATTGTGTTTATGTACTGGCTGCTGTCCCTCAACTATTCGGTCATGTGATGTGGAATATTTAGTTTCTGTCGTCTTCTGCAATCCTTAAGTAGCTGTTTTACTGTAAAATCCCTATTACATATATGTTTGTTTTGAGATATTGGTGTTTTAGTCTTGTATGGCTAATTCGGAGTTGAGCAAGTAAAATTTCTTCCTGTCTGTTGTCTCGGTAGCTGGATATCCACTCCTGAGTTGTAGTTTTGATTGCAAGTAATTTATTAGTCGAGTCCAGCCAATAGTCCTGTCTTGCCAATAATTTAAAATATTTTGTTTGATTGCGTTGGTCAGGTCTTCGTCAGGATCGAGCTCCGGTTGTCTTGTGGCGTTTTTTGCACGATAATTAGCTAGGGAGCTTTATCCTAAACCTTCATGCCCTGGCAGTTTAGTATAGAAAGAAACATTTTTATTTTTATACATTTCATAAAAAATATCAACACCTACTCTAACAACATCTCGAAGAAAAGGAGTATATTATTGGTAATAGACAGTAGCCAAATTACTCAATCCGCCTTCTCCCAAATTCTTAAGAAAGTCACTAAAAGTCAATACAAACATGTAATTTTCTAATCTCATGATATAAAATAATAATTTAATAATAAATAAATATATGTATGTATACGTGCACGGGTATATACACATGTGCGGGTACGTATGTATGTACATATGTGGGTGTATGATTGTATGAACGTGGGCGTATGTGTATATACGTGTGCTAGTTTAATTTAGAATTGGCATTATTATAAATTTTGTTATGTAGTATAGTTTTAGTATTAATATTGCTTACATTAGCATTATTTTTAGTACAAATAGTTGTGTTAGTTATGTTTAGTTTTTATTAGTTACTTAGTTTGTATTAGTTAGTTAGTGTTTTACTAAAAAAAAAAAAAAAAAAAAAAAAAAAAAAAAAAAAAAAAAAAAAAAAAAATGATATATAAAAAATTACAAAGAGGGAAAAAAAAATATATACATAAAAAAATATATATGTATTAAAAAATATAACAAATAAAATTATACATAAAGGAAAAAATAAACAAAAAAAAAAATAAATAAAAAATAAAAATAAATAAATAAATAAAAAAAATAAAAATAAAAAAAATATAAAAAATAAATAAATAAAAAACTATACAAGAGAGGGAAAAATAAATATGTAAATATTAATATGGTTATGTAGTCTATTATTTGTTATGTAGTATATTATTTGTATTGATAGTGCTACAGTGTATATTAGTATTACTTTTAGTACAAATAGTTCCATTGCCTAGTAAGTTAGTAGTAAGCAATGATATTAGTTAAAAAAGAAAATTGAATACAAGTTATCAAAACAAAAAAAAAACAGTTCATTGTCATGCACTGTCCTAAACACAAATTACTAACCCTTTCACGACATATACACGACTCTCTAACATTAGACTTCAGGGCGGTGAGGACCTAGATGTTTTCTGCCCTTAAACACCCAATCCATCCATCTAATCGGCACTTCCGGATTGCGTCGTCGGGTCGGCATCATATACAGGTTTCTTCCCTGTTGAGGGATGTAGGAAACGCTTTAAAACAACCAATTAAAAAGTTAGATAAACAAAAAAAAAATGTTCTAAAGAACGAAACGAACAGCCGAGTATAATAGTAGAAAATACACACACGGCACCTTCGAATTCCATCCGGAAAGCTTTAATTTTAACAACAAAACATTTCTTCTCATTTTACGGATCCTGTTTTACTGACATAAACATTCTTCTACTATAAGATATTAAAGAAATTGCAAGCAATAAAATACTAAAGGAAAGCGACAAAATGAATCGTTTAAATAAACGAATGCAAAAATTTCATAGTCTGAAGTACTTATTTCTCCGAATGTGGCCGTTCCATTGAAAATTACTTTAGAAATGTTTTTGTAGGAAATTTATTAAGCTTTCGATTGGTTACTGTCAATTTACCACGAATTCCCCATAGGGTTAATGATATTTAAGAAAATATACGAAAATCCTAAAACTGGTAATGTCTGTTCAGAGGACCGAAACCAATACATTTGAAGATTTAAGCACTTATTGGTCCTAATAAGTCTAGAAAACATTTTTTCTAGAGAATTTAGTAAGCTCTCGAATGTTTCTCGAAATGGGCATGCCTAGTTTACACGTGGTTAGTACTTGTCATTAGAGCTTCTCGCCTAAACACTTGACAAGTATTAGTAAACACCGCAGGTACTAATGAATAGAAATGGCTTCTTTTAAGTAAGTGACAAGTAAGCTATCCCATCACCATAATACCACGGTGTCGTCAAGTGCCACATTTCGTAAACAGCCCTAAAAGTGTTTTGTGACAGGTTAGATTCTAAACGCACAACGAGCAGTTGTCACCTTTAAGCCAGCGACAAAAAACTAATTAACAGTTAAACTTGACATTAGCCGTGACCTAACTGCCCTAAAATCTTTCGCTGGAATGGAACGAAAAAGCGACCCCAATGTAGCACTTCAGATTGGGTCTAATTCCGGTCCACATCCAGGAAATTTCTTCTCTTCTTCCTCACTTCCTTCTCGCCTTTTTAGTGCAAGTTATGCAAGTTAGTTACTGGAAGGACCGAACTGAATTCACTTGTCCACCAACATTTGTACGAGTAGTTGTCATCTGCCACAAAGCCAGCTTAGTGAAAGGGAAAACCACTCATAGCAAGTTCTAAGATCGTTTAAACAATGCGTGAGGACGACCTTAAAGATGCGTTTCGTCCCTTGCCAACGACGGGACCGGTCGGGTGTCCAATGCTATTGAAAAGCGAGTTCTGCAGGTGGTGTCTTCTTTCTATATATATCTTTGGGAGCTCTAGAAATGACTGGCGGCGTGGAATTGAACCTTTTAATGGCACGGGTCTTGTCCAGCGCAGATAGGTTGGTTAAATTCGGGTGTATGATATTGAAACGACTTTTCCTTATTGCTATCTCCTAGGATGTAGTCTGGCTGTTATTCATCGGTACTTGGCGTTTACTCAACACTTTCGTTTGCAAAACGCCCAACAAGTCTTAAAAGATTGAGAGTACACCTCCTGTGCGGCGATACAAGCCGGTGACGATGAAGTTCTGCCAGTTGAGCCTGACCTTTTTCGTGACAACAATGTAGTGCCATATTTCATCATTACTAAGCAGCCTGAATTAATCGGGTCAATGTCGCCTCGAATCACTCAAGAATGCTTACTGTGTTCTCTGATCCAAGCCGTGTGTCTGTTAGTAAGGCTGGGGAATGTTTGGAAAGGAATAGACATGAAAACGTTTGTGTTGAATTTTAAAATGCTCTTTACAGTGGAAGGAGTAGGATCGGCTATACTGTCGGAACAAAGAATATACAAATTTTCACTCCCTTCTATTTGTTCAAGCTTTACAGCTGAATTACTAGCTATAAAAAAGGCTCTAAATTTTATTATCCCAACCACTCAAGAAATCGTAATTTGTACAGATTCTTTATCATCAATTCTAGCAATCTGCAATCTCTACCCAGACAACTCACTGGTCATAGATATACAAAACAAAATAAATGAGTTCAGAATAAATAACATAAAAACTCTGTTTATATGGATTCCTGGGCATTGTGGAATAATTGAAAACATAAAAGTTGACAAAGCAGCAAAAGAAGCAACAAAAGAAGGACAAGTTTGCTGTCAAGTTCCTGTAAACGATGTACTAGCAGCCCTGAAACTACCACTAAAAGATAAATGGTTCCAAGAATGGAATAGGATGGAGTTAGGGGAAAAGCTCCGTGAAATAAAAGAAGACGTAGATGCATGGAGTAGCAGGATACGCGACAGAAGACGAGAGGAAGTGATATTGACCAGGCTACGAATAGGACACTCAATACTGACGCATAGCTATCTTATGGCAAAGGAACCACCAACGATATGTCAGTACTGCGGCGTACATCTAACCGTAAAACATATCCTCACCGAATGCAGGGGCTACATAAAAGAAAGAGAACAATTAGATTTGCCCACTGACCTAAGGGAACTTCTGGGAAATAACTCGAATCACTTAACTAAATTATTTGTTTTCCTAGAAAGAACTAAGTTAATCCGACATATTTAATTTATAAATATTTGTGTGTATGTATGTATGTGTGTATATATATATATATATATATATATATATATATATATATATATATATATATATATATATATATATATATGTTTCAATCTCCTCCTATCTATCTTCAATCTATATCGATCTTCTCAATCCATCTTCAAGTAGCACTTTTGGTCAATATCACTTTCTTTCCTCAATAAACATATCATATCAACATATATCAATAGTCATATTGAAATTATATGCCAATTGACATATATAAGATCAAACGAGTCTTCTAACTGAGACATCCATGACCCATGTGGTTGACATATGTCTAAAAACACAAATTAAAAAAAAAAAAAAATTAAAAAAAAAAAATAAAATGCTCTTGGTTATCATTTAGGCAACCTTTTTTAGGACTATGAATGTGAAGGTTTTATCTCTTTACACATACTCTTGAGATATTTCCTCCAGCTTTGAACAGACTTTTTGGAGGATTGAAGTGGATAAAGGACAGAACACGTGCCTGTTAAAGTTATTTGGATGCGGTTTGCGCACCTTTTAAGGATATACGATGAGTATTCCAAATGCACGGTTTTAGGCGGCGGAGGAAGATTAACGGGGTGAGCGGTAGGACTATCTGATAGAGCCCTTGGCATGTGACACTATGTCGACAAGCAATAGATATAATTAGAGCGAGCATTAGTTAAACCAATATGAGGTATTCGTACACCATACACAACATTTTCGTATCGCGGATGCCAACAGTAGCTTTTGATCTACCCCAGCAGAGTATGCCTTAACATTGACTATAACGTTGTTGGTGTTTTTAATATTTGGCAGTTGGGGAGTGCAATAATCGTTGGATTTCAGTCATCTTACATCAATAAGGTCGTTGTGCCCGCAATGGATTCAAGGTCATTTCTCCCAGCCAAATCGACAATGAGGAATTTTCCGTTAGCCCAAAGTTGAGGTAGGCGTTGAACTGATCAGCGTATCAATCGATCTGGCTTCAGCGTATGGGGTTTTCCGCTCCGCCGCTAACAATGATATTCAGACAATGATGTCTAAATATATATATTATTTCAAAAAAATTAATAAGACCATTTTAAAGGCAACATTTTAACCTTTTCAGCAAGTTCTGCAATACCGTTTCGGGTACCCAAATGGATGGACTGATTTCATAAGTATTCCATGAGTTCCAAATTTATTTAAACTAACTTCAGCGTGCTTCATCCCTCCCTACGTACCCGGTGACGCAATCATTAGAAAGGTCATGTCGAAACTTCATGGCCCCGTACGTCGAGAATATCCTGGACGTTCAAATAGCAATAAGTGGGTGTGTGCCACAAATGGTCCGATTTTGGTATTTAAAAACTTCCATGTTTCTTACCCAGCAGAATCTGCCAACTAGAACATTGTGGAAATATGTTTATAGAAAATAATTACGCAATTTAATGTGCAACTTTTACAGTTTTTTGATTATTATTATATATAAAATATATAATTATAAATAATTACATAAGAAAAAAAAACAAAAAAAAAACAAAAAACAAAAAACAATACTGGCGGAAAGACATCTCTCCGTTAAAATAATGTTCATAAATCTTAATTTCAATTTACGCGAAACGTTTTGATTTTTTTTTTAAGTCATTTATTTATGAGCACCCGCAACTAAGGTGATGTGCTCAAAACAATTATACAGATACATTTCTAGTTGCAATTAAAAAAGTACATTGTAAATTCTTAAGAATAACAGATAAAATACATTGGAACAAGTCAGTTCATGTAGTTACAAATAAGGTCTGTTTACAATTTCTTCGTGAAAGAAGGTGTAAAATAAGAAGTTGTTTAGCACTGTTTTTGACTGTGAATAAGGTATATACAAGATTTGATAATGAACAAAATTACTAAGCAACGTAAGAATCGGGAAAACGAGAAAGGCAGTAACTCTTGAGAGGGGGAAATACATTAGTAACAGAAAAGGTGAATAAATAAGTAGAGAAGAAAAAAAATTAATAAAATAAAATAAATAATATTAAAAAATTTAAAAAAAAAAAAATAATAATAAAAAAAATATAGCTAGAAGTCAGAAAAAAATCGCCTGTTGAGCGTTTGGGTATTAAAATTGATTCCAAGATACGGTTATATTTGTAGTATAAACACAAGAATATTATTGTGTAAAGGTTAGAGATGAGGATCCTTTAAAGTAAGAAAGTGTTATTTTTTTTATTTTATTTTTTTTTTTTAACATTATACTTGTTAAATTTTATGGTGTATGTTTATGTTAGGAAAATGTTGTAATATTGTTTTTATATGTGGGCTGTCTTCCGTTAACAGTTCTTGAATGTCATAAGATATGTTTCAGTAGATTTCTCTGTCTGCATTCTGTAAGTAAATGTTTTATAGTAAGAGTCCTGTTATAGTATTTGCAAATAGGTTTATCTTTTCTATTCATTAGATACGAGTGAGTCAGGAATGAGTGTCCAATGCGTAGTCTGGTCAATATGACTTGGTCTCTCCTTGTTAGGGGCCATTTATGTTTAGACCAAGGTTCTACAGTTGGCTTTATTTCAAGCAGTTTGTTGTCTGTTAGTGTCCAGTATCTTTCCCAGTATGTTAGTACCTGTCTTTGAACTGTCGAACACAAATCTTCAGAAGTCAGTTTGTCAATATCGAGTGATCTCCTTTTAGTTGCTAATTTTGCTTGCTAATCTCGTTGTTTTCTGGGATTCCTGTATGTCCGGGTAGCCAAGTCATGGAACGTTTTGAAAAAAGTCACTCCAGCGTTTATGAGTACCCGAAAAGAAAAATCTAATTTTATAAGTTTTGCCAATCACGATTCCCCATGTTAAACTATCTATAAAATATTTACCTTGGATCCTATTAAAGCAAAACCGTTAGCATAATTATTTTCTACAAACATATTTCCAGTCTTTCTATTCGGCGGATTTTTATGGCAACAAACATGGACATTTTTAAATATCAAAATCGGAACATTTTTAACATTAACACAATTAAGAATGAAGACTTAATTAATGAAGACAATTAAATTACAAGACAATGCTATATTTTCTCTGTATTTATAGTTCTTCCACCACCCTCAAGTCTTGATAGGCTCCTAGCAAAACGTGTTATGTTGAAAATGAGATGTAAACAGTTAATCGGCAAGTTGATAAGAAGACAATGAACAGTTGGCATTTTGCTAAGAAAAACTGTCAAATGTTCGGAAAAATCTATATTTCCGGCGTTTTGGCATGCACTTTAGCAACCTACTGCGGCTAACGAATAAATATACAAAATTAAAGATTAGAATAATGGAAACAGGAAACAAAATTTTGGGCCATGAAAGTGGGTTATAAAACATTTTTTTGTGTGCATATGAAGTAAAAAAAAAAAACATTTTTGAGTAAATAAACAGTAGTTTTGTATTGAACTTAGTTAAGAGTAAAAAAATTATTGGATGATCCTATTAAAATAGCACAAATACACATAAGCAGAAAAATAACAATATTTTCATAGTGAGGCTTAGATAGTTAGCCATTGAGGAGATAAGCAGTCAGGGTAAAGTTGGGGTGGTTAGGAAACATAATACGATTTTTGTAAAAAATCTTTGTTAAGGACTTTCCGGCTTCTCTTTGGTAGACTTCGTCAGCAAAATACTTTTTTCACCATGTAGAGAAGGTACTACATATTTTCACCATGGTCACTTAACAGGTAACTTAGGTCGTTAGTGACCCCAGGCACTCATTGTTCAAGAAGGCTACCAAAGAAATCAATACAAAATTTTATAAAAATCGTATTGATGATTTCCCATCCGAATCCCAACTATTCCCTGATTGCTTAACAATATTTTCAATTTTAAAACACCTAATACATACCAACAAATCCCTAGAGGATGAAAAAAGGCCAACGATACCACTTCAATATTTTCTTTACTGTTTTGATAATTATCTTCGTAAATTTTGTATATTTATTTGCATATTATATTTATGTCATTTCCGACAATTTATGAATAAAAAATAAATCGATATTTTTCAACGCATTATGTCATAAGTTTTTTATGGGATGTTAAAGTATCCCTCCCAAAAAAAAAAAAGTTGTAAATCTTCAAAAACAAAATGGCGCCACTATATCTGACGAACGGAAACCCTCTTTTTTCACGGACGGTAGTCTGCAGGGGACTAAAATTATTTTAAAATAAGAAGGTATAATCTAGTAAAGTACGTAGGGTTTTGAAAAATATTAATTTTTCTGAAAATGGTAAACAATTCATCATTTTCTTTTAACAAATTCGTAAAAAAACGGTTAAGAAATCGTTAGAAAACTGCAGTTAAAGTTTGAAGTTGATCGGATGAAAACGGAAGGCGCTAGTGTATCGCCCGATTTGAAAAACGACTTGAAAGTTTAATGTGTTGAAATGTTCATTTTTTCCCTTAATTTCTTGTAATAAAAATAAATGTTTTTTAATTTTGAAATGTATTGAAGGAGGACAAGTTGTAGTGAGTGTAAAGGCATATATATCATCGATGGCCTAGAATGGAAACCTCCATTTCAGACAAAAAAAAAAAAAAAAAAACGTAAATAACTTTTATACATTATTACATGGATATTATGGCTACTGAGAAAGTTACAAGGTTTGATTCTTTGTCGATAGAACACAGCAAGACTAAGATTAAGTTTTTTTGTTTTCTTGATGAGTATTGTGAAATAGGAACTTATCCATCTAATAACGTATCAAAGTTATTAAGTTATTTTTTTAAAATAAGAGGTTTTTATTCTAGGCCATCGATATTTATACCAATTTTACGCTACACAAACGCTCTCGGATAATATATTTGACTAGTTTAGGAAGTATTTAAGCCGATAAAAAAAATTGCAGAAAAAAAGTTACAAGGAGGTATAACCTCTTAAGTTTAATATACTCATTGGAATGCCTACCTCTTTGCTGTTGACAGACCAAACACCCAATAGGATAAGAATCTCATCGCTCCATCCGACACCTCTGCTCTATGTTCTATTCCGACCTATACTATCCTCTCTAAATTTTATACAGAAATAATCGATTCTTCATCAGGCTATAACTTTCTCCTGCATATTTAATCGATCACCTTGCCCTAAAGACCTCGATGTATTTTTTAATTATGTTTTGCTGATGTTGTTATGACTTCCTGCAAATTTTACCGCAGGATTCAAACGAACTAGACCCGCCAGGATTTTGGTTACCGTAGAGACATTGCTGAAGTACTTCTTGGTAAAAGGGATTTTTTTAATTACCTACAAATTTTGTATATTGGTGTATTTTAAGAAAACTTTTAACCTCATTTCTTCTAGAATAATATATTGAATAACATTAAGGACATCTAGATTTGGACACGTCCGTAACTCGTCTACTGCGAGTTTCTTAGACTATTTTCCAAGGATTTTTGAATGCTGAAACCGAGGAAATTACTCAAATAATTCCATCACGCCTACTTTTTTTTGGCAAAGGTTTCTTTGAAGAATCATTCCGTATCATATCACCCACTATTTTAATGAAATGTCACCACCATCTTTGATTCGCATAAAACTTTGCACATTTCCTTATACATATGACTTAATAACACCTGTGAAGTTTTATTGTTCCAGGATGCTTCCTTTTTTTTTTTTTTAAATAGAATTTTAAAAATATTAATACTGCGATACTTTGGTTCCGTGGAATTGCTTGCAGGGAATAAGGAATTTTCACAAAAACTATAACATTTCGGGTAGTTATTAATAAAGATTTTGATTTGGACACTTTCCATAGTTTAATAGAAGCACACGGTTTACAAAAATGCATTCATTTAAGTAACCATACATGATAGCATTAGAAATAAAATAAAATTCATATTGGATGGTATTATTTTGTTTTCAGAAACTAAAACAAAGTTTTACAGAAACACTTGTATTTATTTTAAAGTCCATTATTATTAACTCAGAATTTTAGGACGGGTTATCAATAGGACACCTCCCTCTTCTAGTTAGGATAGAGCCGATACCTTTTTTTTTTTTTTTTTCTAAGAAAAGCCACCACCCCATAGTGGGAATCGGACCCACAACCTTAGGCACGGATTTTTAAGTGCTCACCCCATCGCACTCACCGGGCCTCCAGAAAAACTTTTTAGCTTCGCTGGCCTTTGCGCATGCGCAGTAGCGTTCGTGTATGCACAATGACGTTCGGGCTTGCCCAGAGGCGTTCGCGCATGCGCAGTGGCGTTCAGGCTTGGCAGTTGTGCATGCTCAGTGGCGTTAGGGCATGAACAGTAGCGTTCGCGCGTGCGCAGAGGCGTTCGCGCAGGGTATGTACGAAAAAGTAGACTATTTCACAAAAAAGTGTCCGCTGGCGTTCACGCATGTGCAGTGTTGTTTGCGCAGTGGTACGAAAAATATGACTGTATGTTGATCATATAGATTTATCAGATGGACCTCGCGTTACAAAAAAGTGTCACAAGGCGTCCACTGGCGTTCGCCCATGCGCGGTGGCCATGTACAAAAATTAAGACTATATGTTACACAGCATTTTTTTAGGGACATTTTTTTTTTTGATTCAGCACGCTAATGAACATAAAATAAAACAGAATAAAAGCATTATATGGAGCAGAAAAAAAAGTTTTTTTTATAAGAATAATGCAATATATCTTATAAGTTATGTTAAAAAAGCGCTTACGAGCTGAGAATAGTAGCGAATTTGAGTTTGAATGTATAGCTGCTATCGCGTTAAAATAAATAAATAAATAAATATATATATATATATATATATATATATATACATACATGCACAAACACAAATTGTATTGGGGGTTATTTTTACTATCTAGTAGGTAGGATCAATGAATATTTAAAGACGTATTCGAAAGTGCTCAAACGTTTCCGTCTTATACGTTAATTTCAAAGTTGAATCTTTGTTGGAGACCCTATGACCTGGATCAATCTTGTGATAACCTTCCTTATCAAAACGATAAAATTTATGAGGATGTACCTAATTCCTTTGAAATTAGTAAATATTGTATGAACACTCATGTTATGATATATATATATACATACATATATATATATATATATATATATATATATATATATATATATATATATATATATATATATAAAGTTTCTGCTTTAACTAGAATACTTATCAAAGATTACAAAGAGAATGCCATTTTCTACAATCGCACCTTCTTATGCTGATAAAGGGGCTTTAACCAAGACCGACATCAAAATTTGAAGCTGTTGAAAAGTTGCTATATACAAATATTTTTAGCTATTTCCTCCGAACGAAAATAGCTATTGAGGTTGCACGCATGACGGAGTTTTTGAAAAATGTCTTCTTTATCGATCCTACCTAGTTGACATCGGAAATGACCCCAGTTAATATATATATATATATAAAGAAAAGGGTGGTGACCTATAGAAAACCCGTCCTAAAATTCAAAGTAGATTGTAATGTACGTTAAAATTTAAATAAATAAATGTGTGTGTGTTTCTGTTAACACGATACTTACCAGAGTTTTTTTCGCCACGAAACTAGGTATATAGTATTCTCCTAGTAAATGATTGTAAGACTTCGTTAACTTGCAAAATCGGCCCATTTGGAAGAGGGGGGGGGGTTATTCCGGACCAAAGTAGTTATTTGCCAATACCAGCCTCCAGCTACGATAGTGTTATTGTGGTCACCGAGGACATTGACGCCCTAGACACCTTTTTGAATGCATAACTCCTTAAACCAGGGCAGAAGGGGCAGTCCGAGACCTACTACCCATTCTCATCATAAATATATGATCCAAAACACCTCCTCTTTGCTCATTAGTTTCTCTGGTTTGACCAGGTTGAGAACACGAGGTTCTTTAGTGAAGCTGCATTAGTGTTTTACAAAGCCGCAACCACTCCAGCAGAAATCAGCAAAGCTGGAGAAATGATATTCATAGCAATGTATGCTGGAGGGACATTAGTTGATATTGACGATTTATGATTCCACCTCTTCGTACAGATGTCAACAAAAGCAAAATTCAGCCTGCCCCGAACTATTTGCAAGTGGTGGTTGGGAAACATCTTGGCGCCATACCAAAGGGGGTGGAAAGTGATAAATTGCACTTGCGATGAGAAAGGAATCTTCTTTACCCATCCTGTCTCAAATAGAATTTTGTAGCTGCTAGATGGGATGCACTGGTGCGTGCACTTGTAGTAAATAGGGCCTCAAGTGTATCACCTACTGCAAGACATGTGAAGGAACTACCTGAATAAACGCTTCCGAAATCGAATTGGATGACGACATAGACGGAGATCCCGCAGAGGAGGAGCGAGAAGAAGATGAATCCGAGGAAAATCATGTGGAAGTTGAGGTGGAAGATACTTCATCTGACGATCAACCTCAATTTGGGTCCGCAAAAATCATGTGGAAGTTGAGGTGGAAGATACTTCATCTGACGATCAACCTCAACTTGGGTCCGCAAAAATCATGTGAAGTTGAGGTGGAAGATACTTCATTTGACGATCAACCTCAATTTGGGTCCGCAAAAATCATGTGGAAGTTGAGGTGGAAGATACTTCATCTGACGATCAACCTCAACTTGGGTCCGCAAAAATCATGTGGAAGTTGAGGTGGAAGATACTTCATCTGACGATCAACCTCAACTTGGGTCCGCAAAAGTCATGTGGAAGTTGAGGTGGAAGATACTTCATCTGACGATCAACCTCAATTTGGGTCCGCAAAAATCATGTGGAAGTTGAGGTGGAAGATACTTCATCTGACGATCAACCTCAATTTGGGTCCGCAAAAATCATGTGGAAGTTGAGGTGGAAGATACTTCATCTGACGATCAACCTCAACTTGGGTCCGCAAAAATCATGTGGAAGTTGAGGTGGAAGATACTTCATCTGACGATCAACCTCAACTTGGGTCCGCAAAAATAAATAAAAATGTAATCAAATTCCCATAGCTTAACATCATTTCACTCAATAAATGTCGTTTCACTGCATGGGCGTAGATAATGGGGGCTGCAGCCCCCCTCCCCGAAATTTTGATGAAATTGAAAAACATGTGTCATAAAAACCTTAAAAATAATAAATAATATCACTTACACTGTTAATTCAGGAAAAATATTTTTTGGGAAGTAATAGCGTTTATTAGGCTAATTAGCGTTAATATACTAACCATACCAAGTTCTAGATTGTTAGTATTCCATGCCCCCCCCCGAAATTAATTTCCTACTAGCTGTTCCCCGGCGTGTTATGCTACACCTACTTTCTGCCTATGACTCTCCTCGTATCAAGAGCTACCTGTATACCCAGTTACGTCAAAATCAGTCAAACGGTGTGAATTTGTTTATATCTGTCTATATATTCGTGAAACAGCCAGATAGCTCTTATCAAAGAAAGGCCAGCTCTCCTTAGTTAGACAGTTACTGATGATATAAAATTTAAATAAACTGCATTACATGATTATATAATGATATAAACTCATCAATGAGTTCGAGTTATTCTAATTATCAAGAACATCAACAAATAAATTTGAGACATTATTCAAAATGGCTGCCGATTCATAATGGCCGTCAGAATCTGAATGGTTCAGCAGTGTAGCCAATTTTTCTTAAACAAAACTTTTGACCTTCAGACCAAATTTTGAAATTTGACTACCTATTTTGACCTAGCCTAGGAGATTCCCCGTATCAAGACCTACCCGTATGCCAAGTTTGCCGGGTTTGGACCCGTATGTCAAAAACGGTGAGGTTTAAATAAGGAACAAACAGACATGTGGAGAAACAGACAGCCACGTGAGTTTTTTATATATATAGATATACGTCCGTGAATCACTGAATAAATTATTATTCATCTTTTTCATTTACCATTTATTTTGAATACAGTCTTATTCAAGGCTAATTTTGTTGCTTTCCATAGAACACACAAACACAGGGAAGGTCCGGAGCGCCCCAGTGTCACGATTGAATTGCTAAAACCAAAAACCATTGAATAGTGTAAACTATATATAAGAAACCTCAAATAAAAACATACATACACACACACACACACACACACACATATATATATATATATATATATATATATATATATATATATATATTTATAGTCATTGTTCTAGAAAATAATCAATTTAATTCCCTTAGACTAGCTAAACCTATTGGAAAATAACATTCACTCCTCATTTATCTGTGTTACATAAGTGATGTTGCGTGATTAGTCGTCACTTTCTACTGAATGAAGATCATTACCATTCATCTTCAATAACAGAAATTAATGTGACGATTGAGGTTGTCCTCAGACGACAATGGTGCTCGTAAACTACAACGGACCTTTCCAAACGTTGACCTGGTAATCCAAACATATATGTAATGTTCTGTATAACATATAGTCTTTCTTTTCGTACAAGGCCACCGCACATGCGCGAATGCCAGCGGACCATTTTTTGTGACGCATACAGTCTTCTTTTTCGTACATGGCCACACCACTGCGCATGCTCTAACTCAAGCGGACACTTTTTGTTACACCTACAGTCTTCTTTTTCCATGGCCACTGCGCATGGGCGAAGGCCACTGCACATGCGCGGACCCTATTGCGCAGTCTCGAACACCACTACGCATGCGCGAACGCCACTGTGCATGCCCGAACGCCACTGCGCACGCGAACACTTTTTTGTAACGTTTTTTTCCAGTTTAGTCACCGCTAAAGCATATTTATGCTAAACGATTGGTTCTTAATTTATTGTCACGATCTTTAAAATTTGTTTTACAGTTTGATTATTCTCACCTGTAATAATTACAATTATTAATAATACACAATTATTGTGTCAATTTATTTGATAGCTAAAGAAGGCTGCCAAAGTACAGCCGAAACGTTCAATATGGATTTGTGCATTTCTATAGATAACGAGTAACCGAACCTATAGATGACAAAAATAACGGGGGTTCAAAGGGTCTCACCGTGTTTCCATATGAAATCTGCACTGGCGTCTTTCTTGACTTTGATGTATTTATTTTATTTCTAGTCCCTAGAAATAATTTTTTGCTAATTATCAAACCTCTAACTGTACTCGTTTTGAGGGAATAAGGGTTGAAACCCCTAACTTTAAAGTCGTTTTTCTATGAAACTATATTAGATATTTAAATGATACCAATGTGAATTGAAGCTATTGATTAGCTGTACCTTGCGTATTTGTTTCATAATTTTCGGACCACTTATAAGATAAGAAAAAAAATTGTGAAGATTTGAAGGGCGGTTTTCCCTAACTACCCCTCAAAGCACACCTATCAAAAAAATCATGTAAAATCAGTAATGTCTCAACTATTAACCGTAAAAGTTTCACAGATGTGTGAAAGGTGCATCATACATGGAATTACAAAAACCCTATATCGATAGCTAAACACTAAAAACCAGATGTATCGAAAATATCTCAAGTTACTCTTAGGACATTTTTGTTATTTAAATATGAACCCTCAGATTGCTCAGTGCATAATCTGTATTATAGAGATCGAAAAACTATTGTCATATTGCAAGCCACTAAAATAATAAATACTACTAAAAATCTTCATTTTCCACAAAAGATAATTAATCTCAATCACTATTTTCCTCAATAGTTTTGGTATTCCTTGTAACTTCAAATAAATGTGTTAATATTTCCGCGGCTTTAATTTTTTTTTATTAGTTACGACCAAGTGTTAAGAAATAAATTATCGAGGCTTCCTGTGAACATCATGCTATGGTCCTATTTTACGCGTTTATCTTTTTATGCATTTACGCAATGTGTATCTTTTTATGTATTTAGTTTATTTTTACAGCACATATTTACCTGTGGACTACCACTACGAATACCCAGTTTCGTCGAAATATACTAAAAATCACGGCTGGTAGTGGCGAATTGGTATTGTGGGTCCGGAGTAAACCCCCCCCCCCTCCTAATGTGTTAATATTTCCGCGGCTTTAATTTTTTTTATTAGTTACGACCAAGTGTTAAGAAATAAATTATCGAGGCTTCCTGTGAACATCATGCTATGGTCCTATTTTACACGTGTATCTTTTTAGCGCGGTTCCTCCCTCCCCCATAGGGAGGAACCCCGCTTATAAGGTTGATACAATGAAACAATCCGGAAGTGCCGACTAGAAAATTTTGCGTTTCAGAACCCCTAGAAACCAAAAATAACGGTGGTTCAAATTTGTATATATATATATATATATATATGTATATATTTATATATATATATATATATATATATATATATATATATTTGTCTGTTCGCTCTCTAAATAGAAGACGAATGGTCCGATTTTGATGAAATTTGGTACAAAAATCTGTCGTCCAATTTGAAAGGTCAAGTTCGTTAACCAGCAAAATCCGCCCACTGGAAGATGGCGTTTGGGGCGAAATTCGCGCAAAAAAAATCGTAACGCTTACGTTTTTGAGTTCATAAGCTTGTAAGTACTCTTTTTATAGGCTTCTTGGGCAAGGAAAACGAATGAAACCATTTTCAATGCGATAGCTTTAACCGTTTTCGAGAAAATTGGAAAAATAGTTTTTGAATACCGTTTTTGGTTTGGGTACTTAGAATCACGGGATTCAGTTGAAACATTATCTGCATGTTCTACTTTCATTAAAACTAATATGTTGAAAGTTATGTTACGTTTGGAGTTAAGGAAGGGTTAGAATAAAATATTTAATGAACAGACATGAAAAGTTTTGGGAACTTCGTATACTTTCATTAATATCTCGAACACGGTTGGGAAATCGTGGAAAGTGGATAGAAACTATTTGAAAGCTTACTAAATTCTCTACAAAAATGATTCTAAAATTATTTTTGATTAGGTTATGTCAATCGGAGAAATAAGTGCTTAAAACTTCAAATACGTCTGTTTTGTTCTTATGAACGGGTTTTTGTCGTTCTTTTTGTAATTTTTGTCTCTTTCCCTTGGTTTTTTATTGCTTTTTATTTTTTTAATTTCTTATGTTGTATTTGTAAGGAAAATGTATGTGTGTGTAAAACAGGATAGGTAAAATGAGACCAATTTTCTGTTGTGAGAAATAATGAAAAGTTTTGGGAACTTCGTATAATTTCTTAATATCTCGAAAACGGTTGAAAATCTTGGGAAGCGAAAGGTTACCATTCGAAAGCTTACTAAATGGTCTACAAGAAAGGTTCTAAAGAAAGTTTTGAACAAGCGATGTCAATCGGAGAAATAAGTGCTTAAAATTTGAAGTAATTGATTTCGTTTATTCGAACAATTCTTTTTGTCTGTTTTTATTCCTATTTTTACATTGTTTATAGTTGGATAATGTATTTGACAATAAAATAGATTAATTAAAATAAGAAAAACAATTCATTGTTAGAAATATATCAGGCTGTTCCGTATGAAATGTCAGTTTTGGATTTGCCGATTTCCTTCAAATGTCTTGAAACTGTCGAGGCTCCTAATCCGAGTTCTTTGGCATATTCCCTATTGTTTGCAATTGCTTATAGTAGTCAAATGTATTTGCCAATAAAACAGGATACGTATAATTAGAATATTTTATTTTTGCTCAGATCCCTTATGAATATCTATTAGGCCCCCTTCGTATTTTTTCCTTAATATCTCGAAAAGGGTTAGGAGATCGTGGCAATTGAAATGTAACAGTTCGAAAGCTTACTAAATTCTCTACAAAAAATGTTTTACAGAAATGTTTGATGGGGTCGTCACATTAGGAGAAATAAGTGCTTAAAACTTAGTTAGTTTCCTTTATTTAAACGGATCTATTTATGTGTTTCCCGAAGTTTTTTTTTCACTGCTCGTTATTTTTGTACTTGCTTATAGTAGTCTAATGTATTTTTCATTAAACAGGATATGTATAATTAAAAGCATTATTTTGTTTGTTAGAATTCGAAGATGCCGTATGAATATCTAGATTACAGTACTGGTTTTGATTTCGTATTTTAGAATTGTTCTTGGTATTCCCTATTTTCATGTATTACCCTTAGTTCTTTATTGCTAGTAGTTTTTTTTTTTTTTTTTTTTTTTTTATTGATTATAGAATATAAATCTATTTGGCAATAAAATAGGATACGTAAAATTAGAAACAATATTTCGGGTATTTCTGAGCGAAATGCCTTGTAAGATTGTCTACCACCACGAACGGCGTTTTTCCTCTATTTACCTCACATTTTAATTGGTTGCTGTTTTTAGCTTGTTTCCTGCTTCACTTCACAGATAGGAAACACGCTTCTGACGTCGACCTAATGACGTAATCCGAAGTGCCTAATAAATGATTTAACGTTTTAGAACAGGTAGATATCGAAAATAGCTGTTTTTAAATTAGAATCTATTGTTGAGTAATTATATGAATCTTTATACGGCTTTATTAGCCGTATTATTCTATATAGGCTTTATAAGGCAGGAGATACTACTTAATCTTGAAGACTTGTTCTTAGTCCTTCTTTATCAACTAGATAGGCTTTATTAGACATATTATTCTTCATAGGCTTTATTAGACAGGGAATTCTGATAAAATGTCGTGTTGTCGCAGCAAATTGTAATTACGATTTATCTAAGGTCAGGTAACATTAGCGAGTCTACATTGTTAAGATCACCTACGGCGAGGGTAGACAATTGCTATGATTTAGTCTACATATGTATATTAATTCCTAAATGTAGAAAATAAACTTTACAACGGTTAGATACTATGAACGAATAGACAGTCGGTTCAGTCCCAAACAAACAGAGGGTTTACTAGAAATTTACCTGCTAGGAGTTAATCCTCAAGAGAAGTAACCCTTGTAGGGTAATATAACCCAGGTATCTGCCGACACAAATACAAAGCCTTGCAAGAGTAGGTAGAGCAACTTTAAGATTTCGTTCACTAAAATTTCTTAAACTGACCTAGATTCAGACATAAAATTATATTGTAAATATTGATAAAGATTAATTAGTTGTCAACATATACATAAATTAGCAATCAACAGTTTTCTTTGTACGACTATTATTAACGACTATTTAGTTATGAGACAATCCATAAATTAGCGATCAAAAGTTGCAGGTGATTCCGTATTAGATATTTATTAAATATTCATAAAGACTATTTGGTTGTAAACCGATTCATCAATAAGCAATCAATATTTTTAAACACTGGATATATACTAACCAATTATAACGACTGTTTAGTTATGAACCGATTCATAAATTAGCGATTAAAAAACACAGGTTTATTGACTAAATATTGATAAAAGTATTTAAATAGAAGAAAAAAAGATTTCCTCAAGACTTGCTCTTGTTCAATTTGTATTTACTCTATTGACTTTATTAGGCATATTCTTCTATATAGGCTTCATTAGGCAGTGGTATCTACTCAATTTTGAGAACTTGTTCTTGATCCTTCTGTATCCACTAGATTGGCTTTATTTGGCATATTATTCTATATAGGCTTTATTAGGGAGTGGTATCTACTCAATTTTGAGAACTTGTTCTTGATCCTTCTGTATCCACTAGATTGGCTCGCTGGGAAAATTCCTCGCTGCAACCTGGATGTCGGAACTAATGACCTAGATGTAAATGCGCGGTTAAAAAAAAAAAAAAAAAAAAAAAAAAAAAAAAAAAAAAAAAAAAAAAAATAAATAATATTGTATATATGTGTACATAATTTAACTAATTAAGAATATCCATACGTATTTGTTTTTATGTATTCTAAGTGAACTTGGGCACTGTGTGCGCCTCCTCGTGGCAGAATACGGGCAACTGATTGGTGGCTCTCGAGGCGGACCTGACATTCAGGTCTCCGGTTGGGGAGAAGGAATTGAGTAAGGTTTGATTGTTTTAATAGCCAAACCTTGTTCAGTTCTGTGGCAATCAGGCTAAGCACCTTAAATTCCAGGCAAGTTAGACGTAAAGAGATAATTTTAGCGCGGTTCCTCCCTCTCTCCATATGGAGGACCCTGCCCTCCAAATGGAGGCCTCATGACGCAATCCAGAAGTCCCGACAAAAAAGTTTACGTTTAAGAACCCCTGAGAGACCGAAAATAACGGTGTTTCAAATTGGTATATATATATATATATTTTTTTTTTTTTTTTTTTTTTTTTTCTCAGCCATAGTAACCCTATGGTAGAGCCGTTTATTCGTTAAAGCGTGCCCCATATCTTATGATATACTGCACGCATGTCTTTACATATTTAAAGTGAGTATACAATGTTAATTTTTTTTTTTTTTTTTTTTTTATAATATTGATTTAATAATATATACACATATACATAATAACCTAAATATATGAACTATACAAGAATAAAATAATCATTGATAATTTATAAACAGTGAGAGTACAAGATAAATAAGGAAGATAATTTATTATTATAATTTAAGCTTCTTCTCGTTCTTGGTTTCTCTAGATGTTTATTAGTTCATCAAAATTTATGGATAGAACAAAGTTCATGAGTTCCTCCTTATGATCTTCGAACAACTTTCTTTCCGACTCAGGCCAGCTACCTCCTTGTAGTATGATGTTTTTCATGAGTCTTAGTCTTTGTCTGTCGTAAGTCTTGCAATCATAGAGTATATGTGTAAAAGTTTGTATCTGTCCGTCTATTGTACATTTATCGTCACCGGTTATTTTAAAACGTTTTAAGTAGCTTTTGGTGTGTCCGTGCTCTGTCAGGAATTGAGTAAGTTTGTAATTTCTACTTTTAAGAATGTCGTGATTTTTTGCATTTATTTCCGGTATAAATTTATGGCAACTAGGGGATTTTGTGCTTATTCTCCACCTATTGTTCCATGTTGAGATGTTATTTATTTTAACTTGAGACTGGACCCAACTTAGCGGTAATTTGGCATAGCTTATCGGCAATGCTTCACTTTGAGCTGCACATTTTGCTAATTGATCAGCCTTATCGTTTCCTTCGTTTCCTGAGTGACCTTTAACCCAATCTACAGTGAATTGAATGCCCCTCTCGGTTAATCTTAGTAGGTTTCTCCTGATTTTTTCAATTAAGACATTGTGAATATTGTAATTTTTGAGTCCATGTATCAGGGTCATGTTATCAGTGAAAAAGTGTAGTGAGATCCCTTGTTCGATTGCTGTTGAGGAGAAGAATTCTGTTGCTTTGAGCAAAGCGAATTTTTCTGCTTGGTTGTTGCTGCAGCGACTATCCAATTTATACTCCTTCTCGTGATTATGGTTGGTACCGAATGATACCCACGCACATCCAACTTTATCATCTATTTTGCTGCCGTCTGTGTACACCTCTAGAGAGTTATCCCGGCTAAATTTGGAATTTACATTTTCCGAAATGTCAAAATGCTTACTTGGATGTATCCATGATTTGCTTTCGGTATCTCTTTCTATATCATAATTATCAAACTGAGTATATCCTAAGTTTTGATGACGAATATTTTCTATAAGCGTTTTGTTTTGTATTTTAATATCTATTGGTAATAGTCCAGCCAATACGCAAGCAGCATCGGCAGAAATAGTTCTGAATCCCTTACATATTTTAATAGCGATTAAGCGCTGCAGTCGGATAAGTTTTTTGAGGTTTTTAGATTTAGTTGTTCCATCTTTCCAAATCGATATACCATATAGCATTTTAGGAATAATTCCACCTTCATAAACTACTTTAAGCGATTCTGCTTTCATTCCCCAAGTTACTCGAGCTGCGATTGAAAGTCGCTGGATTAACTTCAGATTCTTGATGTACACCGTATCTATGTGTTTATTCCAGGAGAGTTTCCTGTCAAACATTATGCCTAAATATTTTAATGTATCTGTATGTTGTAGTGATTGTCCGTACAGTCTTATGTTAATATTCGGAATATTTCGTTTTTTAGAGAATATCGTGTAGCTAGATTTTGTTGCATTGAAAGTTAATTTGTTTAAATCTGCCCAGTCTATTATCCTGTTTAGTGCTAAATTTGCCACACATTGAATTTGTTTAAAATCCTTGTTTCTTATAATTACAAGAATATCGTCGGCATATGCTATTAATTTTGTATTCAGGGGTAAGTTAATATCAAAGATGGTGTTGATTAGGACGTTCCATAGCATTGGGGATAGGCTTGAGCCTTGAGGGGTACCTCTGCTTAGTAGTCTCTTCACTTCACAATTATTAGTTCTTGTTGTCAAACGTCTGTTTTGGAAATAGTTATGAACTAATAAGTATAGGTTTTTTGGGCTGTTATATGTTTTGAGATTATAGAGAATAGCTGGTACCCAAGCATTGTCAAAGGCCCCTTTGATGTCTAGGCTAATAACAGCTAAATTTGATCTTGAAGTAAGTGTTTCCTGGATCTCGTTCTTTAAAAACTGCAGAGCTTTAATTGTGCCTGATTGGGGTTTAAATGCAAACTGATTGCTAATATATATATATATATATATATATATATATATATATATATATATATATATGTGTGTGTGTGTGTGTGTGTGTGTGTGTGTGTGTGTGTGTGTGTGTTTGATCGCTCTCTGGACACCCTTAAAAAGTTCTGGGTACTTTGTATATTTTCCTTAATTTTATTTTTTTATTTTTTAAAATTATTTTCCTTATATCTCGAAAACGGTTTGAAATCTTCATAAGCGGATCCTTACCATTCGAAAGCTTACTAAATGCTAATAATTCTGAAGCAATTATCGATTCATCGGAGAAATGAGTGCTTAAAAAAATAGTTTTTGAATACCGTTTTTGGTTTGGGTACTTAGAATCATGGGATTCAGTTGAAACATTTTCTGCATGTTCTACTTTCATTAAAACTAATATGTTGAAATTTTTGTTACGTTTAATATTTTATGTATAATTTATTTGACAATAAAACTGGTTAAGTAAAATAACAAAAACAATTTATTGTTAGAAATATAGATTTCCAAGATTCATAGACCTTGCCACTAGCGGGTCCGTTTCTAGTGTAGCCGACCCTTCCAGGTAAGATTGTAAATCATGAACTTTCAAGACTTTACTACTCACAGGAATGGCACTAGTGACCTTAAGGGTTGACACGCCATTATAATAATTAATTAAAAAAAAAGACTGGTGGAACCAAAATAATAACTGCTTCTATTTTAATCTTTCAAAATTAGACTAGGGATATGAACGGAACCGCGCTAAGATGATGCAGTTCCTGCGAGACGGACTTTTATTATGCATTTATGCAATGTGTATCTTTTTATGTATTTAATTTATTTTTACAACACATATTTACCTGTGGACTACCACTACGAATACCGACTTTCCGATATATATGAACGATTTTAACCTAGCCTATGACTCTCCCCAAATCGACATGAGTGCCAAGTTTGATCAAAATCGGTCGAAATGTATAGATTTGTGTAAGGAACAAACATACATACAAACAGCTGGTAAACGTTTTTGACCTAGCCTGTGACACTCATCATATCAAGACCTATCTGTGTGCCAACTTTCGTCAAAATCGGGCAAACGGTGCGGATTTTTATAACAAACAATCATACAGACAGACAGCTAGCCTACGAGACATACAGGATCAAAATCTACCACTGTGATTTATATATATATATATATATATATATATATATATATATATATATATATATATATATATATATATATATATATATACCGATTTTGATCAAACTTGGCACTCATGTCGATTTGGGGAGAGTCATAGGCTAGGTTAAAATCGTTCATATATATATATATATATATATATATATATATATATATATATATGCCTGTTAACACGTTAACCGCCAGAGTTTTTGTTTTTTCGCCACAAAACTTGCTTTGCAGCGTTCGCTTAGCAAACGATTGAACGAGTTCGTTTAGCACCAAAATCGGTCCACCGGGAGGGGGGCTTTACCCCAGACCCAAAACACTAATTTGGCCAAGCCAGCCGTAGTGTTTGTTATATTTCGAAGGGGGTGGGGTTTCTTTGTGTTATTTTAAAATAGAATTTGCGCGAGGAAATATGTGCGAAAGTTCCAAAAACTTGTAGTAAAACTCATTCATCCGGCTGGCAGGAAGTTTCAGCCTAGTGAAGAAAATGAGTAGCAACAAAATTGGCGCGGGTTTGGTGTTAGTCAGAGTGCCTGCACCATGGGCGTATATATTTTTTTTTTTTATTTAATTTGTTTATTTGAAATCTGTACAAGTCATGTAAGTACAATAATCAAGTTAGTTGATATAGATATATGCTATGTATAAATTGATCAAAACGGTAAAATAAAAAAACAAAACAAATTTGGAAGAAGCCAACCATTGTTGGCACTTCCGGGACAGTCTAAATAAATATTAGAATTATTATGACAAGGTCAGGTGAGTAAAATGTCTCGGGGCCACTGTCTCTTAAGCCGCCTGGGAGGATTGTCAGGGTGGGATTGGGACGATAAGGATAGACCTTCGGGATTGGGATGGTGGGACAGTTTTGAGTGGAACATTTGGAAACGGGTTTTAGCAAGGTCAAGGACAAATGGGATGTTAAGGTCATTGTGGAGGGTTTTGTTGGATACATAAAAAGGGGCGTTAACAATTTTTCGGAGAACTTTGGACTGGAATGCCTGTATTCTGTTGATGGTTTTGCGGATCCCCAGAGTTCAAGTCCGTAGTTTGTTCTTTATCGATAATTTAGATGAAGGTCCAAGGAGTCGTTTAAGTAGTCCGTATCTTTTGTGCAGTTCTTGTCTTTTCAGTCTCGTGTGAGGGTTCCATGTCAGTCGGCTGTCAAGGTATAATCCTAGATATCGAACCTCGTTTGATTCTGGTAGTGGAGTGCCTTTAATGTAGACCGGAGAGCATGATCTCCGGTTGAGAGTGTATGTCACCTGTTTACATTTTTCTGTTTTGATCTGTATTCTCCACCTTTCACTCCAACGTTTTATGGCGGAAAGATGTTCCTGCAGGTATTGGGTTGGGCGTATATAGAAAATAATTTCGGGAGGGGCTGGAAAAATGTCGGGGGAGGGGGCTGAGACCATTTCCGGGGTATGGAATATGAAAAAATTAGAACTTGGAGTAGTTTTTAGGCAACTTAAACGCTATTACACGTAAAATAAACTATTTTTTTATTAACTAAGTAATCTTATTTAATTTATTTTTAAGGTTTTTATGACACATTTTTACCATCAAATGAATGGTATGGCTGCAGCCCCCCCCCCCTTATATACGCCCATGGCCTGCACCACACGCTCATACCAGAAACAAGAAATGTAAACAAACAGCAAAATCAAAGGGATCACTTGCTGGTCACAGTAGAGGCAAGCGATCAGATGATTAGTGTGGCACTAAAAAAGTCCAACTCCCAGGAACTGCGTCATCTTAGCGCGTTTTCGTAGTTATCCCTAGTGCCATTTCGAAGGCTTGTTCACATTTTCGTTAATATCTCAAATACGGTTGGGAAATCGTGGAAGGTGACGGTTCGAAAGCTTACTAAATTCTCTACAAAATTAGCTCTGAGGGAACAGTCATATTTTGAAAAATGTTCTTAAAGCTTTGTAGTAGTTGGTTTCTCTTATTTGAATCTTTTTGTTTGTTACCCTCAGTTTTTTTATAGCTTATTATTTTTATCATTGATTATAGTAAGAAAATGTATTTAGAAATAAAACAGGATACGTAAAATTACAATTACAGGTTTGTTAACAATTTTCACAAAATATCAATAACAAATTATTTATTTCTATTCTAAGCTTTCCACACCAGGGATAAGAACAGAACCGCCCTAAGATGATGCAGTTCTTGCGAGTCGGATTTTTTTTCTCCTTACCGAATCACAACCAACTCTTGACTTCGAAAATGGAGAAATATTTTAAATAATTGTTTAACAAATTATTGTAGATGAGCCGCCTTATTAGAGAATATTTGACATACTCAAATAATTAAATCTTCTTTAAAGTAATGATAAATGTTAAAATATTTAAAAAAAGAGAAGTCTTAATCGATATTTAAGTTCATAAATTTATTAAAGGTCGACCTAAATTTCCAGTTTGTGAATCGATTGGTTAGATTCTGGTTAGGAATTCCAGATCTGACTAGTTAATAATCTCCTGTTTCTGTAAGAATGCATAAGTATCCAAAAAGCATTTCGTTTTAGGGCTTTTCTTCCCTCCTTATATGTAGGAAACCCGCTTAAGTGGTTTACGTTTTAGACCAGATAGGTTACAAAAATACAGATATGATGGTTCAGATGTGTATGGCTTTATATATATATATATATATATATATATATATATACACACACAAATAGATATCTGGTTAACGCAGGATCCAAATGTAATTAAAGGAAACATACGTAATATCCTAGACGCTTAAAAAACTGATGCACAAAATAGAGATCTCGATAAAATGAGAAATTCAGGATATAGTCCAATATATGTATAAATTCCTCATGACTTTTTAACGTTAAGATTACCATTTGTAGTTCTCGAAATGATTGCACAACTCAGGACTACTAGCAAATTTAATATTAAATTTTGTAATAAAAGCGTTTATTATAGCATTAATCCTCAAGAAATGTGAATCCTGTGTAGATGGAACGCCTATGAAGATGTGTATCATATTATGTTGCACTGGCCAATTCGCCCATTCTCCATTACGGTCAATTTGCAAAAAATTTCAATGGTGACAATTGAAATGGAAACGGTTACAATTGAAATAAAAAGGGTGACAATTGAGTTGTAAAGCGTTACATTTGTTTTGGAAAGGGTTTCACCTGATTTGGAAAGGGTTACATTTGAATTGGAAAGGGTTACATTTGAATTGGAAAGGGTTACATTTGAATTGGAAAGGGTTGCATTTGAATTGGAAAGGGTGACATTTGATTTGGAAAAGGTTACAGTTGACTTGGAAAAGGTTCAAATAGACTTGGAAATGCTATATATCGTCGATACAAAAGCAAACTAACGAATTTGAAAAAATGCATCTTTCATTGTCCATCTTTAATAATTTCTGCTGGAATTATTTACGGCAAATTCTTCAATCTGACTTCACTCTATTAAAGGGAAAGTATTCCACTATCAAAAGGTCAAATCTGCCGAATATTTGACTGTCCAAAAAAAAGTTATGAATAAATACTTTTCTACTCTGAAAAGAGGTGATTTTCATATTCGTTAGTTTGCTTTTGTATCGACGATATAATCACATTATATAGGTTTGGGGTGGGCAATGATAGGTCAGTGAGTGAGTGAGTGGTATTTGACAAATATATAGTAGATATTATAAGAAGTATAATATATATATATATATATATATATATATATATATATATATATATATATATATATATATATGTGTGTGTGTGTGTGTGTGTGTGTGTGTGCGTGTGCGTGTGTTACTTACGAACTGGCTTATTCCTATGGGCAATTCGATTGGCTGTTCTTTCTAGGAACCCTTTTGTTCACTAACTGTTTTCAACGCGAATCACTTTTAGATTTGTGTTTTTTACGCAAGTACTATTTACTATTTCTTGTTTGAGTTCTTAGTGTTGTTTGTATCCTTTGTGCTGTTCTTCTTTTGGCAAGGAAAATGAGAGGACTGAAAAAGATGCCATTCAGACAGTTGGAAAGGTTACCAAACTAACCTTCCCTAAATTTTCTTAACAAGCATATCGGCCCATTTTCAACCGAAAAACGAGTGATCTATATTATATACGAATTGGATTAACTAGAGTTTCGATATAATCTTGAGCGAGCGGAAACGCATAGCAATCATGCCACTAACATTTTGAAGCGGTAATGCTATATAACCCAGGAAACCTGTAGTACTTATGTTAATGGCATAATTGCTTCGAGTTTCCGCTCACTCAAGGTTATATCGAAACTCTAGTCAATCAAACTCTTCGATAGTATTAATAAATTGTCTTCCCGTCGCCATATTGCCACAACTTCAATTGAGTTCTCATTTCATCATCCAGATCACTGAACGAGACCCACTTTTCTAACCTAAGCTAATTCTTAATTTGTCTAATACTTAATGCAGCGCCCATGTTCAGCGCTCCTAGTGGTAGAAACAACAACCAATGACCGTTTGGCGGCTTAATTTGATTTGAACTTTAAACAGACCCCCCCCCCCCCCGAAAACCTTTTTAACTCCAAACGTGTCCAAAATCCATATTTTTACTTTGTACGAACATGTGGAACAAATTTTAAGTGATTCATTCTTTTTTGATTATCTAAACCACAAAGTAGCCGGAAAAAGCTATGCCATAGATCTAGCTCCCAGAGGTAAAGGATTCCATGTCTATTTTTTTTTATTAAATTGACTTAACAACATATTCTTAATGTGGGTTTTTTCTGTCCATACAATGGCGTAGGGCACTATGTCCTGTTCCCTTTACGAAGATAAGACAGTGAAAAATAGAAACATGTCCTTTTAATTAGAGGTAAAAGACACCATGTGGAGGACTTGGTTTTGTTTGATTATGATCAATACTTACAATTAACTATAAACGCCAATAAAAATGTGAACAATATTGTTTATACTGTTTCTACAAGTAACGAAAAAACAAGTTTGATAGTTCAAAATTATGGAAAATGGCTCTCCTGAACAATTACAAATATGTGACATGGTGTCCTTGACCTCCAAGATAGAGCTATATACCAGTATTAATGTTCATCTATGTAAGATTTTTTGTTTATTATGTAATACGTTTAACTTTTAGTCATTCTATATATAATATTAATATTGACATTAACTCCATTCATTAGATCTGCTCTTTTTGCAGTGGCTTGTTTGGGTTCGAATGTCGCGAATGTATATGCTACTTTCAGATTTAAATGTTTACTATTTATTTAAATTTTAACGTTATTATTATTAAGAAGTTACGTATGTTTACTAATGAATTTATGTATGTTTACTAAAAATTTATTTACTTACTCAAATTTTAACGTCCATTATTGTTAACTGAGAATTTTGGGACGGATTATCTATAGGTCACCACCCTTTTCTAGACACGATATGGCTGATGCTTTTTCTTTTTTCTAAAGAAAAGCCCCATAGTAGGAATCGAACCCACGACCCTTGGCACGGAATTTTAAGTGCACAAGCCTTAATTAACATTCACGGACACCAAGCCTCCAGATTGATCGGGTGGAAGAATCAACCAAGGAAGGAAATAAAAGCAAATTTGTGAATGAAAGTCTTCAGAGATCTTCTAGAAAAACTGAAGAACAGTAAAAGTAAAGAAAAATTAGATGTTTTTTTTTCTATTTGTGGATAACATCATTATTTCCAAGAATAAATATTGCTTATCAATGCTACTTTCAGGTTTAAATGTTTACTATTTATTTAAATTTTAATGTCCATTATTAATAATGTTTACTAAAGAATTTATGTATGTTTACTAAAGGAACTAAGGGGTCAATGACAGCTGTGAATATTTCTTTACACAAGTGTTAAATTCTTTTTGTATTCTTTTATGTTTTGTTGTATTTCATATTTCCAGTTTTTTTTTCTTGTTAACTGTGAACATTTAAATCGCTTTTGTTTTTTGTTTAAATTAGAGCTAATCGCTTTTTTTGTTGCGGAGCTCTTCAATGAATTAATAAAGAAATAATTATTTAAATTTATTTACTATTATTCTAGGTGCGTTTCGATAAAAATGTGGACCATAGACATAAATTATTTTATAATGAATTTTTTTTTCTAATTTCTATGTATTTCTTGTTGACGTTTAAGATAAGAAAATTGATTAATGTTAGTCAGAAATAAATAATTAGTAGCCTAGTTAATCATTAATGACGTTTGATGAAATAATCAAATTTGACCTACATATCCACAGTTCCAAGGAGAGGCATCTTCTGTGCTCTGAAGTCGGGTAGCAACTAGAGAGAGCTGTTTCCTATCGACTATTGGCTATCGAATCCCCTCCCTTCATCGTTCCGAGTGATTCATTCAACCCCTCCTCCTTGTATGTTATCTTCCTCACTTCCCGCTTTAAGCTTTGCATAGAGGTTAATGCTACCCCGTTCCAAAGAGATTCTGTATTTATGGAGGTTAGAAGTGTCGACGTCCTATTCGTCCGTAGTTCAGGGTGAAGGGGGGTAAAGCGGCCCCTATAATTTTGTGAAATAATGTATAGTTTTTCAGGGTCGTTACCCCTCAGTCAGGTCGGGCATTGTCCTTTAATTAGTTATTTAAGCATCTAAAATTAATTGGTAACGTTTTCTTCTCGAGAAAGATTATGATCTATCTTATGAATAGGGACCGGATTCCTAGGTTTTCACCTATTTTTTTCCTTTCTCCTAAACATGATAATGATCATTCTATATATGTATATATATATATATATATATATATATATATATATATATATATATGATTCGCGTCTTGTAGTATCATTCATGCAAATTTGGAATTTGATAATATCAGCTAAAATCAACTAAATAACACTAGAATGACCTAGATAAACCTAATCATTAAAATAGAAAATACAATTCAATGAACTCATTTCCTTGATCAAACAAATTTTCTTAAAAGCATCTTCCCTTTTTCTTCAAAGTTCTTTAAATGCTCAAACTCTTTAGCAAAGGAACTTAAAAATGTCCTTTACATATTTTTTTTTAATTGATTTGTTTTATGTTTTATTAAATAATTTAATTTCTTTTTTTTTTCTTTTTTTTTTAAACATTACTTTATTTTTAAAATGTATTTTAGTTATATAAAGTTCATTCACTTAATTTTTTAAATAAATATTTAATAAATAATTAAGAATAATTATTATTCTTTTTTTAAAATAATAATCATATTATCGTTTTATTTTTATTTGCTTACCTTATTTTTTTTTTATGTCACTATTTATATACATATTAAATTATCAATTATAATTTATAACTTAATCAAAATTATTAATGATAAATTATAATAGGTTGAATTTATTTTTTGAACCTATTGAAACATTTTTATCACCTAAAATGGATTTTTATTAAATTTTAACGTCCTTTTACTTATTAACCCTTTTCTAGCCAGGATAGGGCTGATGCCTTTTTTTTATTTTCTAAAGAAAAGCCACCACCCCATAGTGGGAATCGAACCCACGACCCTTTGCACGAAGTGGATACGCCTTAGCACTCACGGCCACCGGGTCTTTATATAAAGATACTTATAAATAAATCATTGAGAACAAAGAGTCGGAATTTTATGTTTATATATATATATATATGTTTATATATATATATATATATATATATATATATATATATATATGTGTATATATATGTATATATATAAATATTTTTTTAATTTCAAACATTTTTAGTTACATATAGTTCATATATCTTCAAGGAACGAGATTTAGCTAATGATTATAATAAGGAATAAATTGGTCTAATGATTTTATCTTTGGAGGAAATTAAGTTAATTTCTGAGGAAATTAAGTAATTCCAATATATTTCCCAATAAAACACAGAAAAAAATAGGTTTTATCAAATTCAAGAATTGTACTTCTTCTCCAAGATCTGCCTGCTCCACATTCGCCTGAATTCGCACTGCTGAATAAAAACAACCTTCAAATCGGATTTACTCATGTTAGAGACCTGTAATGAAAAAATAAAATTAATTATTTTCGTTGTGTTGACTATTTCCTGAGAGTGGTCTGGGTTCAGTGGGAAAGCAGTCACATGGCTGCATTATTTCCTGAGAGTGGTCTGGGTTCAGTGGGAAAGCAGTCACATACCTGCATTATTTCCTGAGAGTGGTCTGGGTTCAGTGGGAAAGCAGTCACATACCTGCATTATTTCCTGAGAGTGGTCTGGGTTCAGTGGGAAAGCAGTCACATACCTGCATTATTTCCTGAGAGTGGTCTGGGTTCAGTGGGAAAGCAGTCACATAGCTGCATTATTTCCTGAGAGTGGTCTGGGTTCAGTGGGAAAGCAGTCACATAGCTGCATTATTTCCTGAGAGTGGTCTGGGTTCAGTGGGAAAGCAGTCACATAGCTGCATTATTTCCTGAGAGTCGTCTGGGTTCAGTGGGAAAGCAGTCACATAGCTGCATTATTTCCTGAGAGTGGTCTGGGTTCAGTGGGAAAGCAGTCACATAGCTGCATTATTTCCTGAGAGTGGTCTGGGTTCAGTGGGAAAGCAGTCACATACCTGCATTATTTCCTGAGAGTGGTCTGGGTTCAGTGGGAAAGCAGTCACATAGCTGCATTATTTCCTGAGAGTGGTCTGGGTTCAGTGGGAAAGCAGTCACATAGCTGCATTTTGTTTTGTTTCAGAAATGTCTACTGCTGTCGAGAAATAAACAAATGCCACAATCAAATTCAGCATGCACTAGCGTATATAGAAAATAATTTCGGGGGGGGGAGCTAGGAGCACCTAGGAATTTGGGGTGTAGGGAAAATTTTAAATATTTTAGATTAAAAAGGTGAGTTTAAAGTTCCTCTGGACACCTAGTAGACCAGCGTAAATGTAGAAGACATTGTTGTTATAGGCTTTTTTTACATGAAATGTTCACCGAAACAAAATTTCGTGGGGGGGGGGGGGGCTGCAGCCCCTCAGCCCCCTTATATACGCCCTTGACAGCATGACCTCCGAAGCCCGCACACCTCTTGGGAACTTTAAACTGCTTTTCATTTGGACTTGCTGTCCCAATCATGTCTCGCCCACCTTGGCTCAGTGACACACAATACCCCAAGAAATTATTCTTATTTAGACTTTTAGTGAACCTAACATTATATTAGGGAGGCAAGTAACCTTAATACAATAGTTGTTCATTAGAAAGACCATCTCTTGTTGTGGAGTTACAACACACATCTTGCAAGCAATTTGGCTATTTGGAAGTTTTCTTCATTTAATGGAGTAAAACAAATGTCTCTCCCATATTATAGCTATGACGTATGGCATGTTAGTGGAGCGATTATAAACATAAATGACTAAATTAACTAAAAGAGGTCAGTAGCTTGTGGAATTTGAAAACTGACGAGCAATCGTGGTAAGTGCAAAGTCAAGATATTAAAGTCGCTCATTCGAAATCGGAAGCAGCTCTTGCTAATCCAAAGGACATATCCTTTACGTATATTGTGTGGCGATATTCTTGGCGTAGATGTTTCGTTGGTATCCAATAGAAGCCCCCCCCCTCTTTCCTCAGAGAATTAATTAATTAAATTCCCAGGAAACTCGCATGATGCATTTACTTACTTTTTCTCTACCATGCTTTTGGAGAAAACGTTTGAATTCATAAAATACATTATGTCACAAGCTATCACTTATTACATAGTGATAGGATGCAAATTTAAAAATAAAGACTTTTTTTGATATTCTTCTGACTTATTTTCTCTTCCCAACGCTGCCGACGTTCAGAATATGGTATGTCAGACTAGTTAAGAAACAGGCAGATATAGAGATTGAGTAGATCGCACTTTAGTATTTCTAAAGTGACACAACTCAAAATAAAACTCAACTGAAAATGTGTCACTCTTGCCCATGTAGGGGCCTAAGGATTAAGACTGGAAGGGTGACACAAGTGCCTTCTGGTGCACAAGCTCTGAAACTAGGTACGTACAGTTTTGATGGTTGATAAATATATATTTACAATGTCTTTCACAGTCATAACTATGAAGGTGTTAATAAAACCGATTCTTGAGTTGTTTTACTTTATTTATTTAAATTTTAACGTCCATTTATTATTAACTACGAATTTTAGGACGGGTTATCTATAGGTTACCACCCTTTTCTAGCCAGGATAGGGGTGATGCCTTTTCTTTTTTCGAAAGAAAAGCCACCACCCCTAATGGGAATCGAACCCACGACCTTTGGCACGGAGTGTTAAGAGCTCACGCCTTAACCCTCACGGCTACCGGGTCTGTTTTACTTTAGAAATACCAGTGCGACATTAGCGAAGCATTCAAAGAAATATGGTTATGGGAAAATAATCGAGGAAATTGTCAACACATACTACAGGTGATAATAATTACTTTTATTAAAAATCATCAAATACATTTTTGAATTGATCCTTTTTCATTATTTGTAACGGAGTTTCTTTGTACTTGTCGAAATTGCTTGTATCGTCAGGTGATTTGACTGTGGGAATGAATGGCGGATCAATTTTACCATTAAACATTGAAATCCAATCAATATTACCAAACCAAGAATGACTCTTGATATCTTGAATGCCTCCTTTTAGATTTCCGAACCGCCTACTGAGATCTTTGGTTATTAAATTGCGAATCAAATCTTCGAGATCAGAAGAGAAGTACTTGGGAATGGAGTATTGACAAGAAATAGCTTTCTCGTATATTTTCATCGGATCTTTGGCAACGAACGGCGGATAGCCTGCAGTCATTTCGAACAAGAGGACACCGAATGACCACCAATCCACAGCTTTGCCGTAACCTTTGCTCAGAATTATCTCAGGTGCCAAGTATTCTGGAGTTCCGCACATTGTGTAAGTCCTACCTTTGACGACTTTGCAAAAGCCGAAATCTGTCACCTTAACATTTCCTTTGTTGTCAATGAGAAGATTTTCTGGCTTGAGGTCTCTGAAGAGCATGTCGCAATAGTGGATGTATTCGAAGGCCAGAAGTACCTGAGCTGCATAGAATTTGGAAAGCTGCTCGTCGAATTTCTTCATATTCCTCAAATGAACGAACATCTCTCCCCCGTTAATCAACGGAAGGCCCAAGTAAACGTAACTGTTGTCGTGAAAAGCGTACTCCAAATGTACCGTGAATGGATGGTTCAACGCTTGTAGAATCCTTTTCTCGTTGATGACGTGTTTTATTTGTTTTGTTTTGACTATTTGACTCTTCTCGAGAACCTTGATAGCATAAAAGGTATTGTTTTTTATCCTTTTGACAAGTATCACCCTGCCGAATGCGCCTTTTCCGAGAGTTCTCTGGCACTCAAAATCCGATATGCTATAATCATTTGTGCATCTTAGTTCGAAAAGTTCGAAGAACTCCTTTTTACCACTCTCCAAGAATTCCTCATAGTTCGTCATGGGGATTATTTGTCTTTTTTTGCCTTCCATTTTAGAAATAAAATTGAAAAAAAAAAAAAAAAAAAAAAGAAAATCACAAGCTAAAACTTAGTTGATGAAAAAACTACTAACCTACATTGTCAATTATGTCATCGTGTGAAATAAAGTACAATATATTAACATCTGTTATCTTTATCTACTTATATTTAAATTTTAACGTCCATTATTATTAACTAACAATTTTAGGAAGGGTTATCCATAGGTTACCACCCTTTGTTACCTAGAAACCCACGACCCTTGGTACGGAGTGTGAAGTGCTCACGCCTTAACACTCACGGCCACCGGGTCTCCTGTTATCTTTATCAATAATTAAACTAATAGAGACAATTGGGCCGACCGCGATGGCTAACGCCGTGGATTCTCAAGTGGAAGACGTGGGTTCGATTCCCGCCTGAACGAGATTGATTTTCTTCATTTCAGAGCCCGTTGAAGAAATTCCCTGCCCAACCATGACTTTTTAGGAAAGTTGGCAAACTGTAGATAACCCGGCGCTAAAAGCCTAAATGTCGATGCGCCGTAAAAAAAAAGGATAGTTAGTGTCATGCCTTTTGTGTAGGCTGATTCACAGAGACTGCAGACTCACCTCAGGTGCTATTCGAACAAGGCTAATAGTCCAATCTGTCTAAATTCATAATTTTGTTTTTAGTAGTATACTTTTTTTAATTTATTTATTAGCCAATGCCCGCTCTTGGTTGATAAGCTATTCGGCGTGGATCCACCCAATAAATACCAGGTGTAGAAAGTTGGGGATCCAGTTCGAGACAGATAGCGATGTGGTCTCCATTCATAATGCCATCGTGACAGAGCGGGCAAGTGTCGTCTTCTGCCAAGCCAAAGCTGTGTAAGTGTGCCTGGAGATAATCGTGGCCAGTCAACAGTCGAAAACGGCTGTTGGCCAGTGGTTGACGGCAGGGGGCCGATGTGGTAAAGGGGTGCCCATTTCTTTCCAAAGCTAGCTTCCTCGTGTACTAGTTTGGTGTGGGGTTTTATGGCAGCACCAATTAGGTTTTCGGGAGAGGCAAGACTTGTGTCTATTTTTGGTTGATCCATTTGTGTCCCCTTCTTTGCAAGATCGTCTGCTTTCGTAGTATACTATCTAACATGACTTTCAGTGATGATGTTAATTTATCTGTTCAGTAGACTCGACAGACGCAAAGAGTTTTGTTCGCAGTGAGGTTGCTCGCGAGAAGTTCCGGTCTTCTCACACGCAGCTCTTCAGATGCTATTCTAAAGGAAGATGTCCAACTTTGGCGATCCTTCCCGCTCGAATCCTAAATCCTACTTATATTGCTGCTATTAACAGACAGTAGATGGTTAAAAAAAAAAAAAAAAAAAAAAAAAAAAATCAATCCCTTAACAGGGGGGGGGGGGGCAGATACTATAAAGGTATCTGATTCATGACCATACGGCACAGTTAGAATGGACAGTAATAGAACAGCTGAGAAAGACGTTCCTAATATGTCGTCTTGCCTCCCGAGACCCGATTCTTTCCCTTCGGGTATGGGTACAGCAATATCAGTTCCTCTGAGTGGTTCACCATGAAACCCTAGAATGCTTTAATTGCCTGTGGTTGGGACACATTCCCAGAGACATCGACCTCTGCAGCCAAACATGTTAAGCTCCTGTATTTTAAAAGGGAAAATAACTTTCAGCACGGAACTATCAATAAAATAATATTAGTGAAGGCGAAACTCATCTCAATTATTACTGTAATGATATTTTAAAATAATAATAATAAAGAAGAATTTAGTAAACAAACTAGATAGTTATTGATTTCATTATTTTTTCAGCTTACCTTATTTGTTTCCTCCTGCATATCATTATCGATTTTATCTTTTTCAGCTAATTCTTTATTACTTTCTGTGCACTTGAAGCTCTCAGTGTTGTTATATTCAATTACATTTTGAATTCTCTCCTTTGTCTTTTTCTCTTCTTGAATTTCCTCCGTCAATTTCTTTTCGTAAGCCACAGCTGTTTCTAGTTTTTCTTTTAGCCTCTGAAAAAAAAAAAAAATATTCAATTAGAGTTTGAAGAGAAAGACCATTTTTTCGAAATTTTAAATTCTAATTATTTTATGATTTCTCGTGATTTGGCGCACAAAGTAAGAAAGACTCAAGGAATATTTGAATAATCTAAAAAGCTTGCAATAATTTTCGTAAATTTTGCTCTGTAACTGCAAAAAACTAGTGGCGGAACAATACAATCACAAATATCTCTTTCGATTTCACGTGTCTGTCTGTTTGTTCCTTATACAAATCCACACCGTTTGTCCGATTTTGATAAAACTCGGCACACAGGTAGGTCTTGATATGGGGAATCTCCTAGGCTAGGCCAACATAGTCAAATTTCAAAATTTTGTCAAAAAGTCAAAAGTTTTGTTGAAGAAAAAAGGCCGTCATAGTTTTGTTGAAGAAAAATGGCCGCGATAATTAGAATAACTCAAACTCATTGATGACTATGCATCATTATATAATCATGTAAAGCAGTTTATTTCAATTTTATTTCAACAGTCACTGTCTAACTAAGGAGTGCTGGCCTTTGTTTGATAAGAGCTATCTTACTCGCAGGCTGTGGTGCTGGCCTCTGTCGGCTGCTTCACGAATTACTTCGGCCATTTTGAATAATGCCTAACAATTTATTTTTTGATGTGGTTGATAATTAGAATTACTCAATCTCATTGATGACTTTACATCATTTTATAATCATGAAATGCATTTTATTTCAATATTATTTCAACAATCACTGTCTAATTAAGGAGTGCTGGGGAGGAGGAGACCCTTAATTTTCTTGCTAAATTCAATTAGAAAATATTTATGAATCCACCTTTAATGATTCCTCAAGCTGGTCCGTTTGTTTTCTTTGACATACTACACTGTCAAATCTTCTCTTCAAATGGTTGTACTTTTCTCTTTCAGAATGGCTTTCCAGTCTATAATAGAAAATAATATGATCTTATTAATGTTCAGGAATTTATTGTTTATAAAATATTTTATAAATCATCCGAAATACTCATCATAGTTAGAAAATGATGAAGTAATTTAATCAGTTACTATTGTGAATTCATTGAACATAACTATCAGTAACTGATTAATTGAAGGGGTCGGGTTATAGTGCCAAGCAACATTTCTAATAAAACATAACTTCATTATTTTTCAAGCGGAAGGTAAATAAAAGAGCATTAACAAAGTTCATTCATTTTATTAAAATATTGGATTGAAGAAGATTGGGTCACTATAAAATATGAATATAAAACTTAACTGCAGCTGCTATATGTGACGAGCACTGTCAAAAGATAAATAATCGCCGCCCTTATTGACAACACCTCTATGGATAGCGACTCTTTGGGGCTGCTACCTTCTAGCGAGGTTACCAAGAAAGCCGGTGATGTGATAGTGGCCAGTTTTGTGTGAAAATACAAGAAATGAATAAATAAACGCATGCGAACTGTAAATAGGTGCACCTTAGAATTAATGTAGTATGTAGATGCATGTTTAATTTATATTATTATGATTATTATTATTTGCTAGCATGAGAGCTCTTATTTATTTATGCTTGGCTTGTAGAATGTAGTGAATTGCTTTTTAAACGTTATTATTATTATCATTTGCACTTAAGTTTCTATGATTTTGTTATGTTTTAATAAATGCATGATCAGTAAATATTCATTGAGTGAAACCTTCTACCCGGCGTTTATAGCCGTTGCCAAAGAGGTTAAATATATATAGGATATTATGTGGGGCTATGAGTTGAAATGGTTAGGGGCAACAAGATTAAGTAGCATACAGAGCTTGTAGTCATATTTTAGTAGCATTTGCATCATAGACTGATAGTCCTACATAATATCCAACATGTAGAATCTACAGTTAAGTTTTATTAAAAATGTTGCTTGGCACTATTTTGCCTCGACCCCTTCAATTATTTCATGTGACATGAAACGATGAATTTTCCGTGTTTTGATAATAACAACTATATTTATAGGGATTTTGGTTATCTTACTTTTTAAAAAATAGTGATACATAGGAAATAATTATATCCTGCAAAGAAAAAGAAAATTTATAAGAATGTTGAATTATTGTCTCATGGTTTTGATCTCAATTCAAAGGAATGTAGGCTCAGACTTAACAAATAGTTTTTAAAACATTTCTTCAAATCTTCGTTTTTCCAAGTGTTGCAAGGAAATATATCGTAAATAATAAAATTTGTCTACAAGGAATTTATTATTATAAATGAAGACCAAAAGTATATTTAGTATTTTTAATCTATAATAGATGAATATCCATGAGTAAATATTTATTATAAAATCTATTGACCGAACTCCGCTGTATATGATTGGAATAAAATACTCGGCAACTCAACAATGAGAATTCTCTTTCTAATAAAATATTAAAGAACTTTATTGATCGCTCTTATTCCTCTCTGGCATCTATGTTCAGAACTAATTTAGCAATATCATAGAAAAGAGGATTTATATATATATATATATATATATATATATATATATATATATATATATATACATACAGACATATGTTTGTATTTATACATATATAAATAATTTGTTAGTTCACTACTCATTATAATAAATACCTGGCCTTTCAAAGTGAATATTGGATCTTTAAATCTTTATTACGTTTATTATTTATTATTATAATGTACTAGCTGTTCCCCGGTGTACCATACCACCCCAGTGCGGATTAGTAAAGAAACAAACATACAGACAGACAGCTGATGACATAGCCTATGACATTTCCCGCATCAAGATCTACCTGTGTAGCAAATTACGTCAAAATCGGTCAAACGGTGTGAATTTGTTTATATCCTATATATTCGTGAAACGGCCACCAGAGGCCACCACCACACGTGGTAATCGAACTCGTTCAATCGTTTGCTAAGCGAACGCTACATAGCAAGTTTCGTGGCGAAAAACAAAAACTCTGGCATATATATATATATATATATATATATATATATATATATATATATATATATATATATGCCTACGCCTGTTAACACGATAGCCGCCAGAGTTATTGTTTTTTCGCCACGAAACTTGCTATGTAGCGTTCGCTTAGCAAACGATTGAACGAGTTCGATTACCACGTGTGATGGTGGCCTCTGGTGGCCTTTTCACGAATATATAGGATATAAACAAATTCACACCGTTTGACCGATTTTGACGTAATTTGCTACACAGGTAGATCTTGATGCGGGAAATGTCATAGGCTATGTCAAACTTTTCTATCAGCTGTCTGTCTGTATGTTTGTTTCTTTACTAATCCGCACTGGGGTGGTATGGTGTGTGTGTGTGTGTGTGTGTGTGTATATAACCTTGCCTATGACTCTCCCCAAATCGACATGAGTGCCAAGTGTAATCAAAATCGGTCGAACTGTATGGATTTGTGTAAGGAACAAACATACAGACAGACAGTTGGTAGACATTTTTGAGCTAGACTATGACACTCCCCGTATCAAGACCTACCTGTGTGCCAAGTTTCGTCAAAATCGGTCAAACGGTGTGGATTTGTATAAGGAACACAAACAGACATACACGTGATTTATATATATATATATATATATATATATATATATATATATATATATATATATATATATTATATTTTTCTAGCAAAGAAAAATATGAGGTCGAACTTATGAGTATATGTGTGCACTTGGACTGGATTTTTGCAATTAAAAAAAAATAAATGTGAGGTTTTTTAATAACCGAATTGATGAAATCACCGTGACAAATTATGGTAGGTGAATATATGTCTAGATGATCTTTTAGTGCCGCAAGTTTTGCTTGTGTGTCTGCTTGAGTACCAGGATCGATGTCTTCATGACCTGGCAGCCAGTACACAGTTTAAGTGTTATTTGCAAGGCCCTAAACGACACAAAGACTACGTTAAAACTGGTCAGGGACTAAATGGAACTAAATGAATTGGCCAAGAATATGAATTGTGTCGAGATGCAGTGGATACCTGGACACAGTGGAATCCCTGGCAATGAAAGGGCGGACCAACTTGCAGGAAGAGGTGACGCTACAGCGCCAATAGGCCCGGCTCCTTTTTGCGGGGCACCACCGTCATTGGTCAAACGGACAATTTACCAATGGTTACATAGGAAGCAACAAAACCTGTGGGAAACCCAAACTCTTAGGCACACCAATGAATTTATTCAAAAGCCTTCAGGAGAACCTTGGAAGGAGCTGAAGCTCTTTAACAGAGTAGAACTTCAGGAAGCTATTGGAATAATTACAGGACATAGCAACCTGAACAAGGACCTTCATAGGATGAAGATAGCCAACTCCCCATCTGCAGATGGTGTGTAGCAGAAGAAGAGACGTCGATACACATCAGCCGTGACTGCCAACGGCTGGATTATATAGGCTTTAGGTACTTTGGTGGCACAAATGATACAAACCTTGACCCAAGGGAAATATCAGTAACTGACTCCTGGATTATTGGAATGTAGTAATCTGAAGAGAGAAAACAACGGGCAGCACAATAGGTCGTACGGCCCCGGTGCGTTGTCTGGAGGAGGACAGCCCGACATTATTGTATGTAAGTTTTATTGAAGGATTTGCATCATAAATTTCCTTTAATGTTAGTATTGTGCTTATTGAGTCAGGGCATATTGTAATGTTTTTGTGGTTAGGTGTATTGTCTAATGCAAATATTACAGCTTGGGCAAGTAGTTCAGATGAGTAGGAACTTGTTATTTGTGGTAATCTTCATGATTTAATTTCAGGACCTTGGAAGATTAAGAGCGAATCACGAATACCGGATGTTGGGAAATCGAAGTTAAAGTTCTAGAAGCGCTTCAGGATAGGAAGGGTGAATGTTTACTCTATAGAATGCTCATTCAACAATCTGACTGAAAAAGTATGGAATTGAAAGTCAATGTTTTAATTAAAATTTTTACACGTGATTTATGGGCAACAAAATGCCAGGAAGGGAGTTTCAGACAAGGAATTTTCCCTTGAAATAGGACATTGAATGTTCTTGATGATGCTGCTACTCACTTTAGCTTGAAACTGTGAGAGAATTAAAGACGAACCAGAGAAACAAGGCGAAGCGTCATGTTACCTACATCTTTCTGAACCATAAAATAAAATAAAAAAAAAAAAAAGTCAATTTTTCTTATTCACCCTTACTCTTCCAAGGTCCTGATTTGTTCTACTACAGCAGTTGCTCCAGTACTTTCCGCCGATTTCGAAACACCAGTGCACATGAAGAGGGAGTCTGTGTTTTCCCTCAATTCTCAATAGAATATAATTTATAACTGTAAGTTTAATGTTAATGTTTAAATATCGAAAATGAGTTTAAATTCTGATAATCATTTTAAAACACCCGGTATATTGAATATCAACAAGGAAAAAAGCCAAGCCGACAGCTTACTCGTGATCCTGAATGTATTTTTGGAGAGCTTCGACATATTCTTGAAGTTGATTCCGCTCTGCCAGAAGCTGTTCTGCCCGAGTGAATTCCATACCGAGCCGATGTTGCAAATGACAAGTCTGTAAGCTTTCCTGGTTTATACAGTTCTCCAGTTCCTTTATTCTGTATTTCTGTTTTCTTATTGTTTCTTGATAATCTAAAACTTTTAGAAGGAAATAATAAAAACACACATTTCAGGGCCGCCACATCTCAGAGCCGGGCCCAGGACCAAATCACGGGCCCCCATTTCTCAGAGCCGTGCCCCTACTTCTCAGAGCCAGACTGAAAATTCTAGTACTTTGCTATAGGACTTTGGGCATTTTAAAATTATTTTCTTCTTAAGTTTTGAGCGAAATGAGAATAAAAGCCGACAATCGGTGCAGCAAAGGCTCGCAGCTTTCGGTACTTGTAGATTTATTACGACTCCTGATGAAATATACTATTCTAGGACTACATTTGTTTTCTTGATTATGTACATTAAAAAAAAAAAAAAAAATAGAACCCATTGCAATAAATGTAGTCTACGCCCGTCTATATTTCTAAGCCCCATTCTTTTTACAAGCTCATAACCTATCAAAAAAAAAAAAAAAACAGTCCCGTAACAGGCCACGAGAGCCCTGAGGGGCAGATACTATAGAGGTATCTGATTCATGACCATACGGCACACTAGGGAGATAGTGTGGTCAGTACTATGCTCCGGCCGCCTGATTTTCCCCTTGGCTGCTTCGACTGCTACAGTCATTAGCACCAACCAAGGTACCCATTATTAAATTAATTAAAGGCTGGGTTGGCCTAGGGACGGTCAGGGAGGCCGAATTCAACCGGTGAACGAAGACACTAGAAGAAAAAATCTTTACTGCTTGCTCGGGATTTGAACTCAGGCCTCCAGCTTATTAGTCCAGTGCTCTACCACTGAGCTAACCTCGCCCCATCATAACCTATACATTTTTTTTTGCCAATTAGCGAGCCCGGCCCGGGCCCCCACGGCGCCCGGCCCGGGACAACTGTACTCGGCAGTCCTCCCCATGTGGCGGCCCTGACACATTTTCATACTTTATTCTCAAAATCGCCTTTTAATTAGTTATGATAAAGTTATGAAAGGGTGGTAACCTATAGATAACCCGTCCTAAAATTCGTAGTTAATAATAAATGGACGTTAAAATTTAAATAAATAAATAAAGTCATGAAGTTTCAAGCACTTATTTCTCCCATTGAGATCATTCAATCGAATTTTTTTTAAAACCGTTTCTGTAGAGAATTTTAGTAAGCTTTCGAATGGTCACCTTCCACTTACCCAACCGTTTGTGAGATATTTTATATATAAATATTTGTTTATTTACAGAATATTACAATATACAATTTCAATTGTATTATGCAATTTTGATACTGGTTACTTGTCGACGCCTCAGGTGCCACGAGTTGTCAACCGAATACCTTCCTTGATAGGAAGGATTCTAGAATGACCTGGAGTTACCTTACGCCATCCAACCACATCCTGTGTGAGATATTAAGGAAAATATACAAAGTTCCCAAAACTTTTCTTGTATGTTAATAATTTTTTTTCTAAATCTTCCTTAGCTCTAAATGCCAAACGTCTGGAACAATTTTCAACTGAATCAATCATTTCTAAATACCCAACCCGAAATTTGGCTAGGAAAACTACTTGTATCAAACTTTCTCGTAAACGGTTACAGATATCGCTTTAAGAATGGTTCCATTCGTTTCCCCATGTTAGAAAGCCTTTAAAAGTGTATCTTAAAGTGTATTAAAGCGAAAACGTAAACGCTACAATTTTTTTTCGCGTTTATTTTGCCCTAACAACTACATTCCGGTGGACAGATTCTGCTACTAACAACAAACTTGACATTTCAAATCGCATTTTGGATGCGACCAAAATGCGATTTGACCATTTTGGGACAGCTACCGAGCGAACAGACAAATATATATAAAAAAACACAAAAACTTGAACCACTGATATTCTTGTGACCTATGTGTTCTGAAACATTTACATTTATTTCTATTCCTCTCATTTGCGTCATTAGTTCGTTTCGCCTCTTTAAAAATAAAAAAAAATAAAAATAAAGAAAACACAAATGTGAGAAAAACGTTCCGAAACATAGGCACTTCTATTTGGGGCTTTATAAATTCCATTTACCTCTATTCCCTTTAAAATTAATATAAAAAAAAAAAATAAACATATTTTATGTAATTCATTTAAAATTTTAGATTATTTATTGTTACAAGAATAATAAACATTATTAAAATTGGTTCAATAGTTCCCAAAAAAGTGTTAAACCTTAAATATATTTATAGGATTATCGAAAAAGGCGGAAGGTCAATAACACTACACCAAACACTTTCACACTTTTTATTTAACTTCCCTGCATGTTTCGCGCCATTTTGGCGCCTCTTCAGGGGAATATACTTCAAAACATAACTTCAGCTTCAGCTTGAGGAGAAGAACCTTCCACTAGCAGGGCAGACGTTGTGTTTTGAAGCATATTCACCTGAAAAAGTGCAAAAATGCTACGAAACTTGTAGGGAAGTTAAATAAAAAGTGTGAAAGTGTGTGGTGTAGTGTTATTGACCTTCCGCATTTTTCGAAAATTCTATAAATTTGAGCCAAGAGTCAGTTCATGAAAAAACAAAAAAAAAAAAAAAAAAGAACAGTCCCGTAACAGGCCACGTGGGCCCCGAGGGGCAGATTCTATAGAGATATCTGATTCATGACCATACGACACACTAGGGAGATAATGTGGTCAATACTATGCTCCGGCCGCCTGACATTCCCCTTGGTTGCTTCGACTCCCAGCAGTCATTAGCACTACAAGGTACCCATTATTAAATTAATTAAAGGCTGGGTTGGCCTAGGGACGGTCAGGAAGGCCGAATTCAACCCGTGAACGAAGACACTACAAGACAAAATCTTTAGTGCTTGCTCGGGATTTGAACTCAGGTCCTCCAACTTATTATTCCAGTGCTCTGCCACTCAGCTAACCTCGGTCAGTTAATGATTAATCTTAAATATAGTGTATTGTGAGGAATGCTGGATTTTCTAAAGAATAAATAAATCGTACCATTTCTATTAAAGTCTTGAGCTTTCTGTGTGAGTTCCTTCTCGAGTTGTTCAATATGGCTGATGAGTTCCCCTTTATTCCTCTGGAAGCAGATGTCTCTTACAGGAGCATCGCCTTCACCAGCCAATCCTGGTATTTCCTTCAATATTTCACCGATGTATGTACTTTTAGTTTCCTGTAAGGAAACGAGTTATTTTATTTAATTCTGCGGGACAGAATCCGCCTGATTGTTGGGTCTTATTGCTTCTAGGAAGTGTCAAATTGAGTAAACTTTTTTTTAATTTTTTTTTCTTGTGTTTAACGGCGTATCATCTGTTGGGCTATTAACGCCGGGGTATCTACAGGTTGACACCCTTTTATAATACCAACAGCACGTGGTCGGTCACCCATTCAGGCTCTGACCATGCCCGACATTGCTTAACCTCGGTAATCAACGGGAACCGGTGCATTCAACTTGGCTATGGCCGTTGGTTTTTTTTAATGGTATGTCTACTCTTGGTCATTAATGAAAAGCCACCACCCATAGTGGGAATCGAACACATGACCCTTCGCACAAAATACAAAAGCCTTACCACTCACGGCCACCCGGGCTGCGTGTGTCCTAATAATGCTTGTTTTATTTGCCTACATTTAGTTTTTATTTAGTTTTAGCATAAATATGCTTTAGCGGTGACAAAACTGGAAAAAAACGTTACAAAAAAATGGCCGCCGGTGTTCGCGCATGCGCAGTGGTGTTCGGGTATGCGTTGTGGCGGTCGGGCATGTGTTGTGGCGATTGGGCATGCGTTGTGGCGGTCGGGCATGCTCTGTAGTGTTCGCGTATGCGCAGTGGCGTTCGGAAATGCGCAAAGGCGGTTTCACATGCGCAGTGGCGCTTGAGCACGCGCATTTGCGTTCGCACATTCGTAGTGGCGTTCGGGCATGCGCAGTGGCGCTTGGGCACGCGCATTTGCGTTCGCACATGCGTAGTGGCGTTCGGGCATGCGTAGAAGAGTTCGCGCATGCGCAGTGGCGTTCGCTCATGCGCAGTGGCGTTCGCTCATGCGCAGTGGCGTTCGGGCATCCGCAGTGATCATGTACGGAAAAGAGGACTCTACATGTGTCACAAAAAAGAGTACGCTGGCGTTCGCACATCCGCATTGGCCATGTACGAAAAAGATAACTGTATGTTATAGAGTACATCACAAAGGTTTATCGGGTGGACCTAGCTTTACAGAAAAGTGCCACAAGAACGTGTCTGCTGGCGCTCGATCATGCGCGGCGGCCATCCTGAATTTGAGCAGAAGGCTCTAAAAGAGTCATACAGTACATTACATAAGTTTGTTGGGTGGATCTAAAGCATATTTATGTTCCTGAATTTAAGCAGAAGGCTCTAAACGAAATAATTTTTTTCAATGCGAAATAAAAGTTTTCAGTATTTTAATCAAGAATTTTAGGGTTTCTTTGGTTTACAATACCTGAAATACTGGGGAAGAAAGAGGGGCCAACGGCCATAGCCACGTTGAACACACCGGTTCCCGTGGATCACCGAAGTTAAGCAACGTCGGGCGTGGTCAGTACCTGAATGGGTGACCGACCACGTGCTGTTGGCATTATAAAAGGGTGGCAACCTGTAGATAGCCCGGTGCTAATAGCCAAAATGTTGATGCGCCGTTAAAAACGAAAAAAAAACTGGGAAGAAAGAAAATACACACTTTCATGCCTATGTTAACTACCGCTTATCCTACAATCCAACCCCAGCCACAGTAAGTGTTGAAAGGCCCTTTTAAACCCTAAAGTATATATTAAATGATTATAGATATAATATAAAATCCTCAAACTTATAGGATATGTTATTATTGAAATGAAAATAAATAACTTTCTAAAAATTTATTTTCGTTTATTTACGGAAATATATTTTTTGATACAAAACAAAAAATAAACATTATTAGGATTAATTTATTTTTTTAAACCTATAAGGTATTTTCATTGAAATTACTTTAAAACTTGTATTTTAACTTGAAAATAACAGTAAAAAAAAAAAAAAAAGTAAAGTTTAAATCCAAAAAGATATTTTCGAACATTCAATTTTTCAATATGAAAATAAAAGTAATAGTTTAAAAAATAATTTTTTAAAATAAAAGTTACCAATTATTTTTGAGCCCTGATTTTCCGCTTTCTTACCTTAATAGAACACTTGATGCTCTCTCTATAGTTAATATCGTAATTCTTATTCGGAGGCAAGCCGAAAATTATGTGATCCACTTTCTCTGGGATTTTTTCATTAACTGAAATAAAGTCAATATTTAGAGCTACTATAAAATGCATATCTGTGTAATATATATATTATTATTATGTTTTATTATGTTTTATATATATATATATATACATATATAAAACACGTGTCTCTCTGTTTGCCTGTCTGTTTGTTCCTTATAAAAATCGACACCGTTTGACCGATTTTGACCAAACTTGGAACGCCAGGAGGTCTTGATCCGGGAAGTCTCGTACCTAGGTCCAAAACGTCTACCAGCTGTCTGTCTGTATGTTAGGTCCTTATATAAATCCACACCGTTTGACCTATTTTGACCAAACATGGCACACAGGTCTTGATACGATGAGTGGCATAGGCTAGATCAAAAACCTCTACCAGCTGTCTGTCTGTATGTTTGTTCCTTACAAAAATCCATATAGTTCTTCTGATTTTGACAAAAGTGGGCTCACCACAGTTTTTTTCACAAAATTGGAAGAAAGTGTTTTTTGGCTAGCGATTGCGGCACTTTTACCTGGCCGAATTTTGACTTCGACCAGTTAATTTACAATCAGCAGAATTTAATGTTCGTTACTCCCTATCTGAAGATTTTTTCTTATCCCAAATCAATAGTTTTTAAATTATTAAAGAAAAACTGAATAAAAGTGCTAAAATTTCGCGGTTTTTCGCCTGCAAAAAGTTCTCCCCCCCCCTGCTTTCGAGATGGAACAATTGGTTTCAGCATACCCACGCCATACGTAAGGATATTAGCAAAAAAAATCTTATGGGGGAATTAATGTTAGCTCGATCCCCTTTTGAAGCCTCTATATAATGACTATTGGTCATTTTGTTTATAGTATTTAATATTTAAATTATAGTGAAAAAAAAATCCGGTTTTCCTTTATTAGGCAAGGAAATGGTGAATTGGAGCAGCGATTTGGAATCTGTCCTTCAAAGAATGAGGACATAATTGCAAGGCAACACAAATATATAAAAACAAATTTTTGTGCAAAATATTCGTTTTAGCCACTTGAGTTGATTAAATAATTAACTAGAATTTAAATTCTTGATACAACTAGGAGTAGTTTCTCCCCAAAATTGTTTAAAACATTATGTTATAATTGTTTTAGACATCAACTCCTGCTGAAATTCATTGATCCTTCTCCACCCTCATCTTTAACTCACTCAATTAAACCTTTAAATCCCACAATTAATTGCTGATATTTACCTTTTTCTGATGTAAAAGAAGATCCATTTGTATTTGCCTCTACGTCCTGCAGTTTTACGATTTTCGTTTGACATTCTACATCTTCTTTCGGAGATGTTATGTAGCACTGAGTAATTCGGGCACATTTACTTCTGTCCAAGGAGGTTTGTGAATCCTTGTCGAATTTTTCTTGCTTCTTTGGCGCGATATCTAAAACGTCAGTTTGAGAATCGATATCTGTCCTTGCTTTAGCATTCATTTCCTTCAGTTCCTCATACATTTTTGCTGTAAGCTTCAGCTCGTGCTTAATTTTGCGAATTCTCTTCTTGTATTTCTTTTTAAGATAATTAACGTGTATATTTGTTACTTCCTTTATTTTATTAATGGTTTTTTCTTTTTGAGCAATAATGTTCTTTATGTCTATGCTTAATTCAGTAATTTCTTTATTTAATTCTTCGTCTTTACTTGCCAATTTGCTGTCATAATAGTTTTTCTGTCTTTCTAATTCATTTCTATGAACTTCTTCAATTGCGCGTTTATTTACAAGATTTTTAAGTTCTTCTTCATGAATTGACTTCAATCTTGATATCTCTTTATCATGTTCATCTTGTTGCTTTAATATATTTTCCTCGATATTTTCTATTAAAACATTCAATTCTTTTCTATAGGCTTCACAGTTTTCTATTTTCATACTTTCCAATGACTGCCTTTCTTTTTCGAATTCATCTTCCAATTTTTTTATTAGTTTTTTATAACGATTTTCCAACTCTTCTTGTTTCAGTTTCTCGAAATCGGTCGTTTGTACGCTGACTGATAACAAATCTATTTCCGTGACGTCATTCTCTTTTTGAGGAACATATAGCAGACTATCTAGACGATCTTGCAATTCCTCAATAACAGCTGATAGCTCGTTGTTTTTCGAAGTGAGGTTTTTGATCTTCACTTCATGATCGACTCTGTCTAGGTCAGTTATTGTACCGATGGACTCTTTACATTTCACCAACATGGATTGCTGCAAATTCCCAATAATTTTATGTAGAACTTTTTCCATTTTATCTTTTTCCAACTTTAATGTTTCGTAGTTGTTATCTTTGGATAATATGAGCGTATTCAATTCTCCTATTATATTGTTCTTATCATTTAATTCACGAGTTGCACAAGAATTTTCTTCCAAGAGCTTTTCAAAATTTCTTTTTGATTCATCGATTAATGACTTATAGTTAAGAATTTTTTCCTTCGAATACTTTAAATTTTTTTTTGCTTTATCAAATATCATTTTTCTTTTGATAATATTGTCTTTGAGTTCTTTTATTTTAAGCTTAAGGTTTTTCATTTTCGAGCGGTTACATTTGAGTATGTTTTGGACATACTTTTGAGAGTATGTTTCCTTCAGCAGTTTCTCCTTTAAGCTAATTTCTTCCTTCCAGTGGCCTTCAAGCTTTTGTCCGTACAATAATATCTTGTTCGAGGTCCGAACAACGATTTGATCCATTTCTATGTCTTCTAGATTATCAAAATCGTACGTTTCTGCGTATAAATGAGAATTGTCCAACTTATTAATTTGTTCAAACAATCTTTCAGCCTTTTCTAATTTACCTTGGATAATTTTGAATTTATTCTTTTTATCAGAAAGCTGTTTTTTTAATGTTATGACCTGTTTATTTTGTTCCTGGATGGTTTGTTTTTCCTTGAAGGCTGTTTCAGTGAGACGTTTGATCTCCGATTCTAATTTCGAGATGTATTCATTTTCGAAATTAGTTTTAGCTTGTATTTCTTGATTGACATAATTCTCAAGGCTCTGTATCTTCTCCTCCTTCTGTGCGATGTAAGCTTCAAGAACGTCCACGTGTTTCTCGTATTCGTGAAGCGTAGAATCCAGTGACGCGCTCAACAAGTCACTTGTTGATTCATGAACGCACTGTTCAATATGTATTTCGTTCAGAGCTCTCTTTAATAAAGAATCGTTGTAATCAAGTTCTCCATTGAGGGCTAGAAGTTTTTCTTGCGCCAATTCGAGCTGTTTCTGCGTCTCTTCTAGTTCTCTCTCTTTGACAGTTTTATCATCGATGGTGCTAATCAATTTCTTTTCGAGGTCTTTTATCAAATTGTTTTTTGTGAAATAAGCTTCTTCGAGATGAGCTACGCTGCGGCTCATCTCCGAAAGGTCGTTCCTCAAATTCTGGTTTTCGAAGTAGTACTTGTCTGGTAGATTGGCTTCTGCAAATTTGTCGCTGGCGGACATTTCGTGTTGAGTGAAACGATCGCTGACGATTAGTTCAGTCTGAGTGATTGAACACTTGAGATCGATTATCGAGTTGGCGTTTTCCTGGTCCCAGAGCTCGGATTTCATATCTTCAATAAGACGCCTGATCGGAGGTATGTAGGAGAAAATGGTATCAGTTTCATCAGACGCGGATTCTTCAGACTTTTTTAGGACGTGAAGCATTTGTGACAAATATACGACGGTTTTGGGCGATTGAGGGAACATGGAGAGTTTCTTTATCTTGTCATCTTTTTCAGCAAGTTGTTTGTCGTAATCATCTCTGGCGACCAAAAGCTTCTCTGAACATGAAACGACGGCGCAAAACTGCGCCCTGTAATTAGAAACGTTTTCATTAAGCATTGCGTTCGCAAGACGCAACTGCTCCCTCAGATTTTCCAATTCGGCTATCAGTAGTTCTGATGTGTGCAATTTATCTTCTAAGTAAATTATACGAGCGTTCTTTTCGTCCAAAGTGCTCTTGAGCGCATCCATGTGTTTACCGATGAGCAGCTGAAAATATTTAAATTATAATTGCGCACATAATTATTGCAATTGGAGAAAGGAGGTATGTATTTTTTTTTTTTCTCTTCCCTTCCTTTATCCCCATATCCTTACCTTCGGCCATCTCTCCTTAAGGCTGCTCACGGTCAGGCAGGTCTGTGTACCTATATATTCCGGCCGGTCTCTCAGTTAAGCCTGATCAGGCGGCAGTAATATATACGCTTTCAAGCTACCGGCTTTCAGGGGGACTGTTCAGGCATAACTGACAGGCCTGCCAGAATCGTGTGTAGCCTGTTTTACCGTGCCGGCTTTTGGGCTTGCGCTTAAGTACTTATTTGTTTACTTTCTATCTAGAGTGCTACCAGACCTATATTTATTTAATTCCCTCTATGTGGGGAATGATTCATGCATTTATATGATCAGGGCCTATCCTATATGATCGTGACCATATTTCTTTGTGAGCTGTATATATTACATTTTTTATCGCCTGTAAAAATTTCCTACACTATTGAATGTCCTATTATATTAAATATCCTACATAGTAAATATACTCCTCTACTTATACATTATAAAAATTTTTGGGACAAGTTATCTACAGGTTACCACACTTTCCTAGCCAGGATAGTGCTAATGCCTTTTCTTTTTTTCGAAAGATAAGTCCCTACGTAGTGAGAATCGGACCATGACCTTGGTTCGGAGTGCTCAAGGCTTAACACTTCCGGCCACCGGGTCCTCACACTTTCCATTTTACAGAATTATTTTAAGATTTTACGGAAGAGTTTACGTTAACTGGTAGATATACAGGAAGCACTACTACACATTTTATAGGCAAAAGAGAAATCTATATATTTATATTTATATATATATATATATATATATATATATATATATATACATATATATATATATATATATATATATATATATATATATACAGGGTGTCCCGTAAATGTCTAGTCATATTGTGAGGGGTGATAGAAGACCCTTAGGGGAACAAAAAATGTTCTATGACGATTTCCCGAATTCTCGCCCATAAGGGAGAAAACGTCGTTTTATTGTTTTTTCAAGACGAACGTAGTTTTTAGAAGAATAATCGTTGTAGCTCCATCCCAGGTGGTACTACTAAAAAGGGTGTGAAACCAATCGAAAGCTGAGTAAATTTACTATAAGACTAGTTGAGAGTAAACGTAAAAATGAATGAATGTAAGTATGTATATCATACCAAAAGAAGGCAATTCTAAATTTCCTGACATTTTATTGATATTTCTTCCCAGCGTTACTCCTCAATAAGCAGGATCTGAGATTTCCGGGTTTCAGAAAAACTTGCTCATTTAACCAGCTTTCCATTCATGTATCACAACCCTGTGTTATTGAAGTATTTGAATGATTTAAGAACAAAAGTTTTTAAAAAAACATGGATCTGTGAAAAGAAAATTATATTTTTTTCTTCAATTTATTCAAAAAGCTGAAGGGAAATATTTTTTTTTATAAATGTTTACATAAATATTAAGTAAATATTTACTTAAAAGAATAAAAAAAAATTACTTCCACGGATATAAAAAAAAATCTTAAAACAGTAAATAAATAAAATACACATTTATTTTGAATTTATTAATTCAGGTAACTAATACTGGGTCCAGGAGGCGGCCATTAAGGAACCCCAACCATACATTACCCTCAACAATTACTATTTTTACCTATATCACGCATTTGAACACATTTTTACAGGGCTATGTACATATTATTTATGAGGGATCGAATTTTTAATTACCACAACAAAAACGCATGGGCTCAGAATCCCAGTGAGTTTCACAAGCGTAGCCATCAGTATTAATTTAAGGTAAAGCATTTGTTTTCTAAATATAAGTACCTGTAAAAATGTTTTCAAATGCGTGATCTAGGTAAAAATAATAATTTTTTAGGTTAATGTATGGTTGGGGTTCCTTAATGGCCGCCTCCTGGACCCAGTATTAGTTACCTGAATTAACAAATTCAAAATAAATGTGTATTTTATTTATTTACTGTTTTAGGAATTTTTTTTATATTCGTGGAAGCAATTTTTTTTTTATTGTTTTAAGTAAATATTTACTTAATATTTATGTAAACATTTATAAAAATAAATATTTCCCTTCAGCTTTTTGAATAAAATGAAGAAAAAAATATAATTTTCTTTTCACAGATCCATGTTTTTTTTTAAACTTTTGTACTTAAACCGTTCAAATACTTTAATAACACAGGGTTGTGATACATGAATGGAAAGCTGGTTAAATGAGGAAGTTTTTCTGAAACCCAGAAATCTCAGATCCTGCCCATTGAGGAGTAACGCTGGAAAGAAATATCAATAAAATGTCAGGAAATTTAGAATTGTCTTCTTTTTGTAAGATATACATACTTACATTCATTCATTTTTACGTTTACTCCCAACTAGTCTTATAGTAAATTTACTCAGCTTCCTTTCTAGTAGTACCACCTGGGACGGAGCTACAACGATTATGTTTCTAAAAACCACGTTTGTCTCGATAAAACAATAAAACGACGTTTTCTCCCTTATGGGCGAGAATTCGGGAAATCGTCATAGAACATTTTTTGTTCCCCTAAGGGTCCTCTATCACCCCTCTCAATATGACTAGACATTTACGGGACACCCTGTATATATATATATATATATATATATATATATATATATATATATATATATATATATATACAGGGTGTCCCGTAAATGTCTAGTCATATTGTGGGAGGTGATAGAAGACCCTTAGGGGAACAAAAAATGTTCTATGACGATTTTCCGAATTCTCGCCCATAAGGGAGAAAAGTCGTTTTATTGTTTTATCGAGACAAACGTGGTTTTTAAGAACCAAGAAACAAATGCTTTACCTTAAATTGATTGAAGAGAATCAATTTAAGGTAAAGCATTTGTTTTCTAAATATAAATACCTGTAAAAATGTGTTCAATTGCGTGATCTAAGTAAAAATAGTAATTTTTGAGGTTAATGTATGGTTGGGGTTCATTAATGGCCACCTCCTGGACCCAGTATTAGTTACTGTAATTAACAAATTCAAAATATGTGTATTTTATTTATTTGCTGTTTTAGGATTTTTTTTATATTTGAGGAAGTATTTTTTTTTATCGTTCTAAGTAAATATTTACTTAATATTTATGTAAACATTTATAAAAATAAATATTTCGCTTCAGCTTTTTGAATAAACTGAAGAAAAAAATATAATATTCTTTTCACAGATCCATGTTTTTTTTTTTTAAACTTTTGTTCTTATATCGTTCACATAGACAATAACACAGGGTTGTGATACATGAATGGAAAGCTGGTTAAATGAAGAAGTTTTTCTGAAACCCGGAAATTTCAGACCCTGCCCATTGAGGAGTAACGCTGGAAAGCAATATCAAGAAAATGTCAGGAAATTTAGAATAGCTTTCTTTTGGTAAGATATACATACTTACATTCATTCATTTTTACGTTTACTCCCAACTAGACTTATAGTAAATTTACTCAGCTTTCGATTGGTTTCACTTTCTTTTTAGTAGAACCACCTGGGACGGAGCTACAACGACTATTCTTCTAAAAACCACGTTTGTCTCAATAAAACAATAAAACGACGTTTTCTCCCTTATGGGCGAGAATTCGGAAAATCTTCATAGAACATTTTTTGTGCCCCTAAGGGTCTTCTATTACCTCCCACAATATGACTAGACATTTACGGGACACCCTGTATATATAAAAAGTCCGACTCGCAGGAACTGCATCATCTTAGCCCGGTTCCGTTCTTATCCCTAGTCTCATTTGGAATGATTAAAATAGAAAGAGTTATTGTTTTGGTTCCAAATTTCTTGAAAGGTCTCGATTTACGATTTTACGTGGATGGGTCGGCCAACCCCAGAAAGGCCCCCGCTAGGCAGTTGAAAAGCTATTATCTTAGAAATCCATATTTCTAACATTAAATTGTTTTTCTTATTTTACTTAACCGGTTTTATTTTCAAATACATTATCCAAGTATAAGGAATTAAAAAATAACAAGGAATAAAAACAGACAAAAAGAACAGTTCGAATAAGCGAAATCAATTACTTACAAGTTTTAAGCACTTATTTCTCCGATTGACATCGCCTAATCAAAACTTTCTTCAGAACCTTTTTTGTAGAGCATTTAGTAAGCTATGCCTATTTGTTCCTTATACAAATCCACACCGTTTGACCGATTTTGACCAAACTTGGCACACAGGTAGATCTTGATCCTGGGAGTGTCGTAGCCTAAGTCAAAAACGTCTACCAGCTGTCTACCTGTATGTTTGTTCCTCATACAAATCCACACCGTTTGACCGATTTTGACCAAATGTGGAACACAGGTAGATCTTGGTGCGGGGAGTGTCGTAGGTTAAGTTAAAAACGTCAACCAGCTGTTTGTTCATTATACAAATCCACACTGTTTGACCGAAATTTGGCACACAGGAAGATCTTGCTCCGGGGAGTGTCATATGCCACGATAAAATCGTCTGGGGCTGACAGTTCGGAGGTCTCGGATTCGAATCTTTGAACCCGAACAGTTACATATTTGCGTTATTAGATTTTAATATAACTTATTTGGTTTGTAATTTATTTATGCTTTCTAGATGCAGAAAGTAGGTGTAGCATGACACGCCGGGTAACTAGTTGTGAATAAAAACACAATTGATAATACTCTGAAAGGTAGAAATCGAGAAAATTTTGACGGATTCCCTGTTCCCCGTTATGCCTAAAAGGGGTTTGTACGCTTCTTGACCTCGGGACATAAAAGCATAATTGACATAATGTTTAGTAAAATGGAAAGTTGATTAAATAATTTTGGAAACGATGTTTCCAAACGGGAACAATGCTCAGTAAACAGTTAAGCATTTTCTATACTATAAGCAGTGTGGCACTAGTTTTTTTCTATGTTCTTATGATAGAAAAAATATAAATGAAATTATAATATAAATATTATCTTTGAATAAAGGCTGATAACTTCTTACTTCCTTAGAAGACATATTCGAAGTGAGCCTATCAAGTTGGAGAGCTAGGTCGCTGATAGTTATTTCTTGATCTTCCAGAAAGGAAACCAAGAAATTGATCTTTTCTTCTCTCATCTGTATCCTCTCTCTGAGAACATCTCTGTCGACGATAACATTCGAAGCGTACACTTCTCGGCATGTGTTACCTTTCAAATCCTCTATTTCCCGTTTCAACTCTTTATTGTCGCTTCTGCATTTCAATAAACTCAAATTCAGTTTGTTATTGTCATCTTTCAATTTATTGTATGATTCTTTTAACGTTGAATACTGAAATAAAGAACAATCGTTCCATTAAAGAAGTACCCACGACAAAAGCGTATGTAAGGGGTGGGGGGGGGCTGCAGCCCCCCTAAAATCGGTAAAAGTGTGTCATAAAAACCTTAAAAATAAATTAGATAAAATCATTTAGATAAAAAAAAAAAAAGAAAAAAAAAACATATGGGGTAAAAAATAACGTTTCAATTGGCTAACTTTTTTTTTTTTTTTCTTAACGGCGCATCTACATTTTGGCCATTAGCGCCGGGCTATCTACAGGTTGCCACCCTTTTCTAATGCCAACAACACGTGGTCGGTCACCCATTCAGGTACTGACCACGCCCGACGTTGCTTTACTTCGGTGATCTATGGGAACCGGTGCATTCAACGTGGCTATGGCCGTTGGCCCAATTGCCTAACTATTCCAAGTTCTAGATTGTTAGTATTCCATACCCCCTAAATGCCCTCAGGCCCCCTCAAATTCTCCCAGCCCCTCCCGAAAGGCCTTTAAGATAAACCTTTAACTCCGAGTCCCTTGAGAGTCTGAGCTGCATGAGGGCTCTCTTCCATTCTATTGGTGTCTTAGACTTGATGTACTCCTCGTCATAACTAAGAGAGCTTAGCTGACGATACACAGGGTTGTACTTAGAGTTAAGTACACGTTCAACGGTCAGCCGAATACCTTCCTTGTTAGGAAGGATTCTAGGATGACCTGGAGCTACCTTAGGCCATCCTACCACACCCTGCAACTAGCAGGAAGGGTATTAAATAATTAAAAATAAAATAAATTAATAATTTTCTTTAAGGATCAGTCATTAGGAAAGGTTTTTGAAAAAAAAAAAAAAAAAAAAAAAAAAAAAAAAACACGAAACTTTTCTTTAACGGGTATATAAAAAAATTGATCACTTGGTGAATATTGATCACTTGGTGAATATTGATCACTTGGTAAGACAATAGTCTTACCGAATGTATTATTATGTAAATGTTTATACCTCGGTTTGGTAATTTTTGAAAATTTCAAGTTGTGATGACAGGTAGTTTATTTCATCCTGTGCTTCTAGAACCTGATTTTTTAAGTCCACATTTAATTCTGATCTCAATTTAAGATTTTCAAATTTCAGTTTTTGTGTTGCAGATAATTCTTCTTGGACATCTCTTATTAATTTTCTCAAGTTTTCTACTTCTTCTCTTGCTATTTCCGCAGACTTCTCTGTTTTTTCCTAAAAATAAAATAATAAAATATGAAATAATATTAGTTTTAAAATAAGGTTTTGTTATTTGACTTCAGTATACTGATATATTAACCCTTTCGTTGCTCTGAACGCGTTAACTCGTGTACGAAAAGCAGTGCCCCAGACGCTCCACACGAGTTAACTCGTGGCCGGTATTAGGTCCGTATGTCGCTTCTTCGGCATAGTTTTATTAACTCGCATAAAATCAGTGGGACCTAGCGATATTAAGGATGGTTCGTAGGTTCATTAAATATACGGAATATTATAATTTTTAATTAACTAATGTGTTTATACGATAACCATACTATGTAAGATATTATAATATCTTATCTTTGAGACATCTAAAGAAGCCATAATGAAATGATCCATTCAATATAATTTTCTGAGCATTTCTAGTATCTGTAATGACTAATAATTTTTCTCTAAAGGTTAAAGTAACGGAGATTTTATATCTCAATTATCCTATAATTGCTAGTGATTTTATTATTTACGAATAGAGCTTCATCCGGTTCTTCACAAACTTTTAGATTTCATCAAATCTTCTTCGTATAATAATTGAAATTTTTCATTGTGCAAGTCTATCAGAATCTATAAAAAAAATTTAAAGTCCTACAATCGACATTGTTATGCATAATTGTTGAAGCTGGCGCACCTCGCCGCCTATTTCCAGTGTCGTACTCAGGTTTGTTTCTCCAGCCATATTGTTGCTGTTTACATTTTTCAGTCACAATTAGTATCTTGTATAGTACGGTTGGTATAGATAGCCACCTTCGATATGAGTGACGATGCACCTCGTTTTCTGAGAGAGAGGAAAGAGTCGAACGGTAGTGAAGTCGAGATGAGGAGAGATTGGCGAGCGTTCGGGGGGAGTTAGACGGATAAGCATCGAGCATACTGGGCGCTGCAAGTCGCTTCATTCGTCAGCAAAGAAAAGGTTAAGGAAAGTTCATCGATCAAGAGCTGCATAAGTTGTTTAGAAAAACAACCACTACAAAAATCCGACTCGCAGGATCTGCGTCATCCTAGCGCGGTTCAATTCATAGCCCTGGTATCATTAATAAAGGAATAGATGCAGTTATAAGAAGGGTATATATATATATATATATATATATATATAAAACAAAATTGGTGCCAATGGCCATAGCAGTCGACGCACCATAATAAAAGGAAAAAAAATAAAAAAATAAATCTCAAAGAGAAGGAAGTTTAAGGCGCCACAACAGGAAACTGAGAGTGTCAAGCGGAAATGACTCCTCCCACCTTCTCAAAGTTCGCTCTAGGAAAACACTATGACCAATATGGCTCTCATAAGCGAACAGACAAATATATATATAAGGATTCTGAAACGTAAAATTTTATAGTCGGTACTTTCGGATTCCGTCATTAGGTCAACCACAGAAGTGGGTTTCCTCCCTATGGAGGGAGGAACCGCGCTAAAAATAGAAAAATAATTTTTTGTTCCATGATATGAAAAAAAAAAAAACCTATGCTAAGCGCGGGAGATGGTGGGTTCGCTTCCCACCGGCGCACAGTGTAACGAAGTAGTGGAGATGATGGACAAAAATCATTAACCACTAGTTATTTTCAAATAAGCATTTTTATTAACTGAAATCAACTCAAAACAATGTAACAGTAGTATAATAATGCATACTATACGGCTATAATAATATTAATAGAAATAATATTATTAATAACAATATTATAAAAAGTATTATAACTGTATGAAGTAATAGTATAGTTGTAAATTATACTTATAGTAATATTGCCATAGAGTAATAATATTTTACCATTTTCTATGATAAAATAATAACAAGTTCTTTTAAGTTGATATATTGTTGTTTTTCTCTGCGGTGAACACGTACCCACATTTTTTACATATAATATAGAAATAAACTGGCAGGTTTTTTTAGTATTGCTTTATATTTCTTTAGGATTATCCTGCAGATCAAATTGAATCATTTGACCAAGGATTAATACCGTCTTCTTGGATTTATCCACATTTTTTTTCAAATTTGGAAGAAAAAATGATGATGGATTTAAAAATAAAAATCTTTGGAATCGGCAAATTTCGGCAAACTAAATTGCCCTCAGTACATTATACTTGAGGTAAACTTTCACCTCTAAAAAACTTGAGATGTGTTCAGATGAAGTTTTTTCGCTATGGTCTATCAAAGTTTTGTACTTAAAAAAAATTCAAAGATCAATGAAGAATAATTCAGGATAAATAATAAAGGAGTAATTACCCAAAATCAATTATATCAGATGAAAAAAGAATAGTTTTGACGTAATTTCCTTCGGATGACTTAATAAAAACACTGTCATATCTTCAACGAGAGAGGCTCAAACTGATTGTTGGTATAAAGCAGGTTTTAAAGACTTTGCCTAGTTTTTAATGCTGCTAATGTGTTTGTTGATCAAAATAAAACTAATATTTATTAGTTTTATCTAGGCGCACGGTAGTGCGCCAGGCCAAGTTCCGGCCTAAGCATACAGTGTGTATATTACAGGCGGTCTTAGAGCCGATTTTTACTCTCTCATAACTTTCAACCAGGTAAAGATAAAGTTATGAAATTTTACACAGGTATTATACTACTAGATGTGAGTACAACTGGAAATTTTCATAATTCTGCATCGAATAGTTTCTGAGATATAAGCGATCGAAAATCGGGATTTATAGGACTCACTCACTCACTCACTGACTCATCAAAATTATTAGGCACTTCCCATGATGCTAGAGACTTGAAATTTTGCATGAAGATAGATATGAAGACTTTATTAAAGGAAAAAATCGAAAAATCGCGAAACGTTATGTTTGACTCCGCTTCCGGGGTGGGGGCGTTCCAGTTTTCTACTTCCTTCGGAAACCCATCATTCCGTCCGAAACCCATGCTGTGGGGTATCAAATGAATTGTCTCGGTATGAAGAGCCTATATTTGATGTTTTAAGAAACAATTAGACGCATATAGGCTCGGTAAAAATCGTATACCAGCTGTCTGTCTGTATGTTTGTTCCTCTTACAAATACGTACCGTTTGACCGATTTTGACCAAACTTGGGACACAGATGGGTCTTGATAAGGGGAGAATCATAGGCTAGGTTAAATTGTCTATCAGCAGTCTGTCTGTTTGTTCCTTATACAAATACACACCGTTTGACCGATTTTGACAAAATTTGACACACATGTCGGTCTTTATCCGGGTAGTGTCATAGGCTAGTCAAAATCGTCTTTCAGCTGTCTGTCTGTATGTTTGTTCCTTATACAAATTCACACCGTTTGGCCTATTTTGACCAAACTTGGCACGCAGGTAGGTCTTGATACGGGAGTGCCATATTACCTATGATGTTTTGTACTTTTTGTTCCATCGAAATGCCATCATTTCTTCTGAAACCCATCATGTGGGGTATCAAATGAATCGTCTTGGTAAGGAAAACCTGTATTTGATGTTTTAGAAAAACATTTCGACGTATCTTAACAAAAACAGTTGTGACTTCATCCTTAAATGTAGTAAATAAAGTCGTAGGGGTTCAGTGCATAATATACTTCAAAGCAGATACTATGTTTTTCAAAGTCTAGATTACAAAGTTTAGGATCACAAACCCAAAATGTATCGTCTTTGTTCTTATATTTTTCTTGAAGGCCTTCTGCACTTTCCCTATTGTGAGCTTTATCCTCGGGATAAGGTTCCTGTGTTTTACAGTGTAATAGTTTAGTTAAGAGAGCAATCAATTTGTCCTCTAGAGTAATGTCATCTGAATGAGCTTCTAACTTTTCTAGTCTAGTGATTAGATGTATGTAGGTTGATTATTGGTATTAAATATCAAGCAGTAAGGAGAACCTTATGCAGAATCCAAAGACCCTGGTTTTATATGAAGTACAAAAGCCAGTAGGTATGCGGCAACTAAATTCTATTTAATACTTAGAAAAAAGTAATGAGATCCCCAAAAAAACATAAATGTGAAATAGAGGCCAAGTTCCTGCCCCCACAAAGAAACACTCCCTTCCTCAAAAATATCCCCTCCTAAAACCCCCCAAAAACGCCTTACACGCCAAAAAAGTAGTATGAGTTGGTGTATTAATTCAACCAAAAATATTTGCCAATACAAGAGATGATATAAGAAAGAAATGTCCAAGTTCATTACTTGGAAACCTCATAGTTACTTACTAAGAACAGTAAAGACACTTCAACTGACCTTTAAAAACAACAAATACTTATATCCAGTTACTAAAATATCACTTTCCTCAAACATGTATATTCTTAAACTTGGCAATGTTTTTTTTGTGCCGAAATTATCTTTAAAGAAAAACTAAACATTGCCAAGTTTAAGAATATACATGTTTGAGGAAAGTGATATTTTAGTAACTGGATATAAGTATTTTTATTGTTGTTTTTAAAGGTCAGTTGAAGTGTCTTTACTGTTCTTAGTAAGTAACTATGAGGTTTCCAAGTAATGAACTTGGACATTTCTTTCTTATATCATCTCTTGTATTGGCAAATATTTTTGGTTGAATTAATACACCAACTCATACTACTTTTTTGGCGTGTAAGGCGTTTTTGGGGGGTTTTAGGAGGGGATATTTTTGAGGAAGGGAGTGTTTCTTTGTGGGGGCAGGAACTTGGCCTCTATTTCACATTTATGTTTTTTTGGGGATACGATTTTAATTCCTTGAATAGTTTCTAAACTTAGCTAGAGGATTAAAAATTAAATATAAGAAAACAAAAATTTAGGTTTTTGTCCATTGGACGTTACACTACTGTGCGGGGGCAGGAATTTTCTAATCCCACGGCTCGTTGGGAAAATTTCTCGCAGCACCCTGGATGTCGGCGCTAATGGCCTAGACGTCGAAGCGCCGTATAAAAGAGAAAAAAACTTATGCTAAGCATTGTTGAAGAAGTAAAACATTTATTTAATGGAATGCTTGGATTCCTTTGTAAGTACAGACCTTTTCCTCGCTGAGTTCTCGAATTCTTACATTAGCTTTGTTGAGGCTTTCAACGACTTCCAGTAACTTGGTTGCATCAGCTCCTACCTGAGAAACAAAGGGAATTGGTTTTGGCATATAGATAGGTTGGTAGCTCTGCTTATTTATTTAAATTTTAACCTCCATTTATATATATATATATATATATATATATATATATATATATATATATATATATATATATATAAAAGAAAAAAAGTCCTTTACAAACATAAAAGCCAATGCAATTTCCCAAAATTCTGAGACCCTGCGCTGATGATCCAGATCTCTGAACGAGTCCCAGATCTCTAACCTGTAGTGTAGGTAATAAGTAAGTACCGGATTACTCACCAAGCTAAGTGCAGACTTGCATTTCCTTCCCAATTCCCTGTTGGATCTTCTTGCCTTCTTCACCCTGTTCGACGTGACGGGCTTCCCGGAATAAGAACTGCTGCTATAGCTCGAACATGCCGATGCCTAGAAATAGAGGCAATGAGATTCATTTCATTAAAACAGATTCACTACTGACAGGATACTGAACCGGAACAGTTCGATGATCTAATCAATAAACCGGGATTAATTTTTTCGAAACATTTATAATACCGTCAAATGCTTTATTTATATACAACAGACGCTATTTATGGTGTTCACAGAGGTTTTAACAAAAGGGTTTACATTTAAACTAAAGGAAAGAACACTACCTTATAGGGGTTTTAACACTCGCGCTTCCATGTGAGGTAAAGGATACCACATTACCTTACAGGGGTTTTAACACTCGCTTTCCATCTAAACCAAAGAGTACAATAGTAACTTACAGAGGTTTTACTCCCCATGTTTCCACCTAAACTAAAGGATACAACAGTAACTCAAAGGGGTTTTAACACCCGCGGTACCTTCTTATCTAAAGGTTACGCCATTAACTTACAGGGGATTTAACACCCACGTTTCCACCTAAACTAAAGGATACAACAGTACTTTACAGGGATTGTAATACCCGCGGTACCTTCTTACCTAAAGGTTTACGACATTAACTTTACCCACGTTTCTTAGTAAACTATAGGATACTACAGTAACTTACAGAGGTTTTAATCCCCACGTTTCCACCTAAACTACAAAGTGTTTTACACACCCGCTTTCCATCTAAACCAAAGAGTACAACAGTAACTTACGGAGGTTTTACTTTCCACGTTTCCACCTAAACTAAAGGATACAACAGTAACTCAAAGGAGTTTTAACACCCACGGTCAGGGCCGCCACATGGCGGGGACAGCCAGGTACAGTTGTCCCGGGCCCGGCTAATTAGAAAAAATGTATAGGCTATGAGCTTGTAAAAAGAATGGGGTTTAGAAATATAGACGGGCGTAACCTATATTTATTGGAATGGGATCTATATATATATTTTTTTTTAAGGAAATAAACGACAAAACAAGTGCAGTCCCAGGATATTATATTTCATTAGGAGTCGTAATAAAACTACAAGGAGCGAAAGTGACCTTTGCTGCACCGATTGTCGACTTTTATTATTATTTCGCTCAAAATTCGAGATGAAAGTAATTTTAAAATGTCAAAAGTCCTATAGCAAAGAACTACAATTTTCAGTCTGGCTCTTAGAAGTGGGGGCCCTGCTCTGAGAAGAGGGGGCCCGTGATCTGGTCCCGGGCCCGGCTCTGAGATGTGGCGGCCCTGCCCGCGGTACCTTCTTTACTAAAGGTTACGCCATTAACTTACAGGGATTTTAACACCCGCGTTTCCACCTAAACTAAAGGATACAACAGTAACTCAAAGGGGTTTTAACGCCCGTGGTGCCTTCTTAGCTAAAAGTTACGCCATTAACTTACAGGGGTTTTAATCCCCACGTTTCCACCTAAAGTAAAGGATACAACAGTAACTCAAAGGGGTTTTAACACCCGGAGTACCTTCTTAACTAAAGGTTACGCCATTAACTTACAGGGGTTTTAACACCCGCCTTTCCATCTAAACTAAACTGAAGGATACAACAGTAACTTAGAGTTTTTAACATTCGCATTTCCATCTAAAGTAAAGGATACAACACTACCTTACAGGAGTTAACACCCGCGGTACCTGCTTAACTAAAGGGTTACGACATTAACTTACATGGGTTATAAGACCGTCAAATGCTTTATTTATATACAACAGACGCTATTTATGGGGTTCACAGAGGTTTTAACTAAAGGGTTTACATTTAAACTAAAGGAAAGAACACTACCTTATAGGGGTTTTAATACCGGCAGTACCTTCTTAACTAAAGGTTGCGACATTAACTTCCAGGGGTTTTAGCACTCGCGTTTCCATCTAAAGTAAAGGACACAACAGTAACTTGCAGAGGTTTTAGCACCCACGTTTCCACCTAAGCTACAAATTGTTTTAATTCCCGCTTTCCATCTAAACCAAAGAGTACAACAGTAACTTACACACGTCTTAAGACCAACGTTTTCTTTGAATGAATCAATGAGGTATTCCCTTTGAGAAGTTATGTCCAGACTCCAAGCTCTAGGATCAGTTGAAGATGATATAAAATTTAGTGAATTGGGATTCTTCTCCTTCCCATCTGGGTTCCGAGGCAGTTCATATTTCGTGCAGAATACTTTTTCCTTATGGTCAATAAAAGACATAATAAATTAGACGAGCTATTAGCATAGATCTACATGTAAATTTACCAATTACGAATACATATGTCTAGAATTGTAAACAATAAATATGAAAGGTAATACTTCACACCTGTGAATGTTATTCGTCATTCTTTTAGGATTAGAGGTTCTGGATGAATAAGGTCTACTTACGGAGAGATATATTTCATTTAATTCCAGAAATTGCAGCCAACTTAACATAACTTACTCTACTACCTTACAATTATTTACATTAATTAAATATTAATTTAATCGAAATGATTAGTGTGGGTGATTACTGACTCGTGTAGGCGTATTTACAATGTTACTGTACAGTGCATTGTTTGGTCCTAGGTCTGTCATTATAGAAAGCTGCACTAGAATGCGATAATCTTCGCGTGTGGATAGCAATGGAAATGCCTGGCTGACTTGCTTCGGCAAGACTCGTCAAGATCTTTTTTTTCTTCGATGTTTAAAGGCCATTCATCCACTATTGGGTCATTTATGTTTCTTGGTCGGTCCGTTAGTAGCATCGAAGGCAAAGACAAAGCCGGAACGGCCAGCGGGAGGCGGACCTAGCCAAGGTCGAGTGGAGTCCCCCTCTGCCAGTTCTACCTTCGTGGCCACGCATTTGGTGACTGGCTGCCAGGTCTATGATAGAAGATGTGCTCACGTAGTCAAGATCAAAAGGCAAGCCGCTCTATACGGAGAGGCTAGCTGGATCAACTTCCTTCTAGTTACTGCGGTTGCCAGATAGCTTGCTCTTATCTTACGCCATGGAGGTAGAGAGAATAGAGAGAGAGAGAGAGGCGGGTGACGTCCCCCCTCCCCATATAACGTAGTCATTAAACGTTACATGGGAATAAATTTCATTATTTTTTATACGTGTAAAATATTTGTTTGAATGAAAGTTTTATTAAATTTCATTCAGAATACTGATCTAGTTGAATTAATATGAATCAGATGCAAACATTTATTTTCAGTTTTATGATTCGTAAACCGTCATATTTCTGGCCAAACTACTTCTTAAGGACATTAAAATTATGAATTATTACTTATATTACAGTACAATGAAACACTAAATATTATGCTTCCTACATTATTTCTGTTTATATATTAAAAAATATATATCACTGACATTGTCCAAATAAAATATAATAGGAACGGAGATTGCATGGTTTCATAATAACATTACTAAAAAAGCAACTAGATAATGACATTTTAAAATGTATTCATTTTGGGATTTAATTATATTCTTACAAGATCATTTAGAACTGAAAATCAACCAAACAAAAATACTTTAAACAGGAGTAAAACTCGAGTTCTAACCTCTTTGTAAAATAGCTCTCTTACATTGAAAGGAATTCAGTTGAAGGAGGTTTCAAAATCTGTAAACTTAAACTAACGTCTTGTTTACAATCATGGTTTGAGATATATGAAAGTATTTGGGGCTTATCTTTGAATTGTTTGGAAAATAAATTCATTTTCCTGCTATAACTAATATTGTTACGGTATGAGCTTTAATATTCCAAGATGAGTATTGCTCGTTTAATGGAAGCTGATGACCAAATGGAAGACGGAGAAATAAAACGTTCGCCAGTTTTGTTCAAAGCACCATCTGTTGAATCATTAAGGTGAGATTATTATATTTATAGTTATTTGTCTACTGTAAAAATATATGTATGAAAGTTAATAACAGTCAATAACATTGGAAGTAAGCAAATATATTTTCATATTGTTGTATTTTCAGTATTACTGATGAAGAAACTTCTATAGACCCTTTAGAAATCAAACCACCTCAGATTCATGTCCATAAGCGACCGAGGAAAAATAAGCATGCATCTTCAACTAAACATGTGAGTTGCCTTCGACATTAGCAATTATAATCTTAATTTGGCATGGCATATAAGATGTATTCACAAATTTTGTATTTCTTCAAGGGCCCTACCGAGCATAGAAAGAAACACCATCATTCCAGATCACATAGAGATGAAAGACATCATCACCACAGGTATTTTACTCATTTCAATATGCTAATAAAAACATGTTTCTTGTTTTATTTCTTTGTTTAATTTTTAACTTATAAATACACAGATGTCTTGGGACAAGTAATCTATAGGTGTCGCCCGTTTCTAGCCAGAATAAGCCTGATGTCTTTTATTTTTATCAAAAAAATGAATAGTTGGAATCCAACTCATGATCCTAGGCTCGGACAGCTCACGCCTCAATACTTATGGCAACCAGGCATACTGTTTCTTGTTTTGTTTTCTAACTAAACATCAATTTTTAATTTTTTTGTATTACAAAATAGAAAATAGTCACATAACTAGCCTCACTGAGGTGAAGATATTGTAATTGTATCTCATCACTCTAGGAAGATAGTGTGGTCAGTACTATTTTCTAGCCATCTGAGTTGAATAATAACAGTAGAAGATGAAATATTTAGTGTGTACATGGGCCTCTGGTCTGTCACCCCCTGAGTCTCACTCTCACTTTCTTATAGCCAATGAATTAAATCTTGAACTGTTTTATAACTGGGATGTGCTGAATTTGAACATTTATTTCAGTTAAGGAAATGTCAATGTAAGCACGTCGGAATTGAAGGAATTTTTAACACTTGATGATTCTGAAGTCTACCAAAATAAATTTCTTGTGCTTGGACAAAGGGGATTTCTAGGTCATTATGGATAGTGAAGTTTGAAACATAGAACGGAGCATTGACTATTTTGCAGAGTATTTCTTAGATTAGATTAGATTAAAACCTGACTCACAACCTGCTCCATTACTAATATCAGAGCCATCCGTGTATACATTGATGCCATTAAGTGGCTTTAAGACATCCTTACTTGAGCACATGCCATTTATGTTGATTTTGTACCTTTATAATATTTTTAAATAATGCCTTTGATTTCATAAAATGTTAAATTCGGACATTCTGCTTTATTTATTGATGGGACACAGTTAGTGTGGAAATTAACATTCCTGCAGATGGACAAATAATTTAAAACGTTAGAATAAAGAAATAAAGTTCTTAGAGAATTCTGAAAAGATATACCTCAATTTGTCTCATATTAGGCTGAATTTATTATGTAAATTGCGAATTATTGTACAGTGCTCTTGTTAACCAAGAATTTTCAGGTTGGATAAAATATTGCCCAAGACTCCCATTTTATCGAAGTACATAGTTATTCTTTTTTTTTTTTTTTTTTTTTTTTTATTACAGGGAAAGGGGAGGTACGAAGGACGAAGCTGCTAGAGCCCGAGAAGAAGCTCTTAGGAGTAGACGACGTGATCATGAATCTAGAAGGGAGGAACGACAAGAGAGACAGGTGAGGATGGAAGCAGAACAGCAGAGGATCGTAGAAGAACAGAAATTGAGAGAAGAAAAAGAAAGAATGAAGAGAGAAGAAGCTCTTAGAAGAAATAGAGAAATTGAGCGTGATCTTCGTGACAAGCTAGAGAAACGACGCCACCTCTCGGTGGCTACTAAAGAGAAAGACAAAGAGAAGGATAGTAAAGAACGAGAAGAAAGAGACCAACGCCGACAAAGGCTGATGGAAGCAGAACGAGTGAAAGAAACGTACAAGAAGGATATAGAAGAACGGAGACTTCGGAGGGAAGCTAGGGAAAGGAGTAGGAGTAGGGAGAGGAAACTAGGTAATTCAATTATTTATTTTTCAAATGTGTTCAAAACAAATTATAAAAATTCTGTTCTTCAAATTCTACTCAGAAGCCACTTTCTTGGGTGGTAGCTTATGCCTCATTGCTGAGGATCATGCTTAACCCTTTCCTTAATGTAGATTGCTGTGGAAGTCGAGGTGCGCCGTGCCCCAGAAACGAAGGACTTCACTAATAGTCGAGAGCCACCAGGCCCCCAGCATGAAGGACTTGAACACTCCTCTCTCGTTTACCAGCTCCCTGCGGCTGAATTTTCCAGGAATTCAACCTTGGGGCTATTAAGCAAGGTCTGAGGGAAGCTATTTCTTTCACCACTAGTTGTATGAAGAATTAACTCTTTGTGACGAGGGAACTAGGGATTAGAGATACCTGGATCAGGCTCGGAAAAATTAACTCTGCCAGTGTTAAATCGAAAAGGAGGATGGTTTTCTATTTTTGTTTTTATAAAAAGAGAGGTTATTTGTTTATTGAGCTTCATTGATTAGTACCTATATTATAAAAAAAAAGTATTTTTCCTATTAAAAAATATAGCATATAAACAAATTTATTGCAGCTTATAATTCAACCTAAATATTTAGAGCTAAAAGAAAAAGTAAATGAATAATAAAATAAAGTTTTCCTACAAAGGGAAGAAATTATATGAAAGTGTTCACCCAGGTAGAGAGGAGGGCGAGAATAGCTTCGTAACAGGGGTCCGTCCAGATAAAAAGATCACCGTACTGCAGGGTCAGCCAGCCCCCACTACCCGCCATAAGCTAAGGGTTAAACTAACTGATACCAATGCAACAAATATAAAAAGTTTATCTCTTTTAAATTTTGTTTAACCAACTGAATCAATAATCTAAAAAAAATCTTATAAATAGCTCCTAATGCATAGATTTTTTTTTCATGCTACACATCTTGCTGATAAATTGACCCCAATATATACCGAGTTTTATTGCAAGGAAGCAAAAAATTAGCGTGTCTTTGAATGTCTGCCTTTTGGAACATGTTGCATATGTTTTGTTAAGTTTTGGGTCATAGCCCAAAGCTGTTATTCATGTTTGCTTTGAAATCCCATGGAGAGTAACCCTC